>ML685846.1:813281-1007242 GCA_007922175.1 Pelusios castaneus | reverse complement strand
ATAGATAGATAGATAGATAGATAGATAGATAGATAGATAGATAGATATGGGAGTGTGTCGGGAAGTTGTACATAGAGTGGATAACACTCTACAATTGCTACCAGCAAGTGGAGGTGCTCTTTTAGCTCAGGTATTAGAGACCCAGGTTTATAGAGCTGAAAGCTGATGATGATCTTTGCAGGTTGCCCTTATGCTTGCATGTGTGTGTATCACTGTCTTTGTATTGTGTGTGTAGACAGCGGGCCTGTTCATACATTTTGGTTGCTGGAAACAGGTTTACAAGAATGCCTGTGTGTGGCAGTTTATGTGTTTGCCTTTAGGTAGGTATGGGTGTATTTATGAGAATGTGAGTGCTTGCAAGAACGGGCCTTTTCCTGTTCAGATTCTGTTCACTGGTGGGAACTGCATCCTCTTTTAACCAGGGTCATTTGGTAAGCACAAGAGCCCAGGAATAAGTTTGGTGCTCGAGTTCTTACTTCCCTAAAGCTGTGGCAGGTCTGAGAGATGCCCTCAGTTTCAAACTCCTGCCTCTGTGTGGGGGCTGGGTTAGAAGATCGCCTGAGGTCCCTTCCAGCCCTGCCATTTCTATGATTCCATTCTGACTTGAATCTAAATAGGGTCCCTTGAATCAATGACCTCGTGAGGTCTCTTCTAACCCTATTATTCTATGATTCTATGATAATGTGCTCCTGCAAATTGCCACCCTCTCCAAGATATTTTCCCTCACCACCATCAACTGGACCAGAGCTTTCCGAGACTGGTATTAGATCCTGACTCCCTATCCTCCTTCGTGTCAGGATGAGCTCCCCAGGAATTCCACGGGCTCCCCGGGGCCTGTGGAATGTCTTCTGGGTGCATCTCTGCAGAGAGGCTTAATGGACAGATCTCTCCTTGAGGAGGACCACATCTCAGTATGCAGGATAATGGGCTCCTTGCAGCAAGTGCAATGTGTGTCAGACAGAGGTATTCTTCCCTCTACCACTAACGGAAGCTGAAGCGCTGGGAAGAGACTGAGTGGCCTGGAAGATTTTTAAAGATTTAGACTGCAGTATCCCTGTTAAATCAGGCCAGATGGCCACATTAGCTCTGCACAGGAGCTACGAGGCTCCCTGTCCATCACCCGCTTGCTGACCCGGCCCAGCATCCCAATTTTCTCTGCAAGTCTTTGACGGCTGCTCCTGGGGAAATTGCGCTGTGGCAGCAAGCTGGGTTAGAGAAACGCAGCCTTCACCTCCTTTTCATTATCAATAAACATGAATGCTCATTGTCTTCTAAAGCAATTTCATAGCCGGTGCACAAACACGGAGCCATCAAAGGCGCCTTTCACTGGGCTGGTGCGAGAGACAATGGGAAGCAGATACACCTTCATCAACAAAGAGCCGCATTTCCATTTTGATAACAAATGTCTTTGTCCCCCCGCCCTCCCTGCCGTACACCCCCTTCCTTGTTGTACGCTCATGTTTCTTCTCCCCACAAGCCGATGAGAGGAGCCCGCCAAGCAGAATGGGGTGCACAATAGCATTTACCCTTCCCTTCTGCCAGGTGCCGAGCTGACAGATCTGATAGGCCTGTGCACCACAGCTTGCTTTTCATTCTAAATAGGAGAGAAAAACAGCCTTTATTTTCCTCCCTCTCCGTTATCTCCCTCTTTCTTGTCCTCGTTACAATGCACCCGCCGTGACAGAGATGTGGGAGCTGCCAAAGGAGCTGTTTGCCTTTTGTGCTCCCCCCCCGGGGCATTTGTAGTTCTCCCTGATTTCAGCTTCTCTTGGCTTCTGCTGGGCTGACCTTTGGCCTACCGAGCCTATTCTTTTAAAGACGAAACAGGTGATCATCAACGCCAGTGATGACAGCCAGCCAAGTTCACTGACAGGTAGGCAGGAAGGTGTGGAGGGCAGTTATCAGAGAGAGCTGCCTTGTAAGTTATTCCGAAATCTCATTTGTGTGTCGTTTCCTTTCTGTTCATAACATACTAATCCACAGGTGTGCCACTTCAGTAGATCTTAAAACATTTTGTGAAGGTGAGGGAAACCTTATGATCTTCCTTATTTCATGGAAGGGGAAACTGAGGGAAACGGAGATGTGAAGATGGTCTGATTTCCAGAGGGGCTGCATATCAGTCTGTGAGAGCTGAGAGAGCTCAGCACCTCTGAACATCAGGCCATTAAAATGTTGCCTTCTTAGGAAGGTTGGGATTACCAGATTGGATCGGAGCAAGGTGCCATCTAGTTCAGCATCCTGTCACTGGCAGTGGCCACTACCAGTTGCATTGAAGAAAGGCAAGGAATCTTGAGGAGGCCGATATGAGATAACCAGAGCAAATGGAAGCCATATAAATAGGGTTATTTTGTAATCCTTTGCTCCATCAGTTAGAGATGGGCTTGTGCAATGAAGCAGGAGAATTTATATCCCTTCCAAAAGCTCTTGTTTATTCATTTCTTTACTATCTACTGTAATAACTCTGCATACGTTAATTGGCTATGTTAATGTCCCATCCTTTTGGGCTCCTGTTGAGTGCTCAGTGATCGCTTGTGCCCGTGAGTTCCACGGGACAATCACACATTGGTTAGCAAGCTGCTAGTTTGTCACAAAAGGGGCACATTTGCTTTGGAGTCAGAGAGACATGATGGGGATGGGGCCTGTAGAACCATTTTGTACAGCATCACTTTCCAGAGCACCACAGTCAGAAAGGAAAATTACATGGAGGAAATTCCCTGATTTGTGGACAGCTTTTCCAGTTATCAGAATGGCTAGTGGCATAGAAATCTTGAATCCAGGGAACAATGTGCTTGTGTTCCACTGAGAGCTAGTTGCAGCTGAAAGGAAAATACACTGAAACATGAGTTAAAGAGGTGTAGGGGACCGAATCTGCAACTGTCAGATTTGTTAGCATGCCCTTTGCCTCACAGATGCTGAATATTATAGCCATCACCCTAGTCTGTCTCACTATGGTCACAGAGTGGGAGGTGGAGATGAAAAACGCCCCAGCACTGTCCCTCTGGATCCCCTCTCTCCCTCTCCTTAGATGGAGGCCTGATGGCACTCACACTCACAGATGATGGGCTGAGATAGCAGCAGTGAGTAACGAGCCTCCGATCACCTGTTTTCTGTAGCTGCAGACAGAGGAATCGTGGGGAATTCAGCTTTGCCTGTCACTGATGCACTTGCACGGTGCAGACCATTCTGCTGCTGCCCAGCCAGTGACCGGCCCAAGGAAAACTCTGCCCTCTATTCACCTGTTTCTGCCTTTCTTCATGAGGGGAACCCACGGTGGGTATGTGACGGGAACCTGGTATAGCGTAATTGTCATCAAATAACACAATTACACTGCAAAACTG
This sequence comes from Pelusios castaneus, assembly GCA_007922175.1. Taxonomy (NCBI): domain Eukaryota; kingdom Metazoa; phylum Chordata; order Testudines; family Pelomedusidae; genus Pelusios; species Pelusios castaneus. The sequence goes on along the minus strand of ML685846.1, from coordinate 1,003,904 downwards.
AACAGAAAGATTATACAGGTCACGCCCAAGGGCTGCACAGATGTGCATCCCGTCACAGGGTAGATGGCTGGGTCCCCAGTATCCAAGTCATCAAAGGAACTGTACAACAAAAAGGTAGAGGGAAGGAAGCAGAGAGCCAGCCAAATGGGCTTTAACACCAACTGGTTCTGGCAGGGCTCGGTTGTCTCCTGCAGGCCCCATGTTCACCAACTCTCATAGCTCCCCAGGCTGGGAGAGGTGATAAATTAAGCAGGATCTTTCATTTCCTTTTGGCTGGTGACTAAAGAGATTCAGAAGTTATGAACCAATCAGCAGTTACCACACTCTATGCAGAATGTTTCATCACCTTGGCTCACCTTGCCTATAACAGAGTCACGCTCTCCTGCACCCTTCTTGACACAGGGGCTGGAGATCCCCCCTTCTCCAGGAAGTAATGGAGAGGACCACACACATACACCCGGTGCTGGGCCCCAGTCCCCAAGAGATTGATGCACTCTGCCCCACGCAGCTTGTTTATGACCATTATCTGCACTGCTGACGATTCTCGCTCTGCCAACGTTTCCAGCCTCAGTCGAAATGCTGGTCCCTCATTCGTCTCAGCTTGAGAGGATCAACAGATGGCTCCTTTCAAAGCAGCACCCCTCAGTGACACAGCAGGGTGCAGAGACAGAGAGAGAATCAGGGAAGAGGCAGAGGAGAATTTCGAAGAAAGGAAGAACAAGAAAACATAAGGAAGGTATGTTAGAAGGAATGAGAGATAAAGGAAGAGGAAAGCTCAGAGGAAAAAAGGGGGCATTCAGAAGGAACTGGGGGTGGTGTTAAAAGGCAGAAGGGAATGAAGGAATAAAATAGGAAGAGGAAGCAGAGGAGAGTCGTGGGGGGAAGGATGAAGGGGCCTGGCACATGACAAACTGTACGCCAGGAAGCCAGATCAAAATGCCAACTAAATTAGGGTGTTATAGGTCACTGAACAGAAATTTCACAATGACTGAGTCACTGACAAAGGTTAAAATGTGGAACAAAGGCAAATAACAACAAAATCCGGAGTCAGTGACCATAAACTCAGAATAGAAAAGAGGACGACGCAGGGATGACTGGAAAGCAGAAGAAATCATTGTCTGCAATCAGTGTTCAGTGGGCCAGATTGAAAATGAAATGTACTTTTCTGAGCCACTAGCCGGCCTCCCAAATGCAAACACAGAAGAGAAGTGGGTTTGACGATGTCTTCTGACAAAATTAATACACTTAAAGCATTCAATGGGAAGAAAATGCCAACATCAGGCCAGGGATAAATGCAAACAAAGCTGGGATAGGAAATGCTGCACACAAACATTAGATATGATCAATTAACAGCAAGTACTTCTGGGTTCTTTAAGGTGCTAAGGAGAATTGGTCAGGAATTTTTCAGTAAAACATTTTTTCATTGGAAAATGCTGATTTGTCAAAACCAAAACTTTGTGGGGGAGGTTCTGGTTCAATGGATTTTCTATTTAGAAACATTTTGGGGAAAAAGAGGTTTGAAATTGTCAACATGTCCCATTTTGGCATAATCTTCAATTTTTTTTCAATGTTGAAACAAATGTTCATTTTGAAGTTTAAGCTAATTATAGTAACAAAATTTAAAATAGAAAAGGTTAACAGTGAAAATAAAAAATATACATTACCTGAAATAAAAAAAAAGGAAAAATGTCAAAGCAAACTGCCTCCATTGATCTGAACCAAATTCTTTTTCTGATTGTTGGCTCATGAAAAATTGCAACTTTTTGTCCTGATTCAGCATGGGGAAAATGTTCAAAATCTCTAAAATTTTCCCAGGATGGGAAAACCATTTCTCCCATGTTCATCTTCCCCTTGCTCTACTGCTGAACACCATCTGTTCTGACTGAAATCGGCAGAAATTTGGGTCATTCAGCACCCCTCAAGAACACTCAGGATCAGATCCTAATTCTCCCTTGGTGTTATCACTGATGCTGTTGCAAAGTAGGCACAGAACTTCCCCCACTGTGACCATTTTACACCCATTTTGTGTTCCAGACAAGGACGACACCAAGTGCAGCTGATGGAGAACAGTCCCCGCTTTCCCGCATTTATTTGGCTTCTCAGATAGGATGTGAGATTTCCAACACCTGCAAAATCCAGGGGTGTTCGGTCCATTTGGTTCAGGCCCATCTCCTAGGAGCTCTGGCATCATAGCAGGGAATTCTGCCAATGGAGGAACTTAGTTGGAAGGATGAGAGATGGGAGGAGAGCTTCCAAAGCCTGCATTTGCTGTCCAGGCTTCTGCTGAAGGGACATCTGTTTATTCACAAGCCAGGTGGAGCTCAGGCTGCTGCTGAACAAAACACTCTCCCCACTCTCCATTTGGGGTCTCTGCCCAATTTCCAAGTGCCCCCTTAGTGTAAACAAACCCCTGCTGTCCGTCGGGGTGCATACTCAGTCCCCATCACATAGGTCCATCTTATGGTCATAGCTTCCAAAGGCCAATTAGGGATAAGACTGCCCTGAGCCCCAATAATCTGGAATGACCGTCATGCTCTGTGCAAAGGGCTGGTGCAGGGACATCCTCTAGATGGCTTTTGGTTACCGTGGCAACAAAACTGGCACCTCCCAGTCTCAGTGGCCAGTTCAGTGTCATTCATACTGAGGGAAGCAACATCCATCATGGTTACACCTCTGCACCCTGGAAAATGGGGTCACTCTACCTGCATTAGCTGGATTTTTCAGCTGCTTACCAGCTCTTGGGACCCAATTCTTGTCTCACTGTGGCTGCTGTAACTCTGGTGTAGCACCCCAGAGAGGCAGGATGGCCCACTAGTTACAGCACTAACTGAGCATTTGGTGGAAGAAGGGGACTGCCAGGGAGAGGTAGCGAGTTCACACCTGAGTGGCCATGTGTGGAAAGGTGCTGCTGGTCCAGGCAATCCAAGGGGCTTGGAAATACAGCCCCCTGCATTCACTGCAGCTGAGCCAGTGTTCAGGCAGGCCGTATCAAGCTGTGGGGGCAGGGGTCAAGGGGCTACCCCACTGCAGTCAAACAGCAGCCTAGGATTCCCACCTTCCACCTAGCCTCCTCCCCAACTACCAAGCATAGCCATATGAGTGATTTGACCCATTATTAGCAAGGGAAACCGGGGCCCTACGGGTGAATCCTGGCTACTTCAGCAAAAAGAGATTTTCCTCCTGTTCTCCTGTGAGGAGGTTTCCATGGGATTCTCATCAAAGGAAGACTGGGGTAGGAGCGAGTTTGCAGATACAGGTCCACCTGGCAGAGGACACAAAAGCCCACCTTTAATCTCTTGAGGTCCTCGGTCTTCCCATTTGGCTTGTCAGCTATTTCTCTCCTCCTTACTGGAGACAGGGTGGGGAGCTATGCAGCTTTGAGAGCATTAATAGCTTTCTTTTGTCCTGACACTTTCAATTAGTGGAAGAGAGGAAGGAACCAGTGAAGGGAAATACCCAACAACTATCAGTCCCCAGTTCTGGGATAGATATGCCCTAATGTCACTTCATGTTTCCTTCTAGCCCAGACTCCTTCTGTGTGGTGGAGCTTCCGACCTCACAAAGGCTATGTCTACACTAGAAAAGTTAAGTCGACTTTAAGTCGATCTTATTAAGTCGACTTAACAAAAATCAACTTTACTTTTCTAGTGTAGACATAGCCCCTTTTTGACCTTATTAAGTCGACTTAACACTTTAAGTCGATTTAATAAAGTCAATTTAGGTGCTAATCCCCATCCACACTGGCTTAGGTCGACCTAATAAGGTCGATTTAAGTGCTAAGTCAACCTAAAACAAGGTGTTATTAAGTCAACTTTTCCTTAAGTCGACTTAAGGAAAGCCAATGTGGATGTGGAGTAGTTTAGGTCGACTTAAGCCTCCTTAAGTCGACCTAACTTGTAAGTGTAGATGCACCCACAGAGAGCACAATCTAATGGCTAATGGTCTATTCTCTGTCACTGACCAATGTGGCCATGGGGAAACTGCTTTACCTCCCCGTGACTCAGTTTCCCTATCTGTCAGATGTTGGGAGCACTGCTGGCAAGGTAGGTTGGATAGCTGAGCTATAAGGTGGCTCACTAGGGTGGGCAGGTGAGATATTGGCTACTGGTTATCTGGGTGGGCAAGCAATTGCTCGTGGCTGGCAGGCAGGAGTGGCTAACTTAGGCAGATTTCACTAGTCAAAATACATGATGAGAGAATGGGGGTGGAGTGGGAGGAAGGACAGAGTATACCAGGTACTTGTGCTGAACAGACACTCAGGAATGAGATGGAGCCTGTTTCTGTCTAATGCAACAGTTATTATTCCAAACCACTAATGAAAGGTAATTTTGAAATTGCACTTTCCATTGCCACCTCGGCTGCTGCAATCAAAGCTGCTGAAATCTACAGAGGGGATACCTACAAGAGGGGTCTAAAAATAAGGCAGGTCAAATGGGGAAGCAAGTGAGCTGAGTAAATGAGGGACAGAGAGCCACAGTACACAACTGTGCTGGGGAGACAGAATTCTGACACTGTGAGAGATGCTGGAGGGACAGGGGGAAACATTTGTTTGGTCTCCTGGCCTCATGTCTTGGGAGCTGTTGAGGACTATTTCCCGCATGTCTTTATCTTCTCAGCCTCTAAGGGAAGGACAGTTATAATCACATCCTAAATAAGAGGCAGGAGCAAATTTGTCTTTCTTCCTCACTGGGAGAACAATTTCTGGATTCCGCTAATCCTGCCTCAATCATATGAGCACCATAAAATACTAGACAGTTTCCTCTTCAAAAATGCTGACATTTATTAAATCATGCAGCAAGAAGAACTGGATTTCTTTGTCCTCCTCTTCCAACTGTCCCCCAGTTTAACGCGATTTAACAGTGACCTAACGAGAAGAAACAGTTTAAAAGCCATGACTCGATTCTTATTATTAGATGGAGGACCTGGAAATTCACTGGGTAGAAGCAGAGGCCTTGGGTAGACCAACCCCATTTGTACATGCTAAAATCAAGACTATGTCTACACTATAAAAAGTTAGGTCGACTTTGTTAAGTTGACTTAATAAGGTTGACTTTAAGTCAACCTAAAGTCAACCTTATTAGGTCGATTTAACAAAGTACTTTCCCTTAGCCGGGACTTAGTAATTCAACCTAATTTCCCATAGGTCGACCTAAGAAAGTGGACTTATGCATCCACACTGGGCTTAGGCTGACCTAAGGAGGCTAAATTCGACCTAATGAGTGGTCCTTACTAAATCGACCTAGTCTTTAAAAGTGCCACAGGACTCTGTTGTTTTTCTACAATAGCCTAACACGGCTACCCCTTTGAAGCTTTCATTAGGTCGACTTAAGGATTTTCTTAAGTTGACCTAATGAAAGCCCAGTGTGGACAGGGCTTAAGTTAGGTCGACTTAAGTCTCCTTAAGTCGACCTAACTTGCTAGCATAGGCATGGGCATTTGATATTCAGGGTGTGCTTCTGAGCCTAGCCATGGGTATGTTCTTTTCCTTTACAATTTGTGTTGCTGCCATGCACACCCTTATGCCAGTGGGAGCTGTGGTGTCCGCTGCAATAACTGTCCTGCCCCATTCTGCCTATTTGTCTATACTTAATCTCAATATACTGATCTATTTATCTGTCTATCTATCCAACCCTATTTGTGGCCATCTGTTTACCCATTCACTTCTCTGTACGCATGTCATTGCTTTCCCCACACGTTCTCTCTGTCACAAGGCATGCTATTTATCTATCTGTCTGTGTTTCCCTCTTATGCCTGCTGCCTGTAGCACTGCTTTTCTACATGGATTTACAGTGCAAATACAGTAGAGTTCCCACCGTGAGGCTCTGACTGACTAAGCAAGCAATATATATTTTAAAAAATGCTCCCTGCACGGCTGTGTTACCTCCACACTGGAGAGAAAAGCCAGGAAACCTGGGTCCCAACCCAGTTGCTTAGATGCGGAGCGCATATGGATTTTCTTCTGAAAGCCATTCCACACAGCAGGCACACAGCTAAGCAGATAGTTCAATATCTGAGGATCTTGAAACGGGCGAGCAGGGAAGGATTTAGCCAAGATCCTATCAAAGCCGGAGTCATAGAAATACTCAGGCCTGCATCTCATGAACTGGAGCTAGGTGAGTGTGACGATGAGTGAAGGACAATTGGACAGTTGCGCTAGACGGGAGCTAAAGTTTGAGGAGGGGGAGAGTGTTTTTTTCTGTGGGCCTGGGAATAAAAGCAAACATGGATGAAAGGAAGGCTAGCTTGACTAATGACCCCATAGACATCCTTCTGTTCATCTTGATGAGCTGTTTCACCTGGCCCGGTCTATAAAATTTGGAAAGGTTCTGCAGCAGATTGTTGGCTAGAACCCCTTGATCTCATGAACTCAGTACAATGACTTGTCTGTACCATGCAGCTGGGACCTTCCCAACCCAAGACACTCCCTCGTGTTTTTACCAGCGCTGGGAGGTTAGCACGCTTGGGTTAGCATCAAGTGCCTCTCTAATGGTGCCATCGTCTTCAGTGTTTTCCCCCAGTTTGAACTAGGAGCCACAAACAGTTGTCCCAGTTCAACTCGGCCTCCTGATCCCATCCCACAATGCAGAGCCTCCCATTGAGAAATTACCCAAGAGCCATTGCTTTCAGCAACTGAAAGAGGCTTGCAGAAGTCCCAGGATGCATCAGTCTGCTACGTTTGCAAGTGGGGCTGGGTGTTGATTTACCAAAATTGTTACTTCAGAAGCAGCGCTGCTGGGTGGATGTGAGGATGATTACAAGCGAAGGAGACTGCCGGTGCCCAGACCCCTGGGTGAAATCCAGACTCCATTGTGCAGGTGATGTAAAGTCTCATGGCAAGAGCACACCATCTGAATAGACAAATCAGTGATTGTTGCCATGTTACAGATGGAGAATCAAGACACAAAGAGAATAAGTGACATGTCCAAGGTCACATGGGGTGTCTGTGGCAGAGCTGCAAATAGAATTCCCGCTCCTTCCCGCTCCCCCTTCACCACAAGACCATACACCCTCATCTCCTGCAGCACCAGTCACTTTGCTTAGTGTGGCTGCAATTCCTGTGGTGCCAGGCCAACGCTGCTGGCTTGCAAGCAATTTGTCCAGGTGGTTGGTGGGATTAGAGGAATTTGGTGTCTGAATGCAACGGAAACCTGGAAGAGCTAACATTGCTCCAGATGTATGACCCACAGGGAGAGTTTTATTATTGTTTTGCCAGGGATAGAGCTGTGGTTGGCTCCATCCTGGAAAGAATTCTCTCAGCTTAGGGGGTTGGGGGATTGGTATGTGAGGAGGAATGGTTTGTCACTGTTCTCCGGGCTTATGATACAACTCACTGGAGAAACTTCCCAGACAGCTTCCCCGCCCCTTCGTCATGGCCCCATTTGTGCTGCGAAGATAAAAAATGCCTTTATTACAGGGATTACTATTGTAAGTAGGTTAAACCACCATTAACAATGTCAGCTACCCTGAGCAACACTGCTCCTGCTGGGAGTCTGGCAATGCGAGCCAGATCTTCCCCCTGCCCTCTGCATGATTACAAACTCTGTGACCTATCGCAGATGTCCCTTGGCTCCTAGCTCAAAGAGACTAAAGAGCCTTATAAATAAGTACTATTGTTCAAAGGCTTCCTTCTCTTGCCCTCTCTGGGCCAGGTTCTGACGGCTGTACTCAAGGTAAGCAGCAGCATTATCTGGGAAGGTTCAGCAAGAAATCCATGGGAAAATGCATAGAGTGAAGATGGCACAGTCCAGCTCTCCTTCTGTAGGGGGTAAGACATCTGCAATCAGGTAGGTTTGTAGTGCTGCACAGGATAGCTATTTGGAACCTGAGGGTGGGGCAGAACTCAGACCCTCCTGCTTCCAAAGCACTGAGCTAACTTGCCACTTGACCTAAAAAAGGATCACCATTACGGAGTATCAGTATAGCTCCTATGACATTCTGATAAGCAGTTCTGACTCCATCCAGTAGAGAGGGTAGCTCACTGTAATACAGTTATATATAAGATGTGGCCTACAGACATTAAACCCACAGATACAGATTAGATTTGTCCTGGGTTCAAATTGGGGGTTAGATCAACATGAGGAGTCAGGTTCATATTCCCCGGAGCAGTTCTTATGTGATCTTGCCCTCAGTCCCAGGAAAAACATTGTGAGAAATCTGCTGTTCCACAGAGACTGTCCATCCATCACCTTGTGCTGAAATCTCTAGAGAATGGCTTCTCTGGGCCACATCAGAAGCAGAGCCAGAAACAGTCCCCTCCTGGTTTGGGATTCAACCAAAAACAAGATGACAGAGGTGGTTTGGGGTCTGGGGAATTGGCTGTAAACAATGAACAGAATTGCAGGCGGTTCTGATTTTGGTCTGCCACTCTCTGATCCTGTCCTTCAGCAGTGGACTGACCCTGGGCACTGCAGGAGCAGAGTCCAAGGGGATGTACCTGTGAGCTATATCGGCTGGACAAAGATGGGAATGCAAGGGACCCTAACCCAGCTACTGCCGCTAGATACTGCAGTGACACGCAGTGCCTTAGGAGGACATATTGTGTTATGTGTATGTATCTCTATGGGCTAGGGCTTGTGTGGATGATTGTGTTCGGCTCCCTGGGGGGAAGTTATCAAAGCTCCTCCAGGAACCAAAACCAGGGAGGGGGTTCAGGTGAATTACTCAGGCTGTAAATACCACTAGAGAGGAACCAGCCCCAGGGGACGCTTGCAGATATTGGTAAAGGCTGGATTTTCCAGAGACCAATAAGGCTGACATCAGTTGGGGGGGGGGGTGAGGGCTCAGCGCTTGTAAAATCCAGTGCTCCAGCACTTCCCCTTATTCATGCCCATGAGACATCTGTGCAGAAACATCCCAACCTTGCACTCCTTTGCTGAGCACAGACATAGTCTTTCAGGACTCAGGGCTGTGTGTACGTATGTGTATGTGCGTGTGTGCATGCGTGCGTTCAGGGAACTGAAGCAAAAAACTCCAGAATTAGTGGAGTGTTGTCAACAGTGGTTGAGCACAAAAATCTATATCGGAGCGGGACTGCAGCCAGACCTGTTAGCTACTGATGTGAGACAAGTCACATCATGGGCTGGAATGCTTGCTGTGATCAGCCCTGACACGCATTGTTCAATGGATGGTTCTGACTGATGCCTGTGAGATCCACACAGGGGTAGGGCCAGGTTTCTGTGCCTGCCATCTCAAGATGGCCGGGGCTGTCGTTAGGACCTGCAACCTTCTGTAGAAGAAGCCCCTGGACAATAGGATGCTTTGGAGGTGCTAATTAAAAAAGGCAGCACAAAAGAAGAAGCTGGTGTGTTCATCCTCTGCCAAGACTGTCTCAATGAAGAGGTTAAAAATAACCCATTGCTGCAGAGGTGGGTAGAGAAAGGGGATTCACCCCCCCCCCCCCCCCGGAGTGACCTTGTTCTGGTGTGACGGAGGTGGAAACTACTTTCTTTTTTTTACCAGTGCGCCCCTTCGGGCCCTGTCACACAGCTGGCTGCCTGCCAGCTTGGTTTTGGGCAAGATGTCAGTGCAGCTGGACTCCGAGCATTGTATATCCTGATCAAAGCCCTTCTGGCATGAGACAGAATCCGTGCGTAGGGCAAGGAACCTGAGCGAGTCACTGCTCGGGCTAAGCTGAGAGAATTAGCTGTCGTTTGCTAAGACGTGTTCGCTATTAATACATTACTGAGCTGCAAGGCTAATTATGCCCATATACATCCTTGCACATTAGTGCTGACACGCAGCTCTGGCGCGCATCATCTGCCACTGCTTTGGAGCAGAGGCACTGAGCAGTTTTTGAATCAGATCTGCAGTGCTGAGGCACTTCAGAGTTTAGCGCTTTTGCCCTGGAAGTTTTTAAGGGTCGGGCTTCCTAGATAGGAAAGGAGTGAGAGGATTTTGAGGCCACATCTCTGCAGCTGTTTTATGCGGGGCTTTGTCCTAACGAGGTGCTTGCACATGAAATTGTCTCAGAAATGAGGCAGGTAACTGCAGTGTAAAACTGTCCGTCTATATTTTGTGCTGTAAACTAAAGCCCTGAAGACAATTTCCTTGACACACACTCCTGATTTACACCCTGAGCCATGCAGATAATTACATTTCGATTTGATATATAAAAGGCAACATGGGGAGCTTATGAAGAATTAACCCAGCTTTCTGCAATACCTGCTAAGTCAGAAGTGTCTGGTTAATCATTATTTTGCAGTAATCAGGCAAACATTGACATAAAGAGGGGCTAACCAGCCTGATCTCTGGAGGGAACACAGTTTGGCAGGAGAGTTCATAGGGATCGGAGGAGTTCAGGGGAGGACACTCGCTACTTGATCTCTGTTTCCATTTCCTAAGAAGCCTGTGTGTCACTTGTTAAAAAAAAACAAACACACTGCTAAACTTCTGAGAGATGTGGATAGGGGAGGAACTTTGGAGGTGGGTCAAAGGGGCTGGTGAGTTATTGGAAGGGCATCACAGTGGATTCACTTGGGAGGAAGATCTGGATGCAGTCAGAAGGCAAGGAAGGAAAAGAAGCCCCCTGGAAAAATTCAGCAGTTGAGACCATGTCTATGGTGGACTGTGCTGGGAGGAAGACTATGCTGATGGGTCTCGGCCCTATTTCCCCTTTAACTACCCACTGGGAGAAATGCTGCTTTCTGAGTTCAGCTATCATTGGAGTCTTGCCCTTCCTTTGCCATCCCTATTATTATCTGGGATGAAGGTGGGTTTCCCTCCCAGTCCATCAGAACAGAGGCACATTTTGGAGAAGGCCATGGTAAAAGAATCATGGAGGCCATAAGCCCCGTCTGACCCCAGGAGTCTGGGGAGATCTTCAAAGCAGAGAGTATAACTGGAAAGTCCAAAGTCAAAGCTGGATTTTCCTTGTTCTGCTGCCCTGGAGGGAGCTGGGATCCATGGGTGGAGCAAATCCAAAAGTGGGGTGTCTTTCAGTGCAAAAGAGAGTGCTCTGTGTCCATCTAGGTCTGTGGCCATTAGCAGAACTGGGACTTCCCAAGGACTGAATAAAAGCACTGTAGCAACATCAGGTCCTGTGAGCTCAGGATCTCCAGGTCCATGCAGGCAGAGAAGAGAGTCAGGGAGATGCAATGAATTACCCTGACCAGTGCAGACTGTCTCAGGCCACATAGGAGAATATGGAGCACTTCATCTCCTAGTGGTTCATAGCCCTTCAGCCTTGGCAGCCTCTGCAATTTCTCACTTAAAGAAAAGGCATATGTATTAGAAATGACAAGCAGATTACACTCCGGGTAGAGCCAGGCCGTCTTCATTTGGATCCGGAATTGGTTTGAGGCTGCAGGGGACCTTGACAGTGATAAATACTTGGCACGGTGGCCATCGCTGCCTGCATTTTTATCCTGGCAAGCAGAGTGAGCTTTTCACTATCATCCTTTTATTAACCTCTCGGTGACAAGAGGCTTCTACTGTCATGTCGAATTTTGAGTTGCAGAGACTTGGAGTGAGTGGGGATCATGGACAGAGCTTCTGGAGACGGCTCCTCTTGGCTGTTTCCCATGTTAGTGGTCTCCAGGGGAAACTGGTGGGACACATGAGACTTAGGAAGAGATGTCAGTGCCCAGGGAGATGGAGGGAGAGGCTGAATAATGAAAGCACCCGTGGAGGGTAGAAGCTGAGCAAGAGCTGGATTTGCTGCTGAATCGATTTTGTCTCCACTAGTGCCAACTAAGAAGAATGCCCCTTCAGCTTCCACAAGCCACAGAAACACGTCCCATCGGGGCCTGAGTAGGGCATGAGCCCTAGAGGCTGTGTGAAAAGGCATGGGTGGGGCTTATGCACAAGCAGGGTGGGGCACATGCATAAGTTGGTGTGGTGAATGGATGAGTGCATGTCTCAGGGGACAGCAGTGCTGAGGCAAAGGGGGAGGATAAACTGAATGTGTGTGGTGGGGATGAGAGTGGGAACAAAGAGCAAGAGGTGGTGTATATATGTGATAGAGGGCAAAAACTGTGTGGAAATTGAGGGGCTGGATGTTGTGGTGAAGAGTGGACAGACTATGTATATTAGAGTGAATGAATGAAGGTGAGATGCCAGAGTGTCTATAAGACTACAGGTGTTTGAGATGCACGCACACAACTGGAGTATGTGCATTAGAGTGTGGGTGTTATAGGCACACACACACACACACACACACACACACACACACACACACACACACTATTAGCTTGTTTTTCTATCTTACTGAAACAAGTTTTAAGGGCTTAGTGTTGCTATAACAGACAAGGGCTTCAATTGAGTTTTGGTCACTAATGGGATGAGAACTAAAGTCTCAGGCTGGCTCCCAGTGGATACATTTTAAAATAAATTAAGAATAATAATGATCTATTTGTGTACACTGACCACGCACTTTGGTCTAATGCATCCCCATCAGCATAGTTAGCCTGAGGAACAAGACACCTCTGGGTGGAACATCAGGGCAAATAACACGTCGTGACTGACGTGCACCAACAGAAATGCACAAAGGGGTTGCCGCAGGTCGGGACTGAGGTTCACCCACAGAGCTGTGTGTGTGAGTGGACGGTGAGAAGCCAGGACTGGAGCTGCCTGGGAGGGGCAGCTGTGAATTGCAGTCTATTGGCAGAGGGAAGCAAAGCTTACCCAGCGCCTTCCTGTCTCTCCCAGAATTGACTGGCCTCTTACATTCAGGAGAAATGGTGAAATAATCAGCATGATTTAAAAAAAATTAATTACTTTTCACAAACTTTTCCAAGCATCTCTTGGACTTTGCCTCTTTAAAAGTCTCTGAGCCCTGTGAAAGTCGGCTCCGCACAATGCACTTTACATACTAATGGCGTCTAATTCCCTGTCCGATAAAAGCAGAAGGGAAGATAAAAAGGCCTGCAGGCAAATAGGATTAATCGGGTGTCAGAGGTGCCTAATTAGAAAGAATGATGGACTAGAATGCAATGCACAAGAGGCAGGAGGCAGGCCAAGCTGTTCCTAATGGTTTCATCTGTGTATTTAGATGCTTCCACTGTACACAATACAAAAGCCTGAACATCAACAAGTCACCTCTCTCCTGCTCTGTCCCTTTACCTGGAGAGTTCTGAAGCTTGCTCTACCTAGCACCATTTGTCATGGTGACAAGGAGAAGATGTAATCCATCCAGCTGTTGGTTGTGTCCTGAAAAATCAATGCGTTAAAGATCTTCCTTTCTTTCCTTTCCCATTTTCTTCCATTCTTTCTAACCTCTCATTCTCATTTGGGGAAACATGACTGTCACCTCCAAACATCGGGGATTGCGTCTGCCAATGTGTCCCATCTTTCTGAGTCTCTCTCAGAGTCTGTGCAGAGACATCATATTGAACTAACTTTCTGGCCTCCTTCAGGGACTGTGAATTGGTGTCACCATTGGACTTTCCCTTTTATTGGTTGGCCTCTTATGAAAGCAAGGCTCCTTGGGTGGTAGGGGAGAGGAGAGTCAGCTTGTCTTGGTGGACTAATAATGGAAGGAAGAGCCACTTGCCTCTAGGTTTCCAGTCCCAAACTGGACCAGCTCAGTCCTGGAGGAAAGTCACAGTGGATGATGGCTACTTTGGTGGGTTCTAACGGAAGTTAAGTCTCAGGGACAGAGAGGTGTCCACTTGGCATAGACCAGTACCTTCTTACTGGCCCTCTCAGTGGAGACGCAAATGACTGAGCTGGCCACAGACATATTGGTTGGGGACTGCGTGTGCTCTCCCTGTGCTGTGGAGTAAGAGGAGTCCAGGGTTGTCCATCCAGCACCTTTCACCAGTGTCTACGTCTCTTAAATATACACTGTCCCTGATTAATGCCTGTAGAATGCATGTGTGACTTGTGTGAGCCATGTGTGACACAGGATGCGATACCAGCACCCTGAATGAGCACACGGCCCACTTCGACATGTGTGTCTCTGTGTGTGGCCTGTCAGTGTGTGTTGTCTTGAAGAGTTCCGTGAAGGAAGGGGATGGAGAGGTTTGTGTTATTATATGGTGGGGTTTTCCAGTCCCTGCCCTAGTTGGGGCTTCTGAGATCATGAGTGGGACTAATTTCATTTCACTGAAAGCATTCAGTGAATCCTTTTCACCATGCAAAATCCATTGCAGCCTTCTTATTAATCCTCCCAGGCACGGATACTTACTCCAGGCCTAATCCTCCTCTGCTATTATGTCTCTCTCCTGCAGCCTCCCTTCATCAGCTTAACAAGTTTCTTCATTTCAACAGAGCATCCGACGCCGAACATGCCGGTCATTAAAGCCAACCCATCTCCCAGGGGCTGCTCTGTCTTCTTCCCAGGCAGCCTCTGTCCCAGGGCTGGGCAGGGAAAAGTCCATAGCAGGATGGGAGGCAGAGATCATGAAAAAGTTGCTTCCCCTCCCCTCCCTGTCCCCAGCATGTGTCAGAGGTGAGACGAAACACATTGTGCTGTGGGCAAATTGAAACTGATCTTGGCTTTGTTTGGTTCTTAGCCTGGAGTGGAGTCAGGCTCTGGTAGGGAGACCATCTCCAACTTCCAGAGCTGCAGCTAGGTCCCTGAATCTAATTAAGGACTTTGGCAAAGGGTTTTGCTGATTATGAGGCTCAGTCTCTTTGCGGCTGAGGGAACCCCTCTGCCAATTTTAAAGAGGCCCACTCTGCCCCATGGTATGTAAGAGCAAAGTAAACACTGCACTGAAGACATACCACTCTTGGAACCCTTTTCAATTCATTAGAACGTTAATGACCTCAAGAAAGATCTGCTCTTGAGAAAATTCCTCCAAAGACCTTTATTTTTAACTCTGATGCTTCCCCCTGGTTAGTTTCTCTTTCCCTTCCTCTTTTCTTCTTGTTAGTGCAGGAGGAACTGTGTGTTCAATCTCCTGGCTTCTAGTCCTCCGTCTAGGAGGCTACGCTGTCACGTGCTTAGAGCCAGGACTCCTGGCTTCTATTCCGCATTCTGCCACTGTCTCACCGTGAGAATTGAGGATCAAATCACTGACCACGGCTGAAGGACTGGTATATTGACACTCCTCTCTCCACCTACTTGCATGGGGTTTTTATTGTCAGCAGTGTATTCAAAAAAGAGTCTGATGCTATTTCCTACATTTACCAGGCAAAATATTTTTGGCTCCCTACTGGACCAGACCATTACTCTCCACATCCAGTATCCTATTTGCAGTGGCAAATATCTGATGCTGTAGGGGAGTGGTTCCCAACCTCTGGCCCAAGGGCCAAAAGTGGCCTGTGGGGACTTTTAAAGTTGCCCCCAGCTCCCCTTTTCCTGGCTGCAGAAGGGAGTCAGTGCCTAAGGGCCCAGGTGGAGCATGTTGCCATGGGGCTAAAAGCATAAGTTCCTTGCTGCAGCTAAGGAGATGGCAGGTCAATGCTATCCTCTCCCTGGCTGCAGCAGGGAACATGGCAAAGTGCTCTGTCGGGGTCTATAAGCACTGGGGTCCCTGCTGGAGCCAGAAGGAGGGAGCACTGATCTTCCATCCCCCTGGCTGCAGAAAGGAGCCACTGCCTAGGGATCCAGGCAGAGTGTACAGGCTGCAGGATGCGTGTGGTTTCCCTGCTGCATCCAGGGAGACAGGAAATCAGCAAGGAGGTGTCAGGAGGAGTCTGCTGGTGGAGACTGGTGGCCCTTCTGGGTTGTAAAACTGATATCTATGGCCCTCAAACCAAAAAAGGTTGGGAACCGCTGCTTTAGGGAATGGAGAAATCCCCATATTGCACCTGGCTTGGCACATGGTGAGGGACAAAAATCCTTCTTGAGCCTTGGATCAATGAGTTCATGCCCTGAAGCTTGAAACTTGATGATTGTTTTCTAAACATGAAAACTCCAAATATTAGCAGTGCTTGTAATGTACCTGGCCTCTACAAGATTTGATTTGATGACTTGGTAAATTCCAGGCGGTCATATTGATTAACAGGTTTCCATTTTTAAGTCACGTAGCCCATGTAAATGTTTCATTTGCTCCTGAAATTACTTTGATCTATTCTGAATTTTTTCATCTTGTTTTATTGTATTAGAGGATCATAATCCTGTTTTATGGCCCAGTGTCTCTTCAATAGGCCAAAACCCTTGTACACATTTGTTTTTCAGCATGGCATTTACACAGCACCACCGCTCCACAAGGGTACTTCTGAAAGACAGATTCGCAGTGGAAATTAAACACAAAAAGCTAAATGCTCCTGTTGAGCTATGAGCTGCTGTGATGCTTTATTTAATTTTTAAGACTATTTGGATGAACACAGCAATTTTTTTCTTTGATTCTGTCTTTTACAAAACTCCTCTGAGGAAGCAGAGCAGCCTCCAGGCAGATGCAAATATATTTGTCTTTTTTATAAACGGGAGGAGGGAAAAGAAGCAAAATCAGCCCCTGAAGTCAGCACCAGTGCACATGTTCTGTAAAATCGGGGTCAGAGGCAGAAGGATGTTTCTCATTCAGAAAAAGGTAATTGAAGAGTGTTGGCACATGGAGCTGTGTTCTAGGGAGAAGCTTCAGGTGCTTTGTCTTCTTTACGCACAGACCCTGGAGCAATGTCCTTTTTCTCAGAATGCAGCTCCATAAATATAACTATCATAGAGTCAGAGCAGGTATGGGATGGAAGGCACTTTAGGAGGTCATCTAGGCCAACACTGATCAAAGCAGGACCAACCCCAACGAAATCATCCCAGCCAGGGCTTTGTCAAGCCACACCTTAAAAACCTCTAAAGATGGAGATTCCATCACCTCCCTAGGCAACCTGTTCCAGCGCTTCACCACCCTCCTAGTGAAAAACATTTTCCTAATATCCAATTTAGACCTGCCTATGGCAACTTGAGACCATTGCTCCTTGTTTGTCATCTGCCACCACTGAGAACAGCCTTGCTCCACCCTCCTGGAACTTCCCTTCAGATAGTGGAAGGTTGCTATCAAATCCCCCCTCACTCTTCTCTTCTGCAAACTAAACAAGCCTAGCTCTCTCCTCATAAGCCATGTGCTCCAGCTCCTAATCAAGTTCGTTGCCCTCCACTGGACTCTCTCCGATTTGTTCACAACTTTCCTGGTAGGGGGCCCAAAGCTAGACACAGTACTCCAAATGTGGCCTCACCAGTGCTGAATAGAAGGGAATGTTCATATCCCTCGGTCTGCTGACAATGCCCCCACTGATGCAGCCCAATATACTTTATTAAGTCGACTTAAGCCAGTGGAGACGCGGAGCAGTGCCTAGTTGGACCTTTTAAAGTCGACTTAAAACATCAAGTTGACTTAATAAGGCCAAAAAGGGGCCATGTCTACGCTTGAAAAGTTAAGTCGACTTTTGTTAAGTTGACTTAATAAGGTCGACTTTAAGTCGACTTAAAGTCAACCTTATTAAGTCGACTTCATAAAGTTGACCTAACTTTTCAAGTGTAGACGTAGCCATATAGTGGTGTGCCGTACACAAACAATTCTCTTCAGCCCTCTAACTATTTCTAGGATCTAGCTTTACTGATGCCTCCACAACAACGACACAACATAACCCCCCTGCCTGCCATTCCTCCCTAAATTTGGCAGTTCCTGGGGCTTCCTGCAGGACCTTTTCTAGCCTAGTTCCCTAATCCCCTCCCTTGAGAGGGCCACTCCCAATTTCCACCAGCCAAATCACAGCAGTCTAGTTCATCAGAGCTCTAACAACCGTCATCTCCATTTCCCTGTTACATATGCATGTAAGGGTCTAGGTGGTGGTGGGGTGGAGTGGTGTTTTAGTCTCCCGATCCCATTCAATAGTCCTGAGCACTTTTTAAAAATACAACATGTAGAGCTGGTTTAGGAGACATAAGACACAGACTCAGTATGATCAGACCTGCCCCTCTGTGTTACTCTTCAATCTTTCTGCCTACAGATCTTTCAAAACAAGGTGCAGCTAAGAAGACAATCATGTCCTGAGACAGCGAAAGCAGCCGCCAGCGCAGTCCGTGAATAAAGCGTTCGACACTGACTAACATTTAAAGAGAAATCTCTCTCCCTCAGTCCTCACTCCAATCCACCAGCCACTAGCAGTGGGATCTTGATGGAAGTCTCCTGGTTTTGTGGCATTCCTTTGTTGCAGCTTGATTATTTCCACTGTTTATTTGTCCAGGTTTCCAGAGTTATGGATGTTATTGAATTTGGATATTTTCACAGATTCTTTCACTTACAACATATAACCCTTTGCTCTAATTTAGGTTTTTCCTCATCCTACATCACATCAAGCAATAGCTAATGAATGTCCAAATAAATACATTCAGACTGAGCCATAATGAAGAGAAATTCAGTGTCTAATGAAGGAATCATTTGCACCCCAACTCTGTAAAGTAGAATTATGGTGACTCCTCTTTCAAAACTCCTTTTAGTTTGAAATATTTCTCCTTGGAGGAAAAAAAAAAGAGCAGCAAATGGACTTTACTGGGAAAGATCTGAACACGCACGAAACAGAACTGTCGCAGCCAAAATTGCTTCATATATCATAGACCAACACCAGGCAGATAATGGCCAACAAGCTCTGATCAGGGAGTGATTATTATTGCTGATGCCAAGCATGATGCACAGAGCTGACAGACTAAAGCTTGATTTCCTTAAATTGGGCTGACCTTGCAGGGTCGAGATTAACAATGGGTTTGCATTGACCGGTAAAATGAGGTGCCAACATGATGGAGAAGTCATAAAATAAGTCAATCATCTCTCTTCTTTCTCTTGATTTCCTTTTTCAAATGAGTGTCTCTTTTCATGTATTTGCTGGAGGTATGCGTGGTGGCAACCTCTGTCTTCCTATCTGCTACTGTCAGCTTTCAAATTACCCCCAAATTACCTGGTCCCCAGAGGAAATGGGTGGTCAGATGAGTTATCAGAACATTGGCATTGGCAGAAATGAGAAGTGGAGTTGGGGAAATATGACTGGGTCATTTATTTTAATGCCAGTCTGTTCTTTCTTGAATAATCCAATGAGATACTTAAACATCAATAATTTTCTGTCATGTGGGGTTTTTTTAATTTGTTTTGCTAATGCAGGAAGAAAAGTGAATAATACAGAACAAAAAAGCAGCCTGACACAAATTACTCAGGAGCGGAGTGAGCATGTGGAGGGGGGGACGCATTAATGAATGCAGCACCGGGCTGGCTAGTGCCTTTTGTTCTGGGCGGGAGCCTGTCGTGTGTGACAGTGGGATCATTATTTCCATAGTGACACAGGAGGTAAGAGCAATGCAAACAAATGAGAGAACATCTAGTCTTGTGCAAACAGCCACTCAGCCGGGACTCAGAAGCACTGGATTCAAGAGCTGGCTTTGGCATAAGGTCTCTGTGTGACCTTGAAAAGCAATGGAATGTGTTTGTCTTAGTGCCCTGTCCCTACAATGGGGATAATTATTCCTCCTTTCTCCCAACATTTGTCTATTTAGATTGCAAGCTCTTTAAGGCTGAAACTGCCTCTCACTATATACAGTACCTGCCACTAGGAGGCCACTGGATGCTATTGTTAATACAAATAATTAAAAACGAATGCTATGGCTGGAGACTGCTAACCTCTGTACATTAAAACAACACATTGACTTTTCAAATTGGTGGTGCCAGCAGAGACAGGAGACTAAGCTAGGTGACCACTGGTCTGATCTAGTCTGGAGGTTGCTAGGTGCCTACAACAAGCATCTCATTCTTCAAGAATAAGGTCTTTTCCTGGAAGATCTTAGAGCCCAAAGGTCAAGTGAGCCCAATGGAACATGAGTCAGCTCCCATGCACCATAAGGTAGTTGGGATGCTTTGCTAATAGAGGAAAGATCAGATTTCAGCCTTCATTGGGACTTCATGTGCCAATAGCACTTTGTGCTGATGGGCTGTCCCTGCATTTCTTTGCATCCCAGTGGAACATAGTTACATTTGGGACCTGATCTTCTTCCCACAGCAGGTTAAATTCATTCAACTGATGCCTATGGATGTATGTGAGTGAAACATATTGGACTCAGGCCCAATATGTTCTGTGATGGTGGCTTGGATGCAGGCGGGTAGTTGATGGAGGTGCTGTAATTTGATGTCTGCTGGCAGCGCAAGGTAAGGTAATCTCACACATGAACACACTGTGTAGTTATATCACACAGCTGAAAAACAACAGCAGATCCTCTCAGGGAGGGAAGGCCAACCATGCATTGTGCATCCTCTTCTTGGGGACGGATAGTTAAGGTCCTAAACTGAGTTGGCCTGGATAGTTATTCACAGCAACCCTTGGCTCCCCAGAGTGCATGTTATAGGGATGTCTGGGAGTGGGGTAGATATTCCCATAGAGATTTGAAGGCAGCATGTATCCCGAAAGTGCCGAGGAGCTGAAACTCCCAGGAGGAAGAGCTAAGGACTTTCCAGGCGTCATGGTTGTTGGGCAGGCTGTGGGATTCTTCTCGACTAGAAACCAAGGTGTCCACTGATAGAGAGAAAGAGAGAGTCAGGTGCTTTTGACCCATCAAGGTCTAAGAAGAAGAAACTGAAGGTTAATCATGGCTATTAAAAGCTTAGCTAATTGTGTTGAAGGAACTGGAGGAGAAATTCAGACAGATGCAATGAATGAAAGGATATCTGGGTCAGTGGAGGCTCCGGCCAGGGAAGTGGCACTGACATACTGGATAGACAGAGGAGATGTTACTAAGAAAGAGGGAACAGTGGAAAGGTTTCTTTTGCCTTTAAAAGCAAACCCCAGTAACTCCACACACTCTCTTCTCCATCAATCTGGGCTCAACCAGCATATCCTCCCTCCATTTCTTAGCCGTGGGTCAATGAGCCTTGCATATTTAAATCAAGAAAACCCTTATTTTCAAGTTTCACAGTGCTCATGTAATACAAATAGGTTCCTGTTTTCCACATCCTTAGAGCAGGGAGATACTATGGTAAGGAGTTTGGGAAGAAACACCATTCACCACAAAAATTATCTCAGGAAAGGAATTGGATCTGGAATTTTATCCCCAGTGTTGGATATAATCAGCACCAGAGAATCAAGACTTGCTTCATTTTTGGTGGAGAGACAAACTGGTTTCAAATCAAGGGCTTGATTCTATCCCCCACTTAAGTTGATCTCAAGGCCCAATTTTCCAGGGCTCATCATCCACCATGGCATCAACATTCTCAAAAGGTCTCAGACCCCATTTAAGTGGCCAGACTTTTTTAAGTTGCTCAGCACCCACCAGATCTGGTCAGGTTTTCAAAAACTCATCACTGGATGATGGGACATAGAACTTTTCACCATTAAGTTACTGTTTTGTATCTAGCTTGCAGTCAGCAGCCATTTATTACCATTCATTAGTTTGCCTAGACAGCAGAGGTCCATTGCAACAGCCCCCTGTGGCCTTTACCAAAGGCCTTGTTCTATTCACATATGATGCTAGCAGATGAGTCATCACTGATTTGTTGGAACCAGGTTAGCCATGGGCGACTGGGTAATCTCTTCCAATTTAGGAGTGGCTGATAACCAGAGGGTATGTTCAAAGCACACTTAGCTGCTCTGTGGGCTGGGATGAAGCTGTCCATGCCAGCCATGTGTCCAAATAGTGAAGACGACAACAGCAGACAATGTCTTTGATGCTGGGGAATTGAGTTCTGGAGGCATCTTTGCAGTTTCTGACAAAATCGAACCAGTTTGTGCAAAATAGTTGCCTTTGACAGTGCATATGGAATGCCTCCCGGTGCTGGATATCATCCCTAAGTAGAGTCCAGGTTTTGCAGCAGTACAGAAGAATGGGCATGACACATGACAGATAAAGCTGGACTTTGATGTGATCAGACAGTTTTTGTAGTCAGCAATGAGTGACCAGAAAGTTATTAGCAGATGCTCTATATTTGATGACACCCATGAAATAAGTTGATGGACTCAACTTGGTTGCTGATGGGCAAGTATCCATATTAGGAAAACACCACCACAACTGACACTAACAGGAAGTCTCAGCAGATAAAGTCAAAGGTTGAATGGACTAAGAGGGTTGAATTAACCTTTATCTCAGGGTCATGTTACACAGTACATTATCATCCTCCTTGCTAATTTTATACTCATACCGAGAGGTTCAGTCTCCAGTGCTTTTAATCTGACATTCAATTCACACAGATAACAAAAGGCAGCAAAATGGAATCAGCTCTTTATTAGGGTTTAAGGTTTTTTGAGACACCAGCTCAGTGGGCCAAGCAAGCAATCCACAGACACTCTTGAGGGGGCAGTTCAAAGTTAGTGAGCAAAATAATCCATAAAGAAAAGTCCTGGGCAAATGCATTCTTTGTAGCAGAGGTAAGTCAAATATTACTTTCCAAGCCTTCAAGCACTGAGAGAATTTAACCTAAGTGAACAAATCCTCCCGTTCATGAAAGGGGTGTTCTTCTGTGATTGTTCATGTGAATCCCAGCTTCTCATGAAGACATTTTGTGTCATTAATATAAATTTGTCTCGCGTATGCTTTTTTCTAGTGAAGCACAAAGAGACACAACCCCCAAGATCTGCCACAATTTGTTATTGAGTTTGTAATATGTAATTGTGGGAATGATTATAATATTGCCAACTGGATTTCAGTTATCCCTACACAGGCAGACAGGCAAGCTGAAATAAGCAATGACAGGAAAATGGTCTTGTTTGCACACAAACACGTTAATAACTAGCAATTTCAGGACGGGGAAAGTAGAAGAAAAAAATAAGTTGAAGGACAAAAAAAGCCTCACATATTAAACTCAATGGGGAAGATAACTTTAGTGATGGTGGGTTTGGAAGAGGACTTGGTGAATTACTAAAGGGATCCAACGAGTTAAACAGAGTTAATCGGCTCTAGCCCCCTTGACCATTCCCATTGCATGTCTTTTAACACAATCATGAAATCACATTAATTAATTTCTCTAATGTGTGCAATGCCATAAGTTACTTTTTTAATCATGATGATCAAAATGTTGCTTAAAATTGAAGGCAGCTGCATTTGTTTCTGTCAGATATCATAATTGCAATTGTAAATTGGGAAACATAATGTTTCCTGGTGCTGCTGTGAGTAATAGCACGGAAATCATTATAGATAGGTAGATATAAATAAACCAGGAGATCTATAAAAATAAGCAAAAGCAAGTTAAAAGGATAATTAGCAGATCAAACAAGGATAGTAGAAAGGGAAAGCAGAAAAATATTTCACTGCACAGGAAAAGTGTTCTTTAAATGTATTTGCACCATTACACAAAAAGGTAGGTAACAGAGAAAATTGCTCCACTAGAAAAATCCGAGTGGGGAATTAATGGGAAGATGTATTTGCTGAGCAGTTGTTTTGCTTTGAGTTGTTTTTTTATTCCCTGCAGAGAATGCAGTATACCTTTCAGCAAGAAGTTCAGGCAGCCCAACAGACAAATATGGCCACCAGAATCCTCCTTAGTAAATATGGCTTTTGGCTTTCCTGCTCCTTGGACCTGATCTCGCAAAGTGCCTCTGAACTCCTTCATCTCTCGCTGCTTAGCACCTTGTCAGATGGGATCTGTACAGGGTGATAAGGAGAAAGCTGATCAGCATCTGGTTTCTTTTGTTGGTGGCATAAAGATGAAGCAAATCTTTTAAAAAAATATCAAGAAGATTTAAGTGAAAAGGAAGACAGGAGGAAGAATGTGTGCCCAGTCCTTGGTCCCCACTCCAGGTCCTTTGAGTTGAACCCCCAAACAACATAGAATTGGAATAGCTGTCTCTACCCTTTGCCAGCATTGCTTGAGAACATTCATGTCCAGAACTCCTTGCACTCTGGCAGGCTTTGGGAACAAAGGGGGATGTTAATATCTAGTATAAATTAGACAGTCTGACTTGCACCAGGGGCTGAAGGGACCCTGTGATTGTGGTATATTCTGAGCTGAGTTCATCTTGGCCACATTCAAATATCTGGCCCTGCCTACACATTTAAATGTGATGTTATGTGTGGCCCTGAGACGCCTAGCAAGTCATGTGGTATCCCTTCAATCTTACAAGGTTTCCTCCCATATTTAGCATGAAATTCTGAACTTGGATACACTGGTGTAAATACAGATTAACACCAGATAAATCAATGTGGTAACTCTAGCTATGTACTAGTAGATGCACATTCTGGCTCATGGTGTGAGGTTAATCACAGAAATTGTTGTGAAAAGCCCATATAGTAGATACCACCCATCCATGTGCTTTGTTAAGGAAACAGGCAGTGGAAATGAATGATGACTGAAATGACAGTTTTGTAGATGTTTTATGTTTTTCGAGACCCGAGAACTGGAAAATGGCCAACATCACAGTGGCAGTTATCAGTAGACCCTGAGATATAGCGAGCAATTACAGTCTAGTCCATTTAACGCCAGTAAGTGGGGTCGGGATATTAGAAACAATTTTGTGGGATTTAGTATGTGAACACTGTGAAAGGAAACATTCAATTGCAGGTGCTGACATGGACTTATCAGGATGCAATCATCTGCTCAACTAACTCATTCTGGAGCTTCAAATATTGCCACCACATTATTATTATTTCACGAGTCCCACAGTAGAGATTGTTAACTAAGATGAGAAGCCATAGGGTTGGAGGTAGCAGAGGTGGTTGTGTAGATAGATACCTCCATGAGAAACAGGACGTGTTCTGCATCTGGCCAGTACACTGGAACATCTCCAGTTGGGAAGAAGCTACCAGTGGGGCAGCTGACCAAGTGGATTGTGTTAATAATGGGAGCAAATGATTCAGATGCAGGGATCAAACATGATATCACAGCTAGCTGCTGGAGCTAACGTCAGAGTCCCAAGAAAATCAGAAGGAACAACTGAAGCTGAGCCAAGCCACATAAGGAAATAGGCACTTCAATGGACCTTCTAAACTCACTGGGTGGCTTGAAAACCCCACCCTAAATATGTGGAACTGCATTAAATGACAAGCTAGGACGATGGGGACATGGGCAAATAAGATCAGAAAATGAATAGCTGTGAACACATCAAAGGCGTAACACCATAGAGGTATGAGACATATACAGGGTGATGGATGATGCGGGGACACGGGGAGACTACAGGGAAGAATAATGGGATGAAGTTAAATAGTAAATTACAGTTGAAGATTATAACCACCCTCTCCTCACTGAACTCTCTTCCATCTTCACTTCCCAGGCTAAGGCTTCCCTTGATAACTTATCCTCAGCAGGTGTAAACTAAAGTCAGTGGAGCTACAGGAATTCATACGAACCAGAGATCTTTTCCTAGGATAGCATACAATCAATTAACCATAAATGTCAAGCCATGCAGTGCTCTCCAGGGAAGCTGCAAAAGACCAATCACTGGGAGCATTTAGAATTAACCTGGGGAAATTCACCTTCCAGGGATGCACGAGACAGGATTTACCCAGCTTGAACGGCTATGGCCTGATTCCAGGGGGAGGGTATGAGAGAAGGAATGGCCTTCCTTTGGCTATGTCTACACTTGTTAATTTAAGTCATCTTAGCTAAATCAACTTAACAAAGTCAACTTTAAGTTGATTTTGTTAAGTCGACTTAGCATGTCCCCACTCAAAAATTAAGTCAACTTAGAGGGGACCCTGCCAAATCGACCTAGAGCATCCACACTGGAAGCCTAGGTCAACTTGTAGGGGGTAGGTGGACCTGGGCCAGGTCCATGGTGGTGGGGGGCACCCCTTGCCAAGTGCCAGGGGGCTCAGCCTTTGCCCCATTGTATCATTGTACCTTGGTACAATGGGGGCAAAGGGGGACAGGGACCCTGACAGGACATAGGGGCAGGGTGGGCAGGGCACTGTCCTGCCCTGTGGGGGGGCACGCCAGGCTCTGCCTGTGCCAGCCACCCTGGCAGGGAGGGCAGTGGGGAAGCCCTGAAGCCCCCTAAATCGACTTAAGGTCGACTTAGGGCTACTCTGCATCCACACTGGCTAAGTCGACTTTCTAAAGTCGACTTAGCCAGAAAAGTCGACTTAAAACTAGGTTTAGTAAAGTCAACTTTATTTTACCTTAAGTCGACTTAAGCTGCTGCTTAACTCGACATAAGGAAAATGTAGTGTGGACGCAGATTAAATTAAGTGTAGATGCACCCTTTGAGAGGACAGTGTTGGATGAAGGGATCCAGGTCTCTGCAAGGGCCGGAGATGGAGGGAGTGAGATGTGAAGAGGTCCTGGGAGGCTGTGATCTTTTTGCATTCTAGAGACAGCAGGAGAAAGGCCAGAGGATAGGTGTGGAGCTAGGAAGGGTGACACAAGAGGTGTGGAGGTGATGGTAGGGGAAGAGGATCAGGCCAGCCTGGTAATGCTAAGGGCTTAGCTACACACACCCTCTGGCCTCCATCTTCTAAGCCAGGGCAGTGTGGTGGGTGCTAAACAGCCTCTCAATTATGCGGGCTTAGGGTCCTCAGTGCTCCCCAGATCTTCTTACCGCCTGTAGCCATGAAACCCTGCATTTTGGGGCTGGGCAGGATGTAAATCTGTGTGTCAGTCAGATATAGCTCCATTTTCCCTGCACCGGGGATCATGGGTTATCTTGATCTTTCCCACCCAGCCTGTAAAGATCATCCATTTAGAGTGAGCCTCTGTCTCTTGGGCAGGCAGAGATGCAGAGGTCTGGGAGGATGGAGAGATGAATGTGCAGAACCCATGACGGGTGATGTGACCCCATACTGCAGAGCCCTTGCTCCAAGTGCCACAGTCCATAGCCAGAGACAGCTTAGACGTGAACGCCCACGTCTGTTTATTCTTCCCCAAAGGCCTCTAATGGCCCTGTTCCCCCTGTCTAACATCGCTCAGTGTGACTCTCTAATTACAGTAATTAGGGAGCACAGCAGAAACCTGCACAGAGCCAAGGAGGTGCCACGCTCAGGAAATGGATTGACACACGGGCCATGTCCATTAACAGGTCAGCCTGCCTGCCACTTCCATCTCCTGGCGCACACAGCCCTCGGAAAGGCCACGCTGGGGCGGCACAGCTGAGACGCCTTGGACAGGGATGTCTGTCATGATGGAGAGTTGCTGCCTCCAGACTCTTCCTCTTAACTCCCACCCACCATTTGCTTTTAAAGCGAAGTGCTTTCCCTAGGTGAGGGCCACTCTCTGGCTATGTCTATACCACAAAAAGTTAGGTTGACTTTGTTAAGTTGACTTAATAAGGTCAACTTTAAGTCGACTTAAAATTGATCTTATTAAATCAACTTAACAAAGTGCTGTCCATGGACGTGGACTAAGTCCACTTTGTTAAGTCGACCTAACTGCCTTTAGGTCGACTTAACAAAGTGGACTTAAACGTCCACACTGGGCTTAGGTCGACCTAAAGAAGGGTTAGGTCAACCTAAGCAGGCTTAGGTCGACCTACCTGGTGGTTCTTATTAAGTCGACTTAAGGAATTTCTTAAGTCGCCTTAATGAAAGCTGAGTGTGGACGTGGCTTTGTTTAAGTTGACTTAAGCCTTCTTAAGTCGACTTAAACTACCAGTGTAGACATAGCCTCTGTGATTGTAGGGGACAGACAACAGTGGCGAGAGTGCAAAGGGAGATGTCCACATGCAAGGAAGTTCAGTGGTTCCAGGGAGGAGCAGATGTTCCAAGGTTCAGGCCATCCGATGACCTGCTTGGCCTATGCTCCTTCCCCAAAGACCCATCACAACTCTTCCACTAATAACCGGATTGGGAGAGAGCACACGCAGAAGATCACATCCAATGTCCAACATATCCACCACACCTAGTGAGAGGTGTCATTATCCCTATTGTACACACGGATGGTTAGAGAGATCCATTAAGTTGCCCCAGGTCACAAATGGAGTCTAAGGCAGAGCCAGGAATTGGACCCAGATCCCCTGAGTGCCAGTCCGGTGCCTAAACCTCAAGCCCACTGTCATGTCGTTACAGCTTGTCCAATTTAGGCAAAACCATCCTAGTCAGCAACACACCCACAAGCGCTTCCTTCCCTCGTGCAATGTGACAATCACTTACGATCTTTCCTAGAACATAACACATTTCGCTATGAGCCTGCAGCAGTGTACAACTCCCTGACGCTTTGGAGGTTCACCTGCCAGGCCCACCATTGGCCAGGAGCCCTGCAAAGACACAAATTGGCTTTGTTTACACTTCAGTAGATGGCATGGTACATGGCTGTGGGAATGTCCACATGAGCACTATACCTGTCCCTGCCCAAGAGAGAAACATTCCTGACCCATTCCATTGCATCAGCGAGCTAGCTAACTCTCTGGCTCTGAATTAATGAACCATAAATTCTAGCGTAATGAGTTTTATACTGAGGAGAATCATTAATGTAATTAGTACTGATGTGAAAATGATGTTACTCAAGACTGAATTATGAGGAAGTAGGAAGGGCAGGGGTTGAGTTGTAGGAAGTGTTTTCTTCCCCTGCAGGATTTCAGGATTTCACCCTCAGGAAGATGGCTCTTTCAGTCTGTTGCAGATTTAAGCCTTAGCTTCCATCCACCAGAAAGAACATAGAGTGAGAGCACAATGATATTAAAGCAAGGAGATCAGCTGCCCTTATTTGCCAGCAGAGATGTAGAATCTTTTATGTAGCACTTTACCACTCTGTCCTTTAATTTGAGGCCCTCTTTTTCTGATCCCTACACATACATAGCATGGTATTGTCTGGGCTCCTCGGTGTCTATTTTTTGCTCCTGCATGAAAAGATCTCTCTAAAGACAGCTGTTTCAGAGATAAAATAACCGATCTCTGGCTTAAAAAAAAAAATCTCTCTATCTATATCTGAAATAAAGGACCCAGCAGGAAATGCTCTGTGCTAGGATAAGGGCTAATCAGAGCTTGGTAAGCGTTTGAGATGGAGGCTTGGAAAGGTGCTGTAAGCATTGACCCTGCTTGCAGATCTGATGGTGGAAAAGAAATAAGATGAACTGGAATGAATGGGGCTCAGGGCCTGTAAAATGCCTCTGCTGAACCTTGGTTTTTAGGGTGTTTTAAATGCAGACAGGGCCAGTGTGAGTGGGGTCCTGTGTCACATTGCTACACAACAGCTGCTCCTCTCCTTCCTTCAAAGCAAATGTGATGCTAAGGACAGATGTGAAGAGGAACCGGCCTGCCTATTCACACAGCCAACAGCCAGTTTCCTCCATCCTGCCCTGCAGATTGTCTCACGAGTGACCCAGAGTCATTCACTACCTTTAGGAAAGAGAGACCCTTTCATATTCCTCATCCATCCGATCCTCAGCCTGTCCACTGAGACAGCCATCAAGGGAAACTCCTTGGACCTATGATGTTCTCTGCGATGGCAAGTGGGCCATGGCCCTACCAACTAATCTTATGCAACCGTGCAAATGGTGGCCTGCCAGTAACCTAAGCTGGATTCACAGCCGTGGCCTGAAGGTGACAGGTTTGCTGTTCCCATCCCTGGATGAATTGTTCCAAAGGACCAAGGTCTTCTAAACCGGGCAAGGCAGCTTTCTCATTACCACAGGTCCTGGGGATTTTTCATTCCCAGGGTTCGTGATGGGTGCTCTAAAAATTCTCAGACTGAATGTCAGCCAGACCTGTGCACCGCACTTTCTAAAAGGGTGCTCATCCCATGGGCTGCTAGACTGGAGTCTCAAGCAATTGCCCCCTCAAGGGCTTTTGGTATGCTTGCTTGGGGCAGTGTAACATGGGGGCAGATGCTTAGATCCTCCGTAGAGACACAGGATTCTGCTGAGTCCTCTGGTTGTCCGGATCATCTCCCCTGGCCTGCAGATGCAGGGTAATTGCTGCAAAGTTGCAATAGTAGGTGCACCTTGGTGAGGCCAAACAGCCTGATGACAGAGGCTGGAAAGGAATCAGAAGAAGAGAGAACTAAGCTGTGGCCTCCAGGAGGTCCTGCGCAGAAATTCTAGCTGTACCCAACCTTGGAGAGAAAGTGTAGGCTGATAATGTGCCTGGGTGCTCTTATTACCACAACTATTTACATTATACATGAGGCTCAGACCATTAATGACCAAGACTTTGTTGTCCCAGCTAGCTGGGGGATTCCTATGGCCTGGGTTATATGGGAGATCAGATGGATGATTGCAATGGTTCCTTCCGGCCCTGGATTCAATGAATCTAGGAGATACTGTACAAACAAGCAAGACATTGGCAGCCCCTGTGCCTGAGAGCTCGCAAAGGGATATGAGGGGAAGCAGCAGCAGGAGGAAACGCAAGAGGGAAGGGGATGGAGGAGGTGGGGATATGATGCGCAAAGTGACAATCTCAGCTGTCCTTTCAGTGAGCGATAAAGCCAATCTCCTGGCCGGGGGGGTGTTTATACACAATGGACACAGCAAGCAGGGCTGGGACTTGGCCACTCGCAGGCACATTGCACCTTCAGACACTCCCATCTAGACTCCAACAGGGCTGCGTGAAAGAGCATTCAACCCCCGTCCAGGGCTCTGGTTACAGCTACCCTGAGGGTTTGAGTGAACTGCCATTTGACTTGCTCTGCATTTCCACTCCTGGATGCCTCAGTTATAAAGCTAGAGTAGAGTGCAGTCATACGGTACCCTCCTGCATAACACAGTCACTCGGTTGGACGTCTCTGAGTTAATTCCTGTTTGAACTAGAGCAAAAACCATAGCTGCCACTTGGGCTTTGCCCACAGCTCATGCCATGACATCATAACTCACGCATCCAAGGAGCTGGGGACACAGGGGATGTAGCTTGGTTACATGCCTGGAAAAGGAAATGAACAAACTGCAGCACTGCAAATTTGCAAAGGGACAGATTATTGCCATCACTTATTGCGATATCCCCGATGGCTAGCAGCCACAGGGATTTAACCTAACTGTGGGCAATAGATCCACCACATTCAGGAGCCCATTTCATTCCATCCACAAGGTTATTGTCACCAGATATTGGGCTTCAAAGGACAATATCCTGAACTGTGTCTTCCTCCCATCTCTCTCCTCCTTCTATTGCTCGCTTGCTTTTTAATGGAGAACTCTACTGTAGAGGCGAATCAGGCATTAATCAGGGAAGGGGCCCCTTCAGCTGGTGCAGGTCATGCACCCTGGTGGGACCAGTGTAACTCACAAGGGAACGGATCATGGAAGTAGCGCTTTTCTGCTCCCTCCGCCTCCATGCATGGGTGCTATTGGAGCACAGAATTAAAGAGGAGAAGAGCTGGAACAGTCCTTCCCTCTTCTCTCCCTGCATTACAGAAGGGGAGCTCCAGCCTTCTCCCTTCACCCTGTCCCTCCCCAATGTTCTCCATGCAGCATGTCAGAACCAGACAGGGGCTTGTCAAGCTCTCCGTTGAAGCAGAAGCAGGAGCAGGTATGTTGTGTTCATCATCCCAAATAGCCACCGTTCCAGGGAACAGTGCGGCACACACACAGACGCACAGACAAGGGGCAGCTATTTGGTCCCTGGCGCAGGTGATACAAGCCCTCTTCCACCAGAGACTCACAAAAAAGTCTGGGATACAATGTGGAGAACCCAGTGGATCCTTCAAATAGCCCTTTAGGCTCCAGCTCAGAGTGAGCCTTGAAGAGAGGCTACCACAAAGGAAAAGAAACAGGCCAGCCATGTGGGTTGGAGGGGGCACCACCTCCCAACAGGGACTTGAACAGAATGGCTCCCAGGAGAGGGGTTGCAGAGCAAATTTTGCAGTGAATAATATGCGGTTGGAGAGGCCGAGATCAAGCACCCAACAGCTGTTTCATAGTAAAGATACCAGGGAAGCCGCTTTAACTCTTACATCACTTTTATTTAAGCTCTGTGGTCAGTGTCAGAACAGCTCCGTACACCATACAGCCGTCATTACCCCAGCAGCCGTTCTGGCATTTCACCCCCTCTCAACAGGAGACACAGCTTCAAGTCTTGCATGAGGTAAGATGGAAATAAAACACTGAAATCATCGACTCACCCCATCCACGGGAACACAGGGGCTGCTCCCTCCCACCCCTGCCTGTGTTCACACTCAGCCACGTTTCCTATTAAACTCACACAACCCCCGCACCAGTGAAAGTGATCACTTTGCCTCCCTCACTAAAGAAAGCACTGTTGCAGGAGCAGGTCTTTTCTCCAAGCAGCCTACAACTGTGTGGGCTTATGCCAGCTGGAGGGGGACACAATTGTCCGACATTACTGAGTCTGGACTACTACCTCGAGAAGGTTGGTACTGATGTGTGTCACCTTGTTGTGTTCTTGGGGGGCAAAAGTAGCATGATCTCTTTGCTATGGCGATGGGGAGATGGGAGGCTAGAAGTATCGATGGGAGAATATTTCTGAACACATGAATGCTGAGCAGCAAAATGGAGGCCTGGATCAAACCATCCCTGGATTTTGATTTGTAGAACCAAAACTCAACCAACCTAACCTCCCCAGAGATGTTTTACCTAGCTCTATGTGGGAGCATTGCAGGAATCTGGTGATATCACGAGACCTCCTTTGTTTAGCTTGTCAAGAAGCAGGGAGATGTAAGACAAGGCAGAGAGGAATAAAACATTCCTAAGTTTAAAACATGTACTGGATAAATCAGGAAGCTGGCTGCAGAGGCTGAATTTCTCTCTCACTCTTTCTGTCGGTGGAGGATAAGATAAAAACTCTTTCACTTTACTGAAAAGCAAAGATCTCTGTGCCTCTTCCTTGTGGGCAGCTCAAGTTCAAACCTGCCCAAGGCAACTGGCCTTTCTTTGCACTGCTGGGTAACACTGCAGTCTGCTCCCATATCATCCCTATTCTACTGCTATCCTCCCGCAAGCACTGCAGAAGAGATCTCTAGCTCCAGAGATATCCCTTGCCCTGTCCCCCCTCCAACAGAAAGTCCTTTCATGCAATGTGATCCTTATACACCTTAAGAGGCGACAAGGCTGCTTTTGTTCTGCCTCTCATATATGTGCCCAGATCTGGGGTGAATGTGGAAAAAGGCTTCCAGTCAGACCCACTCTAATTCCAGCTAGCATGAAGACACCCCCTATCTTTTAGGAAGGGAGATGGAGGGAATGGCCGTGGTCTTGTGGATCAGAGGGCTGAGGCTCATTGTGAGGGTGCGTGGCAGGGAACTGAACAGAAATGGTGGTAGGTCTCACTCAGAGTCAACAACTCTTGTGGCGGACAAACCTTACACCATGGAGACAGCAAGAGAGAGGGGTTCATCTTTTGAGTGCAGGCAAGCGGCACTTGAGCTACAGGCGGCCATGTTGTTTTCCCAAAACAGGAACTGTCAATGCATGCAAGGAAAGGGGCGGGGCGGGGTTTCCTGGGCCAGTCCCAGGAGGCATGGGCAGAGCCTGGTCCCCACATGGCACCTTATTGCCTAACTAAAACATAATCTCTCTCTCTTTTATCTACACATTTTAGCCGGCAGGAAATATATGAGGTAGTGTGAACATGGCCGTGCTTCTCTGTGAGTCAGGGAGGTGGGGAACAAGCTGGATGAGCTCAGAGACAAACTTCCAGGGGTGGGACCAAAGAAAGTACATAGAGTGACCTTAGCTTTTAGAACCAAATATACAAAAATAAAAGTGACCCAGTCAATTAGCGAAGGCAGGAGCTGGGCTGACAGCATCTGATGTTGTATTCCCCTTGTGGGGTAACTTTAATACTGTGGCGGGGTCCTTTGCATTCATCCCGGTGGATCAGCAGTGCGAGGTTGGGTAGGTCTCCAGGATGCGAAAGATCCACCCCAAAATTAAGAAAAATAAGAGTTTGTTAATGAAGACACGTCCCCTTGTGCATAACTGTCCATTCTTTGTCTCTCTCGTGCTATACCTGGGTGAAAAAGGTTAGAATTATCCCTGAAGCCAACTATTCTCCAAGACATTTCCCCCCTCTTGTTCCTCTTCTTTTTTTCTTCTCTGTTTTTCTAATGCAAGTGAACAAGGAGGTGATGTGGAGATGAATCCCCTTATCTAAAAACACTGTGTGGTTGCAGGAACTTACTCTTTCATATACACACACACGCACACACTCCAAATATCAAAAAATTCACAGTCCAAACCTAAGATGATTTAAAAAAAGTTAAAAGGCCAGATTTTATGTTGGCTTTTATCCTTCATTAAGAGCAAGAAGATTACCTGAAATGGTGATTTGTTTTCTACATTTTGCCTGAGTTCACGTTCACTTTAAAATTCCAATCAACGGGTGCACAGATGAAGCTTTAGACTTTGGAAAAGAAAATTATGGAGTGTATATCTATATATTTTTCCTAATTAGAGATCTTTTTCTTTTGGTTTCAGGTTTCATAAAAGCAAGTTCTAGGAAGATGTTCCAGATTCCACTGTCTTTCCTGTACCCCAAATTCTGTTTCCACACCTTCTGGGTTGGGAAGAGTCAGTGCAAGAATTCAGGAGTGGGGAAAAACAAAACATCTCTTCTGCTCTGGGGTTGGTTCTGAACATCTTTCATTGCAAATGTCACATCATTACACATGGTTCAGAAATCTTTGCCATATGATCTTGGAACAGGGCCTCCCTGCCCCCAAAGGCATTTTCAAATGAGAGCATCACAGACAGACAGGGGTCCTGGATGGGAAGTTTCAAAGTAGTACAGAGATCATTTTGTTTGGAAGTAAAGTAGAGCTGGGAATTTTAGACATGGTGTAACAAGGTCTGTGAAGGAATCTGCTCCAGGATCCTCTTGTGTAAAGGGTGTTAAAATTGACACTGGGGAACATCGATACTTGGGCAGGTCCGGGACATTCCATCCCACAGAGGGAAAAGGTGCATCCACCCAGCCACTCACTAACACACACACACACACACACACACGCATAAAGCCAGCTCACTGCTGGAGGGTGATGGAGGACAAAATTAGAAAAAAAGATGCAAACAAGGGGGAAACTTCAGTGTAGGAGACATGGATGAAGGTAGAGCATTCCCTTGAGCACTAATGAGCAGGCTGATACTTAACCTAATCATGTCAATTACAATCGCACCAAAATTTAAAGACAGAAAAACTCAAGCAAAATTCTCAATGGCTGGGGAGAAATAAAAGGCCTTGGCTGATACGTAAAAGATTGGGAGATGTGAAGAACTGGCTTATTTGCTTTTGGTTGACCTGTAGCTGTTTTAAATGTACTGTTCCTTAGGACAGATGTATGGTGCCCGGGAACCTGGTGGCGGGCAGCAAAAGGAGACATTGGCACGGTGAGGATACAGATCTTCTGGGAGATATGATAAGGGGTTATAGACACGGGGTATTTTCTCCAGATATTGATCTTCAGGTGAGCAACAGCAGGTCAGGCGATCACTCGCATCCGGTAACTCTGAGTGACACTTTCCAAAGTTCTGGGAGAAGAGACAAAGCAAGTCAGTGAGTAGAACTGCAAAGCTAAATTGCAAATAATAGACACAGCTATCTAGTTCCTTGGGAGAGACCCTCAAATAATGAATAGCTGCAGGGAAAATAATGAAGCTCTGTCAGGGTTGGTTTTTTTTTTTTTTTTTGCAATTCACATTTCATTCAAGGCCATTTTGGCACTGAGAAATTTCTTCCTTATCCCCAAATATGTCCACTTTTCCTATGAAAATTTGTACACATTGTTCCCAGTGCTATAAATCATTTTCCAAGTGCTGAATTTTACACAGATGAGTTTCAATGGAAAAAGATGCATAAAAAGAATATGTTAAAAACAGAGCTAATAACAACTGATATAGAGAATGGGGACAGGGAGCTCAGCTCAGCTCCCTGTCTCGTGGCACAAGAACCAGAGGATAGTCAATGAAATTAAAAGGTGTCAAAATTCAAAACGGATCAAAGGAAATCTTGTGCCGTACAGTGACCTGTGCATCAGCCTACTACAGGACAGCAGTGAGGGCTAGAGCTTAGCAAGATGGAAAAAGGGAGTGGACATTTCTATGGAAAACAAGAAGAGCTAGAATTAAAATAGTTAATGTGAACAGAAAATTTGGGGTGGATATTAGATATCATGCTTCAGGCCTGAAACCAACCTCTTACTATTAGAGTTTAGGAGAAGATCTAGTGTATGGGACAGATTATTGCAGGGCTCTTATACACCTTCCTCTGATGTATCTGGTACTATTTGGGTCTGAAGACCCTGGTGCTAGCCATTGTCAAAGACTGGATATGGGCTAGATGGACTTGGCATCTAATTCTGTCTGGTTATACCTGTGTGTTTGTAGGATGGGGCCTTGGTGGGTAAAATGGTTTATTGTCCAAAGAAATCTGCATGCCCTTAACTTTATGAGCTGGAGCAGTTTCATTGAAGTCATCAGGACCACTCATGGCAGTAACACTAATCATATAGATCAGCATTTTCATGACTGGGGTTGCAGTGTTGAGAAACAAGACATCTGATTTGGAAAATATCATACATTTTGCTTGGACACCAGACCTTCTCTTTCAAGATTGGAAAACAGCCCCAAT
Source organism: Pelusios castaneus (assembly GCA_007922175.1). Taxonomy (NCBI): domain Eukaryota; kingdom Metazoa; phylum Chordata; order Testudines; family Pelomedusidae; genus Pelusios; species Pelusios castaneus. The sequence continues at coordinate 967,672 of ML685846.1, read as the reverse complement.
CTTTTCTCTGTAAAATGGTCCAGTTTTTCCAGGTGAGGGGGGAAAAGGAGAACAACAGGGTGTTTCTTAGATATTTTGCAAAATCTGGTTCTTTTCTGCAAGCCTTGAACAAAATGTAAACTCCTTGAATTCCAAAGTGCTTTAATTTTTGTTGTGATTGCTTTGCCCAGTTGTTAATAACCAACAACAATCAAATGTCACTTATTTTAGTGCAAAATTGCAAAGGTCTTTCTGCCGGGTTTTACACGAAACAAAAGGGATGATTGAAAGAACATCCAACGATGCTTAGCCCACTTGGATCTGTTTGTGTGTGTGGGACAGATCCAGCTTACTCAGTGCCTCGGGGAAAGGCAACATCTTCACATCCCCTCCCTTGGGGCTGGCAGTGGATTAGCGTTATCCCTTCGTGCTCACACATTTCTCCACTGTTTTGAAACCCTGCAAGCTGACTTTGGCCAAGCATTTACTGGGGACATATCTCTGCAGACGGGGCCCTGCTACAAGGACTTGGGTAAGTAATAAGCAATTGCCTTCAGCTCCTGCTCCCTGCTTTTTGGCCTCAACACATTGAAAAGGACACTTGACAGCTCCTTTTCCTATTAGGCAAAGCCTGGTTTATCTACTACGTTTGGCTGCTTTGGTCTTCCATACACATGATAGCCCCCTGCATATCCCCATTCCTGGGGATGGTGTACTCCTGGCTAACTGATTTGTTGAAAGGCACTCAAGGGACTTAGCCTGCTACTTTGGATGTGTCACACCAAAAATAGGGGCTGTCTGTCTCTCAGAGACACAGTGGTACATTTAAAAATAATATCATCAAATCTCAAACCATCCAAACCTCTGTTATTCCATAGCCCCATTAAATTCATAGATTGTCAGATCTCTGGGAGCAGGGGCTGTCTTGCCATTACACTTGGGTACACTTCCTAGCGCTACGGGGCCGTGATCCCTGATTGGGCCCCAGGTGCTACTACAACACAAATTAGATCTAAAGTAGAGTCAAATCCTTCAGTCATCTGCTGCCTCATTTATCCAGATTCACTGCTCCGCATTCTATTGAGGTTTGGACTACAACAGAGCTTCATCAACTGGGGAATGAGCCCTGCCTGGTTCTGATACAACAGTACTAAGGCTGATCAAATATTGAGCATCCCGGCCAGTGTTCTTTGACAGCTGTTGCAAAATGAATACAATTATCTGCAGCGCCAGACAATGAGACATTCACTGGCCAGGCGTGCCTGTATCCAAGGAAGATGCGCATCGCACACCCATTCATGCAAACTCTGCCTCATTCTCCTCCCTCTTCCCCAATCCCATCTCAGTTTAGGCAGGGGAAATCAGTACAAGGTAATGAGAGGGGAAGCGAAATCAATGATGCCTACACTATTGGCAAATTATCTCCAATGTTTTTTCCATCTTGTTTTAGGTTGAGTAGCTAAGAGGGTCACAAGCCTGCTTGCGAATTGTGATCTTTTGGGTTTTCAAGCATCTTGAACCATCTTTTGACAGTCCTCCACTTGCCTGCTGAACCAATAGGATTTATAACCCATGGCAACCACAATGCAACACTTCCATGAAACAACAATGCAGCAGGATAGGTTAAAGCAACATTTTTCTTCCTCGAGAAGAGAACGGTCCACAATCCATTTTTATGCATGGGCTTTGCTTTTGGCCTGGTTGAGAAACAACTTGGCCTGGTTCCCTCCCTTGCCATAGTTCAGAAATCCCCAAAATGGCTCCAAGCGGTGCCAGGGTTTAGGATTCTCTTCCCCAGGAGGCAAAGCCTGAAGGAACAGAGAGAGGCTCTCAGCCTTCCTGCTGCCAGCTCCTGGATAAATATTTCACCACGGTGCTTTAAAAAATAATCTAAATCCCCCAAACAAAATGTTGCTAATGATTTATTGATGGCTCTACAAAGCTGAACTAATGTGCGAGGCAGCAAACAATCTGGAAAACTGCATGTTCTTGGGGAAATTTCAGGGGCCAGGGAGTGATAGGAAGGGGGGTGGGCACTGCAGGGGGCCACTAGGAGTAATGGGCTGCAACTAAGGGATGGTAAAACATGCTGAACATCAGGGAAACAAGGCAGCCTGTGGAATAGTCTCCTCAGGAGAAGGGGAGGAACCCTGTTACTTGAGACATTTCAAGCACCAGGGAATGTGCTATAGGGAAGGCGCCTGTGTTAGTCTGGAGATGGATAGGATCATCTAGGTCTAATTACTACAATTCCATTAAGGTTTGCCACACAAAGCCCCCACCCCTGAGCCTCTGTGGAGCCTCATGCAGCCTGCCACTCAGCCGCACGGGGGGGTTTGTTGCCCTTTCTGTGGCTGCTTCACAGCGAAAGTTGAAACATCGGACACCAAGGCCTAGGCATGCAGGAGAGGGATATTCATACACAAAACCAGGGCTCAGCACCACACTGTGTGATTTGCACCACAGGGTCAAACGCAGGGGTGCAGCAGCAGCTGGCACTATAGGCCTCCACATAAAAGGGGGTTATCACACATCTCTCAAGCATTCACACAGGCAATTTGCCACTATACACAGAACATGCTCCTATTTCAGGCCAACTACCTCTCCTACCCCTAACAGATCAGGGCTCTGAACCAAGCATAACCCCCTCCCCTCATGTAAAGAGAGGAAAGGCCCTTTCTCCTCCTTTTTTATAGCTAGGGTCATTAATCAATCCCTGCAGCTGCTCAGAGCTCTTGATCAGCCTCACCTGAAAGGCATTTGCTTCCAAGCCTGGCAGCTGATATGTTTACAGAGGCAAAAGTCCCTCTCTGAGTAAGGATTTAACCCCTCCCCTGCCAAGAACTGGCCATGCTGGACTACCTTACTGGATGTATATTAATATCCAGAATGGGGATATTTTCAGCAAGGGGCACCACCCGCCTGGGCATGGACAGGTGTGCAGGGGCAGGTGTAACCCTGGATATGTGAGCAAGGAGGTCTGTAACATCAGTCCCCTCTGGAGTTGGGTACCACGTGTGGCACAGGCATTTGTGCCAGGGGCTGGGTGCAAGACTTAGTGCAGATTGATGTGTCAGGACTGGGTGTACAAAGGGATTCAGTGGATTACTGGGTGAGAGGTGTAGTGGCTTACCCTAGCACAGTACAGAGATAGGTGGGGGGTATTAGAAGTGTGCTGCCTTAAGTGGTGGTTGTGGGACAGAGCTAAACTAGCCTGGTTTGGGAGGTGCAGGAAGACACTGGAACACAATAGAGCTGAGCATTGCACCTAGGGGAGATGGTGGGGATACATCCCAAAATGCTGGTAATCTGGGGAAGGATCCCAAGGGACAACTAGATAATGATTTAGGGACCCTGAGCCATAGTGAAAGGCCACTGCTGATGCCTCAATAATTGGCTAGTGCAAAGACAGTGAAGCGCTACTGTGAGGTATCCAGAGCAGACCCTGAACCCTACCCTAGGGCTAGGGTATGAGTCATACTGAGAAATCTTGACAGATGTGCTGTAAAGACCCTTGGAAAACCATGGAGAGGGGCCTAAATCAACCCCATGGAAACTGGGGGGCTATTGCTAGAAATACCAGTACCAAACAGCTTGTAGGGGCTGCAAGAGATGTTCAACGTACAGGGCCTGATCCTCCACTGCCCGGCTCATTGGCCCTAATTCGCCAGTGCCCTGAAGCGTGCATTGTCATGCACCCCAGTGTAAGATGCCCCTATGCTGATGTGTGCATTGCACATGGTGATGCAGGCACTGGGGCAATATTGCATACTGTAGACCAGTGCACCCTGCACTTTACACAAGTGTAGGTGATCAGCCACAGCCCAGGGCAACAGAAGATCAGGCCCTGGGAGGCAGCCTTTCCTCCTAGGCAAAGTAGGCGCCAGGGCATTGCTGTCCTGCATTGGCTGTGCTTTTCACTGGCATTGAATGCCAACAGCATGGCAGGGCAGTCTTTGGAGCTAAGGGGAAAAAAGCATTCTCTGTGCCCTCACGCCTTCCTTAAGCATCTGAATTCAGAAGCCGGACTGCTCCCCATTTCGCTCACTTCCAAATAGCAGGGATAGAGGAGGATTGCACACCCCGTGTTTAGTAACATCTCTGACTGCCAGTGCCCTTCAAATCTCTCCGTAACTCTTCCCCAGCCTAATTTATCTTTAACAAAGTTTGAAATGAAAATGACTAATTAAATTTAGCTGGGACACGAATTCTCCCCCCACCTCTTATGCCTTCATCTCTGATGCAATTCCATAAAATGCTTAAGTTAGCTGGGGGTGTTTTTTAAGTCATTTCAAAAGAAATTGATTAAATAGGGTGTCAAAAAGCCATCCATTCCAAATAGCCTAGTGGATTATTATTAAACTGCCTTTGTTTGATTAACAAGCTTTAATTCACTTTCCTAGTTAGGATAGTTCCACCATCTTCTTTGCCACCCACACACTTTGGAGCTCTTCTTGCATCTAAAAGTCACCCCTTCAGCACAGTTATTAGTGCCGTGAATTGTTTTTCCCTTGCGATCTGGTAATAACCAATAAATCCGCTCATCCCTAGCCAGGAATGAATTCTAAGCAGGGTGAAGTTGTGGAGAGGAAAAGATATTGGCCATGGTCTTGATGTTTACTTAATTTCATTTCCATGAAAATCAGCAGCAGGAAAGAAAGAATTACAAGTGGGGAATGTCTGGAGATGGCTACATGTTATCTGGCCTTACCCCAAAAATGTTATCCATTATTGCCATTGAACACACTCCTGTAGTAGGAGTTGAACACAGGACCTCCCACACTGCCTGCTACCATTTGAACAAATGGAAACACACCATTAACAGCAGGCTACCAGCTGTTATTGGACTAGCCACTGGAGCAGCAGACAGATGCAATCTACATACTTTGCTTATGCGTTAACCATGTCCCCTTTAGAGGAAGCTACTCTGGACCAGCTGAGGTTGACTAGCGTTCAAGTCCACTTTTATAGCAATCTCCTCACAAGTCATCAACAGGATTTGAAGCCCAGACTGTACAGAAGTGAATCAGCTCCACTAACTGGTAGCAGAGGGGGCTGGTATTGGCTGGGGAGGCAGCCTCTAGAAAGGGATGCTACACACAGCATGTTGCATCCTCACCAATGGAATTACTGATAGGCCCATAGCAGTGAGAAACATATAAGACTCAAGCAGCTACCAAGGCGCTGACATCTTATGTCCATTTCCCCACTGTCTTTATAAACTGACTCCTCAGCACTTTCAGAGCTTCTTTTCATCTTCAAAATGCTGCATGGACTTTAGCTAATTCTCACAGCATTCCTGCTTGTTTGACAAGCTATTATGGAGCTCCATGGACGCTCACCGTGCTGGGTATATAGGCTATGTCTACACTTGTTAATTTAAGTTGACTTAGCATGTCCACACCTAAATTTTAAGTCGACTTAGGGGGGAACTTACAAACTCGAGGTAGAGCATCCACACTGGATGCCTAGGTCGACTCGTAGGGGCTAGGTGGACCTGGGACTGGTCCATGGTGGCAGGGGGGGAGCACCCCTTGCCAAGTGCCAGGGGGCTCAGCCTTTGCCCCATTATACCTGGGTACAATGGGGCAAAGGGGGACACGGACCCTGGCAGGGTACAGGGGCAGGATGGGCATGCCAGGCTCTCCCTGTGCCACCCTGCTGGCAGGGAGGGCAGTGGGGGAGTCCTGGAGAGCCCTAAGTTGACATAAAGTCGACTTAGGGCTACTCCAGATCTACACTGGCTTAAGTGGACTTTAGCTAGGGGCTAATGCAGTGGGCTGGGACTCAGGAAACCTGAGGTCTATTTCCAACCCTGCCATTGGTGCACTGGGTGACCTTGGGCAAGTTATTACACCGCTCTATGCCTCAGTTTCCCCCTCTGTAAACTAGAGCTAATGATTCCTGGTACGCCCATTGAGATCTACTGTTGAAAAGCAGTATCTAATCTAGATGGTTTTATTATTAAAGCAAAACTAGCTTATCCTGTTCTTGGATGCAGCCATGATCTGCAGATTCAAATCCAACCCCCTTAACCACAAAAGCATTCACGTTTGAGGTTCTGCTTCTGGCCCGTCTCTGGGCCTGCTGCCATTAGGAGAGCGGGGCCAGGAATCTGCCTCCAGGTTTAATTTCCTCTGGGCACGTTAGGGTCTTGGAATCTGTCTCGTGGTCTGAGCCGTCCATGCAACAGGGATGGGAAATTCTCAGTGGGAAGGAGAAAAAAACAAGCATCAAAACCAAACCCCAGCCTGCACAGTGTCTGAGTGGGGAGACTTTGCTGCGGTGAGATTACACTTTCAAAGCACCATATGACCAGCTTTATTTTTACTTCAGAGAAACCTGGAGGATTTCCAAATTTGGATTTGGAGGATTATCGTCCTTGCATTGACAATCAAATCCCCCACTCAAGGAAGAAAAGGCAAGACCTCCCAAGATGGATTAGGGAGTGCTCACCTTGTTTATAGGTCTGAGAGCAGCCCAAGAACCCTCTGGGAAAGGAGGAGGTCTCTGCTTTCATACATCTCACCTTTTTCTGTGCTCTCTGCTCAGTGTAACTATATCATGAGGCTTTGCAAGGGGGGTCTGAGATGGGAGCAGCGGGTGGAGCAGGGTTCAGCAAAGAGGGGGAGGGGAGCAGAATTCTGCAGTGGAATCTCTCTCTACTTTCCCCTCTGCCTGCTGTCCTGTCATGAAGGGGAAATTAGGATTAGACAGCATTGCCTTTGGGAAGCAGCATAGGGGGGATAGTGTCAGAGAGGAACTTCTGCTCGGCTCATTTCACCAGGGATGGGTTTGGCCCCATGGACTATGCAGGAAGAATCAGTTTGGATCAGATGCTGTAGAAGTGGCCAACAAAGGGAATGTAGGAGTGTGATGTATGGCCATTCTGGGAGCTAGGAGCCAGCAGAGAGAGAGAGACTCAGGCTGAGGGGCTGTGACTCCTGTCCCCATGGTGGTCTGTGTTAACTCTCACCCCTCCCCTGGTGAGGACCATGTCAGAGATGGAAAGCCCAGCAGGCCATGCCAGCAAGCAGGGATCCTGGTGAGGCCACCCAATGTGCTGTGTGCCGGTAACAGCCAGGGCAGAGCTTGTCGGAGGGAGGCAGGGCCTGGTGGGGGGGCACTAGAGGAGGGAATGCAAGACCCAGCGTGGGACAAGCTGGAGAGTGATATAGGACACCTCAGAGTGGAAGAGACAGGCAATATTCCTGGGCTAGCCTGGAGCATATCACCACCCAGATCTTTGCTACAGCGAGACCAATGGCCCAGCGGGGAATGCGTCACAGTGAGGGCTTCTCTACCACCTGTGGGTACCATGCCCTGGGAAATCCCAAGGAGTGGGCCATGCAGCCCTATGCATGTCAGCCTGGGTAGGTGCTGTATAACCTGCAGGGACCCACTCTATCCCTGCAGTGCCAAGATAGGGCTGGATTCAAGAGGCCCAGCCCACCCTTCGATCCCAGTAATGGTAGCTGAGGGGCTTGGAGTGGGACATGGCGCCTTCAGGCTGGCCATCTAGAACCCAGCCGGGGCTGTCTGTGAGGGCTGTCTGCACGAGATGAGTTTGCAGGTCTCAACTCAGAAGTGGGGGGGTTACAAGCCCATCACCCAGTGCCCTCCTTCTCCATCTTAGCTGGGAGGCTGAGATGAATGGAAAGGGCTGGTGGTGTTGTGGGGTGGTGGTGGAGGGGAATGGCTGTGCCATGACCCGTGTTCTCCCTGCCTGATGCAGAGAGGTGCCCAGCGTCTGTGGCTGATGACCTAGCACCGCCCGCCTGTGCTAAACTGACCCTGGAGCCAAAAGAATAAAAGGAAAAAAAACCCCCAAAACTTACTGTCCACTCTCGCTCGTTACGTCTACGAAGACCTTGATCCTCATTCTGCGCGCAGAGCACGGGCGAAACACCGCAAGAGAGAGAGGTTACCGTCCACTCCGGGCACGGCCAGCGGCAGACACTCACCTACTGTCTACAGTGGCGCACTACAGAAACAAGGCTCCTTCCAGCCCAGGGAAACAAGGGAGACTATGGGAGGGTAGCAGGACACGACCCAACCGACTCACTCACACAGTCACTCCAACTGTTGCAGAGACCTTCATCCCAGAATATCCTCTTCCCACAGGGATGTTCAGCCCAGGTGGCCTGTCCCTGGGATCCCTTCACCCCAGACTGGCCTGCTCCACATAGACAGGAGTAGGGAACCAACTTGGTGCTGGAGATATCCTAGGGCAGGATTGGGTCAGAATCCTTATAGCACTTTCCTTTGTAAAGCTTCTTCCCTTCCCTAAAATTCTTTGCCCTGCTCATATTCTTCCCCTTCCTCCCAGTGCATCCCCTCTATCAACGAAGCAGGATCTCTCCCATGAAAGCGCATGCTATAAATACATTTGTTAGTCTTTAAAGATGCCACAAGACTCCTTGTTTGTATTACCACAGGCCTGGGTTCAATGGAGCAGGAGAGGGGAAATTTAAAGCCCTAGGGCGGTCACTTCGCTTCCCTCAGGCACACCTTGCTTCACCCCTTTCTTCTGCCCGTACCCTTCAGTCACTCAGCCCAGGAGCCCCTTCCCTTCCTGGCGTCCCTTGGGCCTTAGAGACCTGGTCCAACTCAGAGGCTGGGACCTTCCATCTCCTCTTGGCTTGCCTTCTTTGAAAGGCACCATGCTAAGAGAAGAGGTGGAGGAAGGCTGCAGTCACCCCAAACTGAGAGAGAAACGTTGGAGGGGCAGGAGGCGTCACAACTTGGGGAGAAAGCTGCCGACTGCCTTCTTCCAATGAAGGGTCCCCGAGGTCTTCGGCCACGTTGAAAGACTCCCTCGGTTCACGCCAAGGGGTGCTACGATGACAGGACTGTGCTGCTGCTGTGGAGACTGAGTCGGAAGAACAGGACGTGGACACACCTCCTAATGGCTCACTGCAGCCCAGGCGCAGAGAATGGTCATCTCTGGGTTCATGCATGAGAGGCTTCCTCATCCCACTTGGCATGGAGGGCTGGTAAGTGGAGGCTGCCCAAGTGGGGAGGCTTTAGAGCAGTGGTGCTCAACCACTGTCGGGACATATTACTGTGTCACCACACAGTGGCAAGTGTGTTGTGGCAAACCAGGGAGAGGGCTGGATTTGGCCTGGAGTGGGTGGGCTGGTGTGTCCTGTAGGGTTGCAATATGCCACCAAGTGTGTCGTGACCTGCAAAAGGTTGAGAACCAGTGCTCTAGACCACACTCTAAGTTGGGCTCCCATCCCTTCTGTTGAAGGCAGCAGAAGGTGGAGAGCTATGGCCAGGCCTTGGTTATGGGAAGCTGAGAGTCACCAGCTGGAGGATGAGGGTTAAGTTCACCCCTTTTCCCAGGCCACTGGTGGGACCCGACGTGGAAGGACCCTTGGCCACTTACAGCCACTTCCTCCCCCTGTGATAATGGGGCCTACTGCTAATTAACACAGTTTTAGCTTTTTCCCTTGCCATAGGTCCACACAGCCAGCTTCCCTACATCTCTCTGGCAGCTGTCCTGGCTGCCCTCCCTCTGTACCAGCCCCAGTCTCTTTGCCCCTTCTGGTGAGTTACCCTAACTGCTCTACTACCTGCCTTAAAAGGATGCCATGGAAGTATTGCTTCCTTCCCTTTCTCCTCATTGCTGGCTGTCCTCCCTTGGACACCAGTTCTACCAAGCTCTCTTAATTCCCCTTCCAGCATCTTCTCCCCATCACTCAGTGCTATTTGCATATCAAAGGGTTATCTGTGCAATACACAGCCCTGAACTCACCACCTGGATAATAGCTCAGTATTACATGGATCCAATTAGCTAATTTATCAGCCACCTCCCAGCTCTTTCTCTGGCTCTGACCCCAGAATGGCCCTCACCCACTCATTTACCATACTGCTCCAGTCTGTAGTGTTCAGTGATTTTTTGGGGGCTGGGACTGGAAGCAGAAGTGGAGGATGGGGTTCAACTTCTGAGCTCCCCGGCCTGCAGGGTTCAGTCCTTCAGGGGTTATGGGGAGGAAAGGAAGCGTCATTGCTTCCTGTTTCTCTTGATCTAGCTTTCCCAGTTGTGGAGTTGGTGGCCTCCAAATTTCTCTGGTGTCTGGAATGATGGAGTGACCCAGCATAGATGGGAATATATATGATGGGGATGTGAGAGAGCTTGAGTACTCTTCCTTCCCCCCTGCCTGCCTACTCCGTCACCATCAGCTATAGATGATCGGGACCATTTCCTAAACTAGATTAGATGTAATGGGACCCAGTTCTGATCAAACCTGTCTTTGGGATCCGCTAAACCAAATTGTGGCTGGCCAGATTCAGCTCCTCTGCTCAAACAGAGTGGCAGAGATGGGATGATAGAGGGAGCCTAGATCCAAAAGTCCTATCTCAGGGTTGCTTTATAATGGCTGAACTGGAACTCCGGGCACTCCTGGGCTGTAGAGATCCTTGGATTGTGCTCCAGTTCCAGACTGGAACTCAGCATCTGGCCCCAGAGTCTGCTTCACTGTTGGGGTTGAGCCTTCCTGGCAAAGGAAAAGCATTTCCTCTACAATCCAGTGGTTTCACATGTACTACAGGGTTCAGATGACCCCAGGAGCTGGTGCTTTCTAACAGAAGCCAGGACACCTCCCATGGCCACAGAATTTCCCCATGCCTAGGGGTACCAGACATCCAGCAAAAGGAGGACATGTCCTCCTTTTTACCTTCACGTCCTCCGTCTGGCAGGCATTTTAAGAATACGTGATTTTGTCCGGCTTTTTACTTATGATTAAAATTTCAGGTTTTTATATGAAGCTACCGTATATACTCGCGTATAAACTGAGAATTTTAGGGTCCAAAATATGCCTGAAAAGCTGGATTCAGCTAATCTGCAGATCACAGCCAAAACCAGAGTGGAACACTGCGTTCTGGTGCATTCCGCCCAGGGGCCCAGCAAAGCGGCAGACTCAAGCGGGACACTTATTCTGCCCTGTCCTGCTGCGGCCAGGCTGGGGAGTTTCAAACCTCCCACTCTGAGCATGCTCAAACTGAAAAAAGTGTGAGGAGGAGGGGTTGGAGCTGGGGGTATCCTTAATCTATAGGGGGCATCCTCTTCTCGGGGGCCAGGCCTCTATGGCTGACAGGTCCCTGACACCAGAGATTGAGGGTAAGGGGAGTCTGTGACACTTAGACAAAGGAAAGAAAAAAGTGATTTAAAAAACGCAAGAGAGGCAGCTTCTGAACCATTGAGAAAGGGCTGGATGAGTGAATGACAGAGTGTCACACAGGCTGGTTAAAGAAGAGCAGAGGCTTGCTATATGACAGGATACACCACCCCCTGTGAGCCAGGGCCAGGGGTTATCGCTAGTATAAACTCACCCACCTGAGTGAGGTGCAGGAGGAGACTAGAAATGATGGATTGGCTGCGGGTCAGGGAGGGTATCTCCACTTACTGCAATCAGAAGAGAAACACACACACACAGTCTCTGTCTTTCACACACACACATAAACATCCTTTCTATCTTACATAAACACAACACATACCCACACCGCCTTACATGAATGCTCTCTCTCTCTCTCTCTCTCTCTCTCTCTCACACACACACACACACACACACACACACACATGAGCGATGGCCAGTGGGTGAGTGGCTGTGTTCACAGTGAGAGGATTTTCTCATACCCTGGCTGGAGGAGGCTATGGGGAAGTAAGGAGAGGGCAGAGAACAAATCATGGAGCAACACTTCTTCTCTTCCAACCTCCTGTCTGGAGGCATTTCACTTGGCAAATGTCACCGCTGAGTGTCCGCCCAAGTGTTCTGCAGCCAGGACACATGCTCCTATTTCCCGTGCCCCACAGAGTAGGGCTGACTTCCCAGCCACATGGAGCAGGTGACCATAATCTGCATGACCCATCCGTGCCTCCAGCAGATTCAGTGCTGAGAAAGCACCAGGGTCTGGCTTCTCCCCTTGGTGACGGCACTTCCCTCTTCCAGCCTAATGGGTGCTCTGGCCCACTCTCTGTTTCATTTAGCTGTCTAGCTCAGGCATTGCTAGAGCAGGAAACCCTCAGGTCCGCAAACCCCTCTCTTCTTCGCTACTCGTTTCACTCCGTTCTCGTTCACTCTTTCTGGGTCCTTCCCTTCTCCCTCTGCCCAGGTACAACTAGCAATTTTCTGACCCACCTTGCCTTGTATTGCACGTTCCTCTGCATAGACCCAGGTTGCTGTCCACAAGCAGTGGGGAAGCTCTTGAAAAATAAAACTTAGCTCAACAGCTCCCAGGGCATTCAGCCTCCTCTTCTGCCCATGGGCGCTTCACTTCAGGCTGCCCAGGTGATTCCAATTGGAACCCAAACCCCAGACAAGCCCCCTTCCCTCCCCAGCCCCCACCATTCACTTCAAACTATGTGAGCTGGACAGGGGAAAACCAACCTGGAACACACAGCATCCAACCTGCCCTGCCCTGCCCCCCAGTTTCTCCACAGCACACGAAGCAAAAGGATGGGGACTGCATGCTGCTGCAGGATGCATGCACGAGAGGCAAGACTGCAGTGTCCGACCAACAGTGCTCTCAGAATGGGCGACACAAGGGCAGAGGAGAACGTGCAGCACCACAGAGACACAGGCTGGCGGGGGTGGGGGGGGAGAAGAGGAGGGCAGCCTGCAGCAGGAACCATTCCATGAGGGAGGGAGGCAACGGGAGGGAGCACAGATTCCACCAGGGGTGCGGCACAGAAAGGAGAGTGCGTTTGTGTACCTTGAGGCCAGAATCTTAGGGAAAAGGCCTAGAGTGGCATGCGCTAGCGTAAGTTAGGCTGGATGGTTGCATACTCGACTAGGTCTCCGCCAGCGTGGATGGAGCTCCGGGGGCTGGGCGACGAGGCCAGAGCGGATGTGTCCAGCTCTGCATAGTGGACATCACAGTCCTTGGTGCCAGAATTCTGGAGACAAGAGAGCAGTGAAGTGTGAAAAGACAGAGGGGACAGTGGAGGGGTGAGGGAAGGAGTGAAAGACACAAAGGAAAAGAGAGAGAGTGTGACAGTGCAAAGAGAGGCGTGGGGGTGGGTGGGGAAGGCGTTCCATAGGGACAAGGGTCATGCCAAGAGGTATGAGCAAGGAGCAAGAGGCAGGAGTGTTCAAAGAAAGGAGGGGAGGAGCATGTGAGAGAGAAGAAAGACAAGAACAGTGAAAGGGGGGAGAAAAGATAAAAAGGGGAAAAATGAGCAATCATTACAACAAACACCCCCTGTTGAAGCCAGGATCTGAATGGCATTTCTCCCCCTTCATTAGCCAAGCTGGGCAATTCACTGGACATTCCAACCTATTTGGACAGATTTTCCCCGCAATGTCTCCCCCCCCCCCCCCCCCCTGCTGAATCAGGGCTGCTTCCAGCAGCTACTCTTCCTGTGGACTGCTCTGTCTTAGGGAAATCCTGGTTTCTGGGATGGTAAACTGGATTCAGATCTCACAGGATCTCCAGTGCTGTATTCCTTCCAGGAGTCAGCATTCTCACTACAAAGGGCCAGGGTGTGGGCAGGGGGGGGGGGGTGAGAATCAGTGGTAGGGCCCCAGGAGAAGAGAGGCATGTGCTAGTGAGTGGGATGGTGTCACTTCCCTCATGATATCCACAGGGCTTGGGCAGGAGATCCCCAGAGCATGTCTGAGACTCTGGTCACTGATGACCAGTGACTGATATTGCAGAGTGGGCTGTCAAAGCCACAGATTGGTGCCCAATGGGTAAGAAAACTCCCTTCCTGTAAGGAGGGTTGGGTGGGAGCCCTTCCTTCTGTTCCCCTTTTCCTTTGCATTGTGTGTTGCTCTCCCTTACTAAAGCTCTAGATAGATTGCTAGTTTGGGGCATAGGACATATCTCTGATGGGTTTGGGAAGCATCTAACACATTTGTAGGTGCTCAGCGATAAGGAATCTTGCATGGACAGCATGATACATACCTGGCCTCTTCTGTTGGCTTCCATCCAGGGACCTCCAAGTGCCTCAAGGAACAGTGACAAGTGAACCTCCTGGGAGGTTTGTTTCAGAGCAGGGAAACTGAGGCACAATGAAGGGCAGTGACTTGCCCAAGTTCACACAGCGAATCAGTACCAGGGCTGGGAATAGACCACAGATGTCCTGATTCCCAATTCTAAGGTGTCCCATAAACCCCTCTATAGAAGGAATTTGGGGGTGGCCTCTGCTCTGGTCCCACCCACATACAGTGTCTGTGTTAACCAAATAAGTGTATTTGCTATGGCTCACAGGAGGGCAGGTGGAATGCTTCCAGACACGGAGGCCCCCTCTTTCTGCCTCTCCCCCAGCTACTGCACCCCATGCAAATTAGATAAAAGGTGTTTAACTGGAGAACATTCCTCACTCTGCTTTCCAAGAGTTCTCAGCCATTTACCAGCTGTGGCAGGGCAATTTCTGGAGGTTTATGGTTCTATGATGAGCTGTTTTAAGCGCCTGTTGCTGTTCAGGGTGATTGGCTGAGCAATCACCTCCGGCTGTCATGCCGCTCTGTCTATCTTGCTGGAACACCCAGTGGTGAGGGGAAATGAAAAGCAATTGTGAGTGGTGTTCCTTCCAGGACCAAATTCCCCATATGCATTCAGTCAGGCTGCTCATTGGAGGGGAACCAACGGACATCAAGGTACGGCCAGCTGGGAGAAAGAGCACTAAATGGCTGCAATGGGAAGCCCAGTGTGTAGCCAGTTCACACGCGTGTGCATGACTTGTGTGTGGATACATGCATAGTATCTGGAAGTAGGGGGCTTCTCCATGTGTAGGGGCACAGTGTAGTGGGGTATGGACATGTGCGACATGGGAAGTGCTGTACATGTGACCCAGGAAGGGGTGTCAGTGGATGTGGGGATAGTGACACGAGGACACAGAAGAGGTGTGAGCCAAGGCACCAGGGCCCCATTCTGCCGTTGGCCAGCTTGCTGCCTCATGGTTAGCCTCACACAAGCTGGGCTCCGGGGGTGGGCGCTCTGCCTTCGCACAGTCCCCTGAGTCACTCCTGTCTGCACTCTGCTGTCCGTTTGAAAAACCATGTTTTGCAATATCAATAACGGGACTTGCACACAAGGTCTAACGCCAACACCCACACGTTTTCCATGCAAGTCCTCAGTGCCGGCACCCTGGGACTTGCCCTGTGAGCCAAAGGAATGACATGGCCTCCAGAACTAACCAACCCTTTCCCTCTGCCACCCCCCCACCTCACAGCTAGGCTTCCACACACACTCTTCCACACCCACCGCCCCCTTAGCACGTATCTCCATCCCCATGCCACACAGACACACACAGCACCTATGCTCACACGTGCACTCATTCAAACACTGACATTTACACACACATTTTGGTGCCTGCATATTCTTGCTGGTGTGGCCCAGCACACACTGGCGAGCGCAGTGACACACACACGGCCCAGTGCTGCAAGATTTGTACCCAGCTCTGACTTTGGAAACCTAAAGAATTGAGGTATAGCTCCATCTGGGGCTTCGGTGTCAGTTCCTCTCTAGCATCTCGGCACACGCACAGTTAAATGCACAGACATGCTTCCTCTTGCACACGTGCACAGGGACACACACACACAGCAGTACAGTGAAAGCCAGAGACAGAATGAGCCTCCACTGGGAGGAGGGTCATTTGGTGCTTGCCTGACCTCACAGAGGGGCTGCAGTGTTTGTGGGGGACCATAGACTTGGCTACTTGAGTCCATCCTGGGCCTGAGCTGAGCTCTGGAGACACCAGCTGCTTACTGCCACAGACACTACAAATACGCTCCCCGCAAAGGGAAAGCGGAGTATGGGGGAGGGCCATTTCACCCACACAGCAGGGACAGCCTGCGGCACTGCAGCTTGGGGGTGGGGGAGGAGATGGGATGGGGAGAAGTTAAAACGTTGTCTCTTGAAGTGCATGAAACACAGAAACTCCCCCAGGGAAACACTAACCAAGGAGCAGCTGGACCCTCCCACCCCTCTGCAGACCTGCTAGCTGTGCAAGGATAACGGTATCTGTGTGGCCCGGGGCAGCAGTGAGGATGGTACGGCGCCTCCTGCTGGAGCCAGGAAGGCAGCAGGGGCCTCGAGGAGGAGTAGGCACCTGGGGTCAGACGTGAAAACTGATCCCTGGAGATTAGGGGTGCCTGCAGCTGTTGTTGGCCACCATGCTCGGCTCAGCTTTCAGGGCTTCTCTTCCCTTCCCCCACCCTGCTTTCTTTTCCTCCTTCCTACTCTCTTTCCCCTTCTCTCCATCCTTCTCTTCCCCTTTTCACCCAGTCTCTTTCTCCTCCTCCATCCGTCTTTTCCTACTCTGGCAGCTTACTCTTCCCCCAGCCTTCCCTCTCCTCCCCGTCTCACTAATCCTTTTCCGACTCTTTCTCTCTGACTGTGTGAAATCATCACCCTGAGGCAGCAGTTTTCATGCATCCCTGCAATGAATCTACTTTAGCCCAAATTACGAGACATCACACAATTCATTTAACTTATAAAAAGCCCACCCCATCTAAATGCGCGTGCTTGGCTCTGTAATCCCTTCTCCCAGCTGCCTCTAAGCAGACAAAGCACCAGCTGAGCAAGAACATGCCGCATTTCCTTAGTGCTTTCCCTTCCGAGGGTCCCCAAGCCAGTTACAAACTACCTATATATGCAGGAAACATTTCAGAATGCAGCCACTTCTGGGGTGGAACATGCTGCAAATCAGACTAGGGCAGGAAGAGACCAAGTAAAATCACAGGGCGATTTCTGCACCCTGGAACTGGCCTGGGGCACTGACCTGATCACTCCTGATGTGAAAAGGGATCTACCATAGCTTCCCCTTGGATCTCCAGCTACACACCAGAGCCTTGGTATCAACACAATCTCCTGGTCTTTAGAATCCAAGTACTGGCTTAGTCTAAGCTCATTTACCATCTCTCTCTCTGCCTTATCTCACACTAATGCAGCATTTCTCAGCCTTTTCCATGCCATGACTCTCCCCCACCCCCCAACCCTCTTCTCAACTAACTGGGATGGAGTCCGGCTCCTCCTGCCATGTAACAGCCTGGGAAGGAGTGGAGGATCACTGACAGCTGTTTGCAACCACGGGGCTGATGCCCCCATTACCAGGTGGGCTGTTTGCCCACAGCACCTCCTGCTTAGGATCTCAATGCACTTGACAGGCATTCATGGATTTCAATCTCATGGGGTCTTACCAGTGGCTGGAAAATGGGTACCCTGAGGCACTGCAGGAGGGGTGAGTTATAGGGCATCTTGAGAGAGCCAATGGGGGCAGGGGAGAAGAAGGGGGACAATGACTCTGTTTTGCAGCAACATTCAGTGAAATGAGGGATTTCCCTAGATCCCGTTTGGGGGGGTGTACCTCCCCCCCAATGTTGCCAATTCAGTCACTGGCTGGAAATTTGAATTGAAATTGAAACATTAATATGCATATTAAAAAGCACACACAGCACAGGATAAAACCCTGGTACTTGAAAAAAGCCCGGCAGTTTGAAAAGCATGAACAAAGACTAGCTGCCTCACACAGCTGCTGTTTTTTATGACCCTGTCAGGCAGCGCATTCGTTTTGGTGAAGTTGGCCAATCTATTGATTTCAGATGATGATTGGTAAGCAAGGTCAGCATGAATGGCACTTGCTGCGGGGGAGAGGGGTTGGATGCAAGATCCCAGTGGGGAGAGAGAAGAGGTGAGGATATGTTTTGCTTGATAGCATGGGTGCTGTCTAAAAGTTCCAGGTGCTATTTGATCTCCCGCTCTCCCCTGATAAAAGAGAGCTGATTAGGCTCCACAGAGCTTTTAGGTGACCCCCTAGAGCTGAAATGACTGATAATCAGGGCTTAGGGCTTAGACCTGCTGTGGGACAGTGTTCCAATGGGAGAGGCCACCTGGCCTGCACTAGCAGTGAGGTTCCCCCACAGAGAGCTGAAACCACTGAGAGCTGGGTGCAGCCTCAGGAGATTGACACGCAGAGGTCACAGGCATAGGCAACAGCAGACGGTGATGGGGCAGGACCACCAGCAATGGAGCAGTGGAGTGGAAGGTGCCACGACAAACAATGGCCGCCAGAGCAGGCAGACTAAGGAACAGCGAGCGCCTGGAGGAACGAACAAGGTGACTTTTCATCCCATTCTTGGGACGTAATTTATCATCCTTGGAAGGGCACAGGTCAGAGTCAACACTGTGGGGATCTAAACCTATGGTTCCAGGGAATCTAGCTGTACCAAGGTGGTTGTGTATCTCCTGCAGAAAGGTGGCCAGCTATCATGCAGAGGGCTGACTTAGCTACGTAATCGATTCTACTAAATCTGCATCAGCCCTTGAAAATGGCCTTCCCTGCATTGCCACTAATTCCCCTCCCCATCTTCCTGACCCCTCATCTCCCTGCTGCTGCTGTCTTGCATTAGCATCTCCTTGTTTCAAGCTGAACAAAGCCACACATAACACAGGATTTTAAAGAAGTGTCCTCAATTTAAAGTCAAATTCCAGCAAGCTCTGCCCTGCAGATAATGGATTTCCCAGGCTCCTCCTTTGTGTATGTTCTGCTTTATCAGGTCACTTCATGGCAGCCTCCCCTCCTGCTTAACCCTCTCTCATGGGACTGGCTGCAGAAGGTGGGGACCCAGCAGGCTGGACTGGCCGGCTCGCAGGCTCAGATGCCTGGCTGACAATACAGAACTCAACCCTAGAATAGATCCCAGCAACTCCTGCCTCCATCCCCCTCTCTCTCCAATGCAGATTCACAACTTTCTTCTTCAACCTTTTGCTAAAGGCCTAACTCTTTGATAGGAACAATGCAGAAGCCAGCTAGCAGCCAGGACAGGACTAGTTGGCCCCTCAACCCCAGAATAAATTAACTTAACAAAAAAAAAAAAAAAAAAAAAAAAAAGCGCAGCAGGCAGGCCTGCAGCTGCATTCTCCCCTGCCTGCTGCTAGTGGGATGTTCAGTCCCCAGGCCTGAGCCCCCAAGCCAGAAGAAAACCCCAAGAAGCCCAACCGGCAGAGCCTCACCCCTTCCAGCCACACCATGGTATGATCTCAGGGAAGGGTGTATGGGTGAGGGATGGAGGAGGGGGATCCTCGAATCCAATTCATCCAGGGTGCAGCTGTCTTGGGACTAGTAGTCAGGAAGTGGGGTTTCTTTTTGACTCATCCACACCTATTACAGCCTTAATTCTCATCCTGTGTGCTGATGGTTGTATCTTGGAGAGGAGTTCAAGGAATGCCCCAGGCACCCACAGTTATGGAGAACCAGGGGGTTACACTGTAGAATAGGAAAGGGCAGAGTCCTGTCCAGCTAGGGTCAGTGGTTGGGAAGGGAGGGGGGTGAGGAAACCTAGGACTTGCCAACTATTCAGACTGCGTTCCCTCCTCTCCGTGAAGGAGAGAGTTCTCCTCTCCTTGAGCACCTGGAGGGCAGACAGCCCAGCCCACCCCAGAGGGTGGAGGAGTGACCTAATCCCTTATTGGGCCCTCCTGTGCAGGAGGCAGCAGAGAGGAAGGAGGGGGCAGATCAGGGGACAATGCCAGCACCACACCCTCCTTACCAGCTTGTTGGAGTACGGCGAGGACTCGCTGGCTGCCATGTCGTAGTACGGAGTCTGCAGGGGGAGCTTCTGGATCTCATCCTCCTGCTTCATGTTGCCTAGATGGACAACCTGGGGTGGAGGAGACAGGCAATGAGGGATCAAGAGGGCAAGCACCAGCCCTACCCCTCCTGCCACCCATCTGGGGAGCAGCGCCTATCCCAGGGGATCGGACATGGTGAATGCAGTCCCCAAGAAACTGTACTCTCCCAATTGCTCCTAGCTAGTTACAGGATCCCTTTCTTCCTCCCCATTGTTAGGCCTGGCACTTAAAAGGGTGGGAGTTTGCCAAGGCACCAACCCTTCCAGGGAAGAGTCCTGCCTGAACTAGAACACAGGCCCAAGAGATGCAGGGTGGGTCCAAACTGCAGCCCCCAAGACTGCTCAATCCTAGACAGAGAGGATAATTCCAACCCACTGCCCTGCTCCCTGGGGCATTCCCAGCGGCTGGCCCGA
Source organism: Pelusios castaneus (assembly GCA_007922175.1). NCBI lineage: Eukaryota > Metazoa > Chordata > Testudines > Pelomedusidae > Pelusios > Pelusios castaneus. The sequence goes on along the minus strand of ML685846.1, from coordinate 947,699 downwards.
GCTTCCTCACTGTACTGTTGGGGTCCTGGCTGAAGGCCCATCTGCCATGCTGGCAAAGGAAGCGGGGCACTAAACTGGCGATAGGTACCTGGATGTCTTCTGCTGTCAGGTGGCTTTTCAGCTCCTGTTTCCTCTTTGGTGGTGGGGCAGGTTTGTGGGATGGAGGCAGGTCAATTCTGCAGGGAGAGAAGCAACCACTAATTTGACTGCAGGAACAAACCCTCGGGTTCACAGGCCACGCTGGGATGGGCTCAATGCTGCAGGGACCAGGGTCAGTGGCAACAGTCCCTTTGCTTTCCAGGAGTGCAGACCTGGACCCGGTGGGTAGGTCATTACTGCGGGGGGGGGGGGGGGAGGGGGGACTTTTCTTTCAGGTTCCCCACTTTCATCTCCACCAAGCTCTCTCCTCCCATGGAGTCAGAGTCAGGGCTGACCCGCCCCTGGAAAGCTGCTTCACCTGCTCTGTAACTGAGCCATAGAAATGTTGATAAGCCCAGAATAAGGGCTCAATAAGAGATCCCAGGTGCAACCAGAACTCACCCCTCCCTCCACCAGAACTCTGTCCTTCTCATCTCATTTATCATTCCCTGCTCTCCCCAGCCTTCCATGCCTGTTGCCTTTTTACTACAAATCTCTTGGGGCAAGATCCCTGGGATGGATTCCTCTCTCCTTTCTGCTGGTATAAATTTGGAATGAGCCCAATGACCCCACGCATTCCCTTTGTCCTTCCCTCTCCACCTCCAATGACTTTCTCTTGGTCACTGGACCCATGGCTGTGTTTTCCCTTAAGTTTCTTTGTGGGCTTTGCAGGGAGGAACTGTCCACATGCTCAGACAGGCCCTAGCACAGTGGGGTCTCGATCCTGACTGGGACCCTCAGCACTACTGTATGATGAATAGATCTATCAATCCAATTTTCCACGGAACTGTCCATATAATTAAATGGGCTATTTCTAATATTCCCCCCCCCCCCCTCCTTGGCCTCTCTTTGTAACTGGCCATGGAAATGAACTCTCTCCATCCTTTTCTCCTAACCTCAGGTAAATCCTGCATCCAACTGTGGTCCCGAGGTCAGTGTCGGTAAAGCTAATTCTGGTGCTGTCCAGAGCTGTCACCCAATCACCCAACAGGGAGGGTTTGTGGGATTCCAGGAAGCAGCATGTGGTGAGAACTGCCAATCAATAGCAGGTCAATGGTCTGGGAGCGGGTCTCAGAGTGGCCACTATTGGATGTTTCAGATTTTGGCACGCTGCCTCCTTAATGCATATACTGTGCAATTTATTCCTGACCGCAAATGTGGGATCTGCTTTTGCCCTGGAGCATGAGGACTGGCAGCCTTTGTAATCTCCCTCCTAGAGACTGTCTCTGCAAATTCGGCTCATATGCATACATGTGTCTAATCCTTTTACAAAACTGATTAAACTCTGCCACTTTAATTAGTGGGTCCCCCTCCCTTTCCTTTCCAGACTTGTTAGGTTTCCCTGTACATTTCAGCAGATGCAGGAGACAGTGTTCTGCAAACTCCAGTGGATTCCAAGACCAGAGCAGGCCTCAGGATGGGGATGCAGTGTGAAAAACAAGGCCTGCGGACCGTGGTCCCAAAGAATGCAATGTTGCCCGTTGACTTGAGTGGGCTTTGGATCAGGCACCTAACTGGTTCTTTGCAAAGCAAGGCACTGCACAGCTATGGACAGCATGAAGAGCGGGGAGAGACATCTCTATTATCCTGGGCTTCCGGAGAAGGAATGGTCTTATCCCAGTCTGCTTGCCCAGGGTCAGGGCATTCGACCCGCTCCATTGTGCATCTCTTCTCAGCTAAAGTAGCTCTTCTTGTACCTTTGTGAAGGGCCATTGTGGGAAACCAACTATCTGAAAGTGGCTCTTTTACAGGCTGATGCTGTCCATGCAATTTCACCTCACATGGCTATTGTTTTCTCCTTTCTGTCTCCACTCCTGCTTTTCCCTCTGCTGCCTCTGCACGCCTCGCCTTCCTTCAGTGCCTTAAATGGAGCAAAACATTTTTGCCAGGATGTAGCAATGTATATATGTGGGGGGAAGGGGAGGAGGAGTCGGGTCTTTGATGCTTTCCCTTTGCAAGTGGGAAGGGGGTTATTTGAGGACTATGGGAGGGCTGTTTGCTCTCAGAAAGGATACAGCAACAAGGGAGCTGCTGCTCCCTGAGAGGATGTGTGAGCAGAATGACTCCAGTTGGTGCCACACTCACTGGAGCAGCCACTCTGCCCCCAGAACTCCTGCTGAGGGGAAAAAGCAGGGCAATGGACGCTCACGGAGCAGCAGGTGGGTGTCTGTGAGTTGGTCCCTTCTCCAACCTCTCAGGGACATGGGATGCCAGGCTAGCACATTGTAATAATAACCAGATTATAAAATAGATGCCTGGTGGCTGCATCACCTCTGCTCTTTTCAGACTCAGAACCACCTGTCTGTGGGTCAGAGGCCACATACTGCTGGTGGCTAATGGAGAGTCTCCTTTAGCTCAAGTAGCGGGGGCCACATCTCTGGTGCAGGGGGAGCTGAGTGCCCTGGTGGGAGTCTGACTGGTAATGTAGTTTACTGTCAACCACCAATTCCTAGGTGGCAACAGACTTGTTGGGATCGGATGCTAAGAGGAGGAACAAAATGGCATTTGAAAGCAGCAAGGAGCCTGAACCCAGACCCCCCCCACCCTCAGAACTTTGGAGGTGGTTAGTGGGACCAGAGCCAGGATTCAGCCCTGATTCTTTGACCCCAGCTGGGCCAAACCAAAAAGCCAGAGCACCTGGGTCAGGGCTGAATTGCAGGTTGGGGTCCCATCACTGTGACTTGACTCAATAACCAGGGAGACGGAGGGGGCTGTGACAGGTAGAGGAGCCTGGGGCAGGGGCAGAGCAGGAGGGGAACTGGCAAAGAGGAGGTAGTACACTCAGTATCGTACATCAAACAAGTGCACACTTTTCTGTGAGTTGCCTCTCATTCTGGTGCCTTGACTGCTTTGGCTTGGGAGAACACTACTGCCTCGGTGTCTTCCCTCATAAGAGTTCTGGGGAGAGGGACCGGAGTGCAGGAGAGGAAATGGGAAGGGGACAGGCTGAGAACCTGCAGGGAGGCCACTTGAGGGGTGGGATGCTGAGAAGTGGGGAGATTGGGTGAACAGGAGGGGTTTGGAGAGCCAGAGGTGGCAGATTGGCTTGTTTGCTTTTCTACCATGGCGTCTCTCAGCTCTAAAATCAAAGAAGAAACTTTCCTTCCTCAAACCCCTCCAGTGACCGAAAAGGGTCCAGAATAAACTCTGCTGTGTGTGGGAGCCAGAAGCTGGGAAGTAGGAGCAAGAAGCTGGGCCCATATGTCACCAGAGGTTTGGAGGTGTGGGAGGGGAGTCAGGGGCCTGAAAGTTGCCATGTCCAGAGCTGGTCTGTAACAAGCCAGGCTCACTGCAGATGGGGCAGCCCCTAGGTGGATACAGGAGAGAGACACTTGCTAAATTGCCTCTGGGAAAAGGCCATTTCTTGGGCTCAGTAACAGCTGGGCTCTGGTAAGAAGGGGAGCTACACCCCTGTGTGACTGGGCCAGAGAGGAGGAAAGATGATTTATCACTTGGGAAAAGCAGCCAACAGGAAGAACGAGAGAAACACACACAGTGAAATTCATTCCTCTGCTCAGCAGTGCTAGTACAGGCCTGGACGCTGCTCAGCTCGCCCTCAACATGGGACATTTCCTCCAACTGGGCCATCCACCCTGGGGATGGAGAAAAGGATCCTCTTGTCTTGTGCATCTCTCCCGCCTCCTGCCCTGCTTTTGGGATATGTCAGCACCATGGACAGCAGGTGCGGCATTGATTCCCAAGGACTGTGACAGAGAGGGGCCCAACCCAAGGATGGGCAACTCCACCTTCTGCTCCATCATCAGGCAGAGGCTAAAAGGCCTGCACTGCTGAGGAGAAGACAAGGCCTTGCCCCCTGCCACCCAAATTGGCACAGAAAATGTGCACCTGTGCCTGCCAAGTGGGCCTCCCTGCAGGTGCAAAGGCCATTGGCAGAGTTTTTGCTGGTTTCCTTCTTGCACCTCCTCTTTAAACACCTGCCCCCAAATACACACAGTGTGGGTGAGAGCAGAGAAGCCACAGGAAGCCATGCTGGCCTCTAGGCTGAGTACAGAGCTGGTAGAGCACAGGGTAGTACATGGGAATCTTGATGCAGTCTGTAGCCTGCAAGCCATTCGCCAGCACCCCTGGCCAGTAGCCAATAGCTACTGAGTCATCACAGAATCACTTACTAATATTCAATATGAGAGATGAGCCAATGGGTCACTTATCCCACCTGCCCTTTGCCCACCAAACATTTATTTCTCTAATCCCGCATGGGGCTTTGGACCAAAAAGCCCTGCTCCCACCCCCCTTTGCTTGTGAGTGTGAAAAATCTAAACCTGAACATTTTGCTCTGGTCAAACTAAAAAGAGATCTGGCTTTGTCCAAACCAGACATGTGACCCTGAGCACCTGGGGTGGGTGCGTATGTTTGTGCCAGTTGGGAGTGGCACTTGCCTTTTGGAGACAGAGCTCACACCCATGGCCTCATATCCTTTTCTCCCTAGTGCCTGCTGTCCTGGGTCACCAAACCATGAACAAAGGTGTTGCTACTGGCTGGCAATCCTAGAGGATCGTTCTGTTTAAGACTGAGGGTAATGCAGAGCTTTGCAGGGGAGGGATCCAGGGACAACTAGCAATGAGAACCACAATTCAGGATTGGGAAGGAGCAGGAGAGTTGGTGGAGAACTGGGGATGTGGTCCAGGAATGGAGTGCAGCAGTCCCATGTGATGAATATGCTGGGACCCTGTCCCACGATTCAGCCCTGGCCCCATCCACTTTGGCTGGGAGAGAGAGCAAGAGGCTACTCACAGGTCATTGTCAGTCTCCGTGCGGCTCTTTTGCTGCCGCCTGTAGATGATAAACACAGTGACGGCCACGCCGATGATGAGCGCCGCAGCAATTACACCCCCCAGGATCCCGATGATGCCCCCTGGAGCTCCCTGCGGCAGCGGCTTATCTGCAACACACATGGAGACACAACAAACAACGCACTGGCGTCAGGAGCCTGTGGACCAATGGTGGTACCCAGCAAAGCCAGAGGCCCAATGCAGTGCAGACACCGGGATGGCTCAAGGCACCCTGGAGGTGTATGCATTATAATAGCATGTGGGATTCTGCAGAGCCATCGTGCAGTCTCACAGCCCTACACAGAGGAATGCAGCTAGCACAAGGAAGATAGTACGGTCCAGTAGTTAGAGTTCAGGACTAGGTTGTGTTCCAATCTCATTGTTTGGCCATGAACTAGTCACACCACCCCTCTGTGCCTCAATTTCCTCCTCTTAGAAATGGGGTAAATACCACTGCTGTACCTGTCTAACTCAATCTACCTCTGTTCTGTTTGTTGTGTCCAACACCATGGTATCTGCGAGCCTGTGAAGACGGATCCTGAAGAGGAACTTATGGGGGTTTGTAAATGTGTTGAGATCCTCAAATAGCAGGCTGTATCGAAATTATAAACTGGCCGGCAAACTCCTCCTGCAGCTGGCACACTCCTGTCTGCCACTCCTTCATCCCCAGGACAGATCCTCTTCCCCGCAGCAGGTGCCTGTGTTTATCACCAGCACCACTGAAAGCATGGAGCAGTTCACCAACAAAGCGGCATGCGCCGAGAACCCTGGACCTCTCAGGCCAGAATGTCCCTGGTAGCAAAGGGAGAGCTGGGGGCCGATGGGCACAGCGACATGCTGGTTTTGGGGGTGGAGAGTCAGGGCTGAGAAATGCAGCAAAAGTGCGGGTGGAGGACACGGGGGACACACACCTGACTTTTGCCCCATTGCAGGCAGAGAAGTGCTTGTGACACAAAGGAGTTAAATGGCCTCACCTAATGTGCCTCAGCAGGGCTCTAGAAGAAGTTAGCAGCCATGGCTTTCAGGGCAGGCTGCCTGGAGGCAGGTTAAGGACTATGGTACACGTGCAACAGCGGGCACACTGCATCCACTAAGATGGGCCAAACTCTCCCCTCTGTGGCCCTTTCCTTGCAGCTATGCTAATACCGTAAGCAGGACCAGAAGGAGACACAGAGGGAGATATTATAACAGGCAGCTTTAGACTTTCTGGGACCATGGGAGGAATGGGGACTTCATTATCAGGAACCACCTTTGGGCTTCTAAGTCACACACAGAGGGAGATGAAAGAGAGACAGACATAAAGTCCCTTGGGGAGACTAATGAGGGAGAGGCATGAAGTCCCCTAGGGAACTTCTGAGGTATAGTCTCAACAGGATCAAGCTTAGGGCTTCTGGTGCTCAGTGAGATTTATGGCAACTAGAAGCAGGGTCAGCACTGGTGAAGTGGTCTCTAGGCCCCAGCCCTTTAATAATGCAGTTGGCAGGGAGAAAGGGATTGGGACCGATAAGTGTTGGCAGCCAGATGTGACCGAGATGCCACCTGCCCACCTTCCTCCCCAGGCTGGCCAAAATTGGCCCCTCTGGGAAACTGGTTTCACTGCCCTTTTCGCATAGCTTTAACCCTATCAAGGCCGAGGATGAGCCGAGAGACCTGCAGCCCTCCTGTTTCCTTCCCTGCATGAGCCCCAGCTGCCTCTGAGCTAGTGAGAGGTTAAATGAAACAGGACCCAACTCTCCAAGGCTCCCTGAGAGAGATCAGACCTCACCCCCACTCCTTGATCTCCTTGTCTTATGCCTCCTCCTATCAAATAGATCCTTCTGCCTCACGATGGACTTTGGGTCTTCCAGGTCGCCAGAGATCTGGTTTCCTACTGACTGACACTGCTCTGTCTGGGCACTGGGTCCATCCATAGTCAAACCCTGCATTCCATGGTCATAGGGTCCTGCCTTGAGAAGCCCCAGACACTTCCTTCCCTAGCCTCCCATGGAGTGAACAAGGCAAAGTGCCACTCATCACCTTGGCAAGTACTGTGACCCTCCTGACTCAGCCAAGCACCCTTCTCTGAGCCCTGCAGATCCCTCTCTGCCAGCAGTACCCTCCCCATGGCCTGGACTGGGACCCACCTCCCCACAATCAGGGCCACCGATAGGAATTGATCAAGAAGAGACAACAGGGGGAAAGCTACAGGACTGGAGGGGGTGGCCCTGCATCTGTGGGGAAGAAATGTCCTGGCTGTCAGATGAGGAGTGTACCCCCTGCCCTGACTCCCATTGGCCCTGGAGCTGGAGAACTCTGACTCAGTGCCGACCCCATTGCAGCTAACACAGACTTCATTCAAAGGAAACCGATCCCGTGGGCTTGATGGGAAAGTGCTTTGAAACGTACGATAAAAGGATTTAATTTGCTCTACCTTCCAACCTAATTAAACTTGAAAACGAGCTAATTGGTACTTTGTACTTACAGCTCCGGCAGTGATGAAAGAGGAAGATAATTGGAACGGAGGAAGGAAAAAATCCAGGGGAGGGGAAAAGGGGCTTGCTGGAGCCTGATTTCCTGGGGAAGGGCTGTAGCTCACAGCAGAGCATGTGCTCTCCTTGGAAATGGAGCCAAGACATGCCCACTTCATCCCATCACAAGGGCAGAGGCTCTGACAGATGCAGCATGTGGGTTCAAACTATGATCTGGTTGATATCCTCAGCACCTGAGCCTGTTGTCACATGCACAAGATCTGAGCCAATCACGCCGGCCCTGTCTCTCTGATGGGGCCCAGCAGGGCAATCTCTATCTATCCTTGCCGCTGTTGTTGCTTGTTAGAGGCACTGATCAGCTGGCATCCTTTCCTGACACACACTAGAGGGCTGGCCCAATCAACACCCCCGCTGCCATGCCCCTCATATGAGATGGGGACCAATCAGCTGCCTACCCTGGCACATAAAGGAAGCAGTGACCTGTCCCCAAGATGTCCCAGTAATTTGGGGGGCGGGGGGGCAGTGCTGGGGAAAGAACCCAGGAGTCTAGATTTCCCCTTCGCTCTTCGAACCATTAAAATCCCTGGCCTCCGAGAACTGGGACTTGAGCCCAATGCCTGTTCCCTGCTCGACAATGCTACTTCCCAGAACTAGAACCCAGCTGTTCTGGAACCCAATCCTCTGCTCTAACCATTAGACCCTGCTCCTTCTCCAAGGGTGTGCAAGGAACATGGCCAATCAGTCCACATAGGGATACAGGAGCTAATCATTCATCCCATCAGCGGGACTCTCTCCCCTCCAGCCACTCAGCTCTAGGTGACCATCTATGGGGATGCCGTGTTATGTGGGCATTAGCTCTGTAGCCAAAAGAACCAGAAGGGAGGACGGGCTGGTTGCAGTATACTCCTTGGTGTTGAATACAACGAATGGCAGCAGCAGAGACACCTCTGCAAAAAGCCTCATTAGAGTCAATTCTCCACCCTGCACAATGCATCCAGAGACGGCTGAAAGGGGGAGGGGAAAGAGAGCTGTGTAAACCTGCAAGGGCAGGGCTGTTCATTTTGGTTTAGCTAGGAAGATATTGCTGAGTTTGTACAGACCCTCGCACAATGGGGTATGGATCCAGACCCATATGCTTCATCTCAGAGCTCAGACAGGAATAATAACATTGCTTCAGAGCTATACACCTCCCGTACATTGCTTTTGATGAACAGACCTGACACCCTTTTCATGTATTTACCCCCACAACACCTCTGTGAGGTAGAGGTGTATCATCATCCCCATTTTATCTGTGGGGAACTGAGGGCTAGAGAAAGAGACTAAGCGATTTGCCCAAGGACAGACAAATCTGTGGTAGAACAGAAACTTGAAGCTGGGTCTCCTGAATGCTATGATTCTGCCCAAACCACTGAGACAGCCTTCCTCTAACTGGCACGTTAACAATAGCATCTCTTCAGGACCTTCCATCCCAAACACCTCTCTGGATGCTGAATCTGAGAGCATTCAGATTGCATCTGTCTCGCCTAAGAGAAGACACTTTGTGCTATTTAGTGGGATTCTCCCTGTAAGGCAGATGGAATAATAAAAGCCTGGGGGTTTTTGCTGTGTACATTGGAACTATTTCCCTCTGCTGATGAAAAGCAGCTAGCCCTGGGGTGGAACAGACCAGCTGCTTAACAGACCATAGGAACAAGGCAGCTTAGCACAGGAAGTGAAGCAGAATGTTGGGCCTGTTGAAATTGCAGGGGTGATGGAAGTGGGGAAAATGTAATTTCTTGTGTTGTACGGCAGCTGCATCACTGGAATTAACATCTAAGGTTGGAGGGATTCGATTTTTATTACTAAATGTCGATTTCACTGCATACCCACAAACTGACAAAAATACTACTATCAATAATAATAGAAATTTACAGACAAGCAAAGTAAGAAAAATGCTGCTTGAGAGCTTGTCAGGGTTTGATTTAAGGCTATTTACTGCGTATATTTTGACCTGTGATGTTGACAATTTGCATTTTAATGGTTATAAAGCTTTAGCTCATTGAAATCAACATCTGCTGCCATTAAAAAATTATTGCCTGACCCACCCTGCCATCTGACCTCTGGCCCTAGCTTTGTGCAACTGTAAAGATTTAAATTATTAAAACCAAAAAGAAAAATGCTTAAAAATAGACATTGATATATTAGCTGTTGAATTCTGTCATGGCTAAAAATATCCATTCCAGGGGCTCGTCAGTGGCCGTGTGCTATGAGCACCTTGGATTCATATCCCTTCCACGAGATAGTCTATTCAGCACACTCATTACATGGGGCACTTGGGTTCAGCTCCGACTCTGATGGAAGACTGCCCCCTATTGGTTAGTCACTGCCATGTCCTGGGTACTCAGCTACTTAGCTGCGAGGTTGACACCCCAGGACCCATTGTGTTGCTAGTGCACAGCCAACTGTGACAGATCCGTGAAAACACCTCTGTGCAAATCCCTTATGGGTGCTCCTAACTTCCCACTCCCCAACTGCTGCACAAAGGAGCAAATGGGGCCTGCAAATGATTCACGGGGACCTCTCCTCCCCCAGCTATTGGCAGCCATTGGTCCCTCTGTGACACGACAAAGAACTGGGACACTTATCACATCAGTGCAAAGGGGCTGAACTCTAGCATGAGACCGCCCAGCAAGCACGGAAAAGGCTCAGGAAGTTAATATGCTACCTCGGCATCACTACCCCTGCCGTTCTTCCGTCCCGCTACATACTGTGATGCTAACCTGCCATAAACCTACCTGACAAAACCCCAGGATCCTTCACCCCGGCATTTCCCAAGGCCCTTCTTTAAAAGCTCCAAGCCCCATGCCATTGGCCGACAGGATGCTGCAGTCATCACAAGGCAAGGCCCAGCTCTTAGCCTCCTCGGCTGTGCCACTTGATGTCCTCTCCTTCCCACTCCATTACCCCATAAATAATATTTCTGCCTTGTGACAGCTCACTAGCTGCCCTGCTCAAACAGACAGTTGAAGCCGTGGGATATGATCTCTAGGACTGCATTAGAGACTGTGGCGGGGAGGGTGACTGGAAAGCATCTTCCAGTCATGTTGGCTGGGCATTTTTGTAATGAATTGGCCCCTAATGGCTCTCTAGATGTCAGGTAGCGAGCGGGGAATATCAGCTTCCTGCTAGAGCTGTAAATCAGGCTCTTTGCGTGGAAAGGATTTCGGAGCAAGGAATAAATAAATAAATAGAGCTGAGCGAATCTCCAGGAGTTGGCGCAGGGCTTTGTGACCACAGAGGGGGTCAGGGAGATTTGGAGAGGGGGCAGTACAGCCATCAATTTGCAGGAAAGAAAAAGAAAGTGAATGGACAAGGGGAAAAGAAAAGTAGAAGAAGAGAAAGTGTAATGAATGTGGGATGAAGGAAACTCAATGTTTTAGGATGAGCAAGATGATGGGGAATAGCTCCACTGCTCAGGCCCTTTTTCCCGCAAGGGTGAAGCTCACCTGGGCAAGAGACAGAGCTTCCTTGGCAGTGAGTTCCAGGCAGTGAAACAAATTCCAGCAGGAACCAAGCATCATCCGACCGCACCCCCATCACATCTGGTGCCAGGCCCACTGCTCCCAGCCGCCTCTTCTGACAGATGCACGGAACTGCGTGGGCATTTACAGAACCCAACAGCAAATCCGACCAAAACAAGCTGCTCCATGGCACATGCTGGGGGTGGTGACAGAGAACACATGATACCTGACAGACTTCAGTCATGTCACTGAATGCATGTCTGGGAGACGACTGGATTTGAGGAGGGGCTAACGCAGAACTGGTCAGGAAGGAAAGAAGGAAGGGAACACATGAGCAGGGGATGAATGTTTGGGCAGACAGACCAAAGGCCGGGAAAGTGAAAGAGAAAAGAAGGATACAGAAGGGAGGAACCAAGGAGGAGAGGAAGACTTCCCCCCTCCTGTCTCCTATTTTTCCCTTCCCTGCTTTCTTTTCCACCTGCCTTTCTCTCTTAATACCTCCAGCCTTTCACTTTTCCTGCTCTTTGCCACTCAAGTTCCCAGCTGGGAAAGTGGCCTGGTCCTTCCCTTCTCTGGGCCCTGCATTTATCAATCTCACTTCCCAGAAGCTGCTCGCTTGGGTGCCTTAGTGAACTTGCTGAGTGCTGCAGTCTGTCTGTCTGCCTATCTGTCTGTCTAGCAGCTTCAGTCACTTGGGATGAGTGAGCCTGGGGGCTCAGGTGCAGCCCACACTACTCTTCTCCCTTGCCCCATCACCAGGAGTAGAAGATCTGGAGCACTGCAGTTTAGGTCTCTGATGCACCGGCTCAGGGCCCAGTACCAGACTAGCCAGGTCAGGAGTCAATACTGGCGTGCCCTGGGACAGCTGTGGAGATCCAGGGATGGTGTGACAGGGCTTATGTATCAGAGTTGGCATGCACTGGCTGGGGGAGATCAGGATTGGACCAAGAAGAACTTCTGCAAATTAAGAATGCAAACCCCCTCGCTTAGTGTCACGCTAGAATTGCTTAAAACTCCCCCCAGAAAGTTTTCATGAAGCATTTGGCAGCAAGGCAAGTAGCGGGAAGCCCAATGGGGCTAAACAAACAGCTCAGCCTTATCTGAGTGGCTAACGGCTGCTGGGAGCTCTTCATTTCTGCTGGAAACTGAATTAATGTGAACAATTAGAATTAAGGATGAAAGGAAAAAAACCCTAACGTTTTTGGTGCCACTTGCCTCCTTTACTTTGTTCTTGCATTCCATTCTTCCTCCACCCCGTGCTGCTTCCTGGAATGGGGAGCTGGTAAGGCGTCAGCTAACTCGTGGCCCCACTTGGGAGTGGTTTAAAATAACTATATATTAAGAATGAATCAATTGCACTCCCACTGTTATGAACAATATGGGGTTCTCAAAGCTATGGGTAAATATTATTATCCCCATTTCACAGATGGGGAAAGGGATGCACAGAAAGAAGATGCAACTTGCCACTCACTGGCAGAGCCAATTCTGGCTCCCACCCTGGAGCTGTGGACCATGAGGTCTCTCACTGTTGGTCCTGATTCCAGAAAAGATAAAGGAGAGGAAATGAAGAGATGAAAAATGGGGGAGAGTAGGAGCCCTCTCACATCACTCTAGGATCAGGGCTCAAATGAACCAATCAAAATACATAGTGAGATTAGGAACCTTAACAGCCAATCAGAACCCCAGGGCTGATCAGGCATTTGCAATGAACCAGCCACAAAACTTGGTGAGATGGGGAATTCTAAAAACTCAAAGCAAACACAACATGCGATCAAGACTCCTAGTTAACCAATCAGAACACTTGGAGAAGTCAGGACCCTAAGGCTATGTCTACACTTGTTAATTTAAGTTGACTTTAGGTAAGTTAACTTAACTAAGTCGACTTAAAGTCGACTTAGTTAAGTTGACTTAGCATGTCCACACTTAAATTTAAGGTCGACTTAGGGGAGAACTTACAAAGTCGACCTAGCAGGGAGGGCATTGGGAGAGTCCTGGAGAGCCCTAAGTCAGCTTTAAGTCAACTTAGGGGTACTCCACGTCTACACTGTTTTAAGTCGTCTTTAGGAAGTCAACTTAAGCCTAAAGTCGAATTAAAAGTAGGTTTAATAAAGTCAACTTAATTTTCATTAAGTCGACTTAAGTAGCTTGCTTAAGTCGATTTAAGGAAAGTGTAGTGTAGACGCAGAGTAAATTAAGTCAACTTAAGCAAGTTTAAATCGACTTAATTTACAAGTGTAGACGCACCCTAAGTGAGGTCAGGACTCTATTAGGAGCCAATCAGAACTATAAGTGAGATGATGATCCCATCTCAAAACAAGCCAATCAAAGCATTTCATGAGATCAAGCACCTCTGAAATTAACCAATCATGATGCTCAATTCACTGAAGTCCACCAATCCACTAAGAATGTGCACGATCGACAGTGGATGGAGAGAATCCCGGCAGATGGACCTATTGATGGGGGATGTCATGTGGGGGGCTCCTGTCCGCAGCCCAGCCATGAAAAACACCCTTGTACAAAAAACCCCACAGGGTTGATGTCTCCATGTGCAGTGACAGAGGCATGACTCAGATGCACTGCCTGGTCCACAAGAGTAGCGATGGTCTCATTTCCAATAAGCTCAGACGGACCAAGCCATGCACACAGGGTAAAATAATGCAACAGAGACAAAGAGTAAATAGTGGGAGGGAGGGGGACTTCCATGGGGCAGCCCTGGGTGCACAGGGAGATTCCCAAAGGGGATTTGGAAAGAGACTACATGGAGAAACTGGACAGACAGATCCAAAGGAGAGTGTTCCAGAGTTCAGGAGCTGGAAGGGCAAAGAGTACAGGAATTGCGTAGCAGGGAGGGAGGAAAGGGATAAGCTTTATGAAGTTGGCTGGAGTGAGTCTAAGCTGGGGTTATGCCCTGATCTTCATCACTGATGCCGCTGCGCCAGTGCGTATCACTAACACAGAGAGACAAAGCTGCTGTTGGTACCCATGTGGGAAAACCACGAATAGTGGCTTTGCCTGTCTACACGGCGGGTCTGTGCCGGGGCCAGACTCCTTCATGCAGTCAGGCCTGTGGATGGTTTGAGAAGCAAGAGATGACATCCTGCTGTATGACAACAATGCAAAACTGAGGTAGCTCCACTGGACTCAGCAGGACTGTTTTAGCTTTGCCGTGGCAAATTTGCTCCACGGAGAGCTGTTTTGAATGGGGACCTGTACAGAGCGGGAGACAGCAATGGCATTCGGACGGTAGTGCTGGGGGATAGCAGACTTCTGCGGGTGCTGGGCTCTGGAGGGCTCGGTGCAGGGAAGACATAGGGAAGGGACTGTAATAATTCCTGACAAGAGGAAACGAAGGGATAAGTGGGGATCCAAATGCGGCGCTGCCAAGCAACTGGCAGAAACAGGTAAAACCGCCAAGGTGTTGATGGGCAGGTTTGCAGATAAATCAATCTGTCATAAGCCATGGCTTAGTGGCCAGGAAACTGCTCGGACACTCCTATGATGAGCTGGTAGCTCTATACAGTCCCTTCCTCCCCCTCCGCACTCACATGGCCCATGACTCGCTTTATTTACCAGGAACTATTCTGTGCACTTGTTTCCCTAGATGTGCCAGGCAGGATCAGGGCCCTGGCTACACTGCACAAGCACAGAGTGAGAGACAGCCCCAGACGAATGTGCAGTCTGAATAGAGACAAGGGGTGAACACTCGACAAATTCAAGCTGAGATTAGAAATTGGTTTACTCTCTGAAGAATCCTCTTTATCACGCGTCTCTAAAGCATTTTCCTTGGCGCTAGACACTGATGTCACAGGCAAAGCCTGCTGTTGGTATTGATCTTTGGAAAGCAGGTAAGCTATACCTGGCCTGGCTCTGTGCCTCTGGGCTATGGAGATAAGAGCTCTGAACAGCCACTGCCATGCCTGTGTTTAAAAGAGACAGATTTGTTCTGCCAAGCTCTTCAACACCTTTTAATTTAGCTGAGTTACCAAATCGGAGACTTCACCGGGATCCAAAGCATGGATGGGAGAAGAGGAAAGATGGGGTGTACTTCAATGCTTGCTTCCTCTTACTGTCCTGCCCAAGTTCACCCAGATAACCCCCCAGAGGACAGGCTTGATGGGTGGGTACCTGGAAGAGAAAAGCACCACAGATCTTTGCTGCGCGTAACTCTACAAGGGCTTAGGTTCTACACTGCATCTGCAAAATGGATAGTGGCCTCAAACCTTGGCTGGCACAAAGCCTCTCTAGCCAAGCTCCTCTGACTTTCCAGTGCTACTTGTGGGTCACTGCCAGCTCAGGCTGGGGCGCTGAATGCTGAACAAGCAATTCACATCTGCAGCCAGGTGGTCTGACCTCCGTGGCCTTGCGCCTTGTGTAGTCAGTGTGAGTGAGATCAAAGCCAAGCCACAGTGCTCGCCCCACTTTCACACTGCTGTAAATGATGGTGCTGGGCGCAGAGTGCTGAGAGCCAGAGAGCCTTTCATTAACCGGCTGGCCAGGCCCTACCTTGTTTAGCTCCCAGCCAGAGTGCAGGGCTGCAGGTGAGAATGCACACAAAGGCATTTTGCAGTGCAAGGAATCAGCCATTTAGCTGCCACAAATCGATGCACCGTGCCCAGTCCCAAGCCTACTGCACAGAGTTAACCCTGGGTGCCTGGCACATGTTCAGAAGCTGTCACACTCTGACGCTTGTGCAAACAGGCCTTGGTATTTCCAGCTCAGCTTGTGGAGTGCGGGCAGCAATGTGAGCTGCAGTGTGGTGGCTCAGGCCCCAGGGAAAGGGGAGCCAGACCAAGGAGCAAGGGGCAGCTCGGGGAAATCTCCGAATGCAGCAGAGGGCTGATGGGACGCTGCTAGGGCTTTCTGACCTGGGAAAGTCTCTGGATCAGATTCCTTGGGGCCTTGCAGCTCAGGTCATCACTGACCCAAATGGTGTGCAAAGGGAGGTGTGAAATGCTCCAACCAGCGGAATGAGCAGAGATTCCTGACCCAATAATGGTTTATACCCACTTGGTCCAGGAGTCAGTGACTCCTTTGCTGCAGTATAAGGGACGACCCGGCCTTATATTTCATAAAAGGAAGAGGGGGAAGGGAGTGAGAGGGTTAAAAACCTGCAGAGCTGCGGACATGGCAAGAACAGAGTGAGTTAAAACCAGTGCCGAGGCAGAGCTGTTTTCCCTGGCCTTGGGCTCTATATAAATAAAGAGGAATTTTAAAAGCAATCCCTGGCCTTTTGAAGAGGCTGCTTGTTTATGTGACAGCCACTTCCAGGGCTGCCAGCCTCTCGGAGGGGTGAGAGCCTGCATTGTTCAGGAAGCTGCTCCCGGCTCTGCCTGCGTTGTTGGGCTCCAGTGTTCTCTATGCCCCACCCCAGCGATTCACGGAAATCCTCATCTCACCCCGAGCCCGAGGACTCAGTGAAGTGGGGACACTTCCAGCCGCCAGCACATTCGGGGTACGGGGCACTCATAGCCTTACTCCTCACATTTACCATTGTCAGGAGCTAGTTCTAGGTGGCCCCAGCCCCAGCCCTGTCATGTCAGGTTCTCCATCTGGGCGGGAGCGGGCACAGCCTAATTTGGTGCAGCTTTGCCTATGAGTCAGTGCAATGTCCTACCAGCCCATGCCCAGGGTCTGAACAAGTCCCAAAGGAGAGCATGGCCTGGCATCCGGCCGCAGGGTGCTGACTGCATGGCCCTTCCTTCTCCACGCTCTTCCCGCCTGTTTGCCTCACTTTGTGTTCACTAGCATTTGGAAACAACTTGAGAGGGCGGTGGAGAGCCAGGAGCATGGTGAAGGGGGGCAACTCCTCCCCTGGGCTCCCGCCTTGAAGAGAAAACCCATCTGCCAGTGGATACGCTCATGTGTTTGGTATTAGCTGAGATTTCATGCACATTCTGTCTGGGGCAATTGCTTTGCCATCCACCTCAGGCAGTGACAGTAGGTACAAGAGGAAACTCATCTCTGGCCACTAATGATTCCCCCCCGCCCCCCTTCCCTGGCAGGAGAAGCTGAGGAGCCGACAGTGGTTAAGTAGTTGCTGGACTGTGAAAGCATCTGGAATGCAGTTTGACCCCGGGTGACCTCCAATCGCAATTCCTCTTTGAGTCTCCTCCCGCAGCCACTAATAGGGATGGAGTTTAAGGCGAGGCGAGTGAAGCAACAACCTGGCAAGGCCCGGCAGAAACAGCAAGGGATCTTTGATGAATATCTTTTGCCCTGAGAGGTCACCGAGCACGGTGCAAAAACCCAAACTCTTGTAGGGATGGCTTTGCCCATTCCAGAAAAGCAGTCACCTTTGATGGGAGCGCAGCAGCTGTTTAATCCCGCAGGGCCACGCCAGACAACAAAAGTGTCAGGCGAATTTAGCAAGGAAGTTACTGTGGTGTTGAGCGCAACATAGGCAGGGCCAGATTGTCTGTGGGTGGAAATTGGCATAATTCCATTGCTGCCGGTGCAGCTACACTAACCTGCCCAAGGGAAGCCACCCCTGGATTGCCCTAATTGGAATCTGGACAAGACTTACAGTATGCACACACACACACGCCTCGAAACAGGCAAGGAAGTCAATTGCAGCATGGCACAGAAAGGCCTGAATGTGAATGGCAACATTTGGATCTAGAGCCAGATTTCACACTCCCCAAGTCTGTGGGGCATTTGGCAGTAGGGCTTCAGCTTTAGTCTATCTATTCGCACATCCATCCATTATGTGCTGCACTATCTTGGTCCTACGTCCTCTGCAAAGAGCAGGAGGGCTGGAGCATACCCAAGATCAGCCGTATCGGGAGTGATCAGGTACTCTGTGGTGTGGCCAGGGTCATTATAGATTGGTATGGTGCCTGAGGGAGACCAAGTAGGTGTGGTCAGGCTAGATGGACTCTGAGGATTACAAGTGAACCCACATGTCGGGGTTGGGGAGGCCAGGGAGCTACTTAAGTGGGTCCTATGGAGACATGAGGACAGCCCAGGCCACATGATCCCTGGTGGCCATGGGTAGTTTGCTAAGCTGTACCCAGGGGATGAGTCCATAGGTCTGCCCCCCTATGCACATTGAGATCTGACCAGAAAAAGCAAATTCCCAAGGTGGGGTGGGTCCCTGCTCCAATTGCTTCTCTTCTCTGAAACACAAGGAGAAAAACAGAGACAGGCCTGCTATAAAACTAACAGCTAGTACTGGGAAACCCCATCTCCCACTCCCAATGACCCCTGCCCCCCCCCCGCCCAGCTCTGGGAAAGAGAGGCACAAACATAGCCCCTTTTCTGATCCAGTGCATCCATCCATCCATCCATCCACTTCAGCACCCCCCTCACCTTACTGGTGTAGCTACGCCAGTGACCTCCAATACCACCTAGCGCTCATTCACCAGAGTCTGCTGCTTCCCAAGCCAAGCCAGCACCACAGAGCATCTCCAATGCAGCTCTGGGCAGGATAGGGCCAAGTGCCGTCGAATATTCCCCCCTCCCTCTGACCTCTTAATTTTGGTTCTGCTTCATTTCTTCCTACCTCAGCGGAGAAATGAACAATCAAATCCTTTGCTAATTTATTTTTTTTTCTTATTTTCCAGGAGGCGATGGGACTTGAAATTGCCTCTCCTGACAAGAAAGGGCCAGATCCTGATCTTCATTACACCAGAGTAAATCCAGAGGGACTCTAGGGATTCCAGTGCCCTTACTCCAGATTGATGTCATTGCAAGTGAGAGCAGAACCCAGCTCCTAATCCGTGTCTATCGGCAGATATAGCCCAGATCCCCAGGAGACTGCATTAGGGTCATGCTATTACAGGCAGCCACCAAGTGAGTTTGGAGAGAGGGGACTGCTGTTGCTTAAACTCTTAACATTTCTTCTAATAGAGGTAATTTGCTTAACAGCCTCCAGCTGCACCCACGGGGACACCTCACTCTTCACTCAGCCTGGCATGGAGGGCCCAGTCCCTCCCATCAGCTTCCCTACAGCGCCACGGGGGACGAGTCTGGCTCCATGGCAGCGGAAAAGAGACAGACCCTCGCTTGTGTTCCCCTGGAGATCGGATCCTCTTCTCAGTGGCATCAGTTAGACCTGAGGTAAGGGAGCAGAATCAGGCTCCAGGCAGGGTTTTAGGTTTGTACAGTGCCGAACACAGAAGGGTCCCTGATCCATAAGTGGCAGATAACAACAGCAGCGCTGAACGACAGAGGCCGGGTCTACACTGGCGGCAAAATTCGGTGGCAGTCGACGGGAATTATGCAAGCGACACAGAGAAGCTTGCAGAATGCCCCTTGACTTCCTAACTCTCCTTTAGTGAGCCGTCTTCACTGCACTGTACTGATGGGAAATGTGCTGCTGTTGGCGCAGCGCTACGCTGTTTGAGGGGGAGGTTTTATTGAGTTGATTTCCGGATCGACTGAGCATGTCCTAACTGACCGCTCAGTCGATCTGGAAAAATCAATCTGATGCTGCTGTCAGTATAGACATACCTGGAGGCTTCTAAATAGACTGCTGCAGCTGCAAGCTCCAAACCCTCCTCACCCAGCGCTGCTCCAGTACTAGCAGCTTCCCAGACGCTCAGGGGACCTTCCGGAGCCCAGACAAATGCATCACAGATGCGTACACGTCACAAGAATCACAAGAGTTCAGTGTGGCCAGCCCCCTTCTCTGAGTCAGGACCAAGTAAACACAGACCATCTCTGGCAGGTATTTATCCAATTTCTTCTTAAAAATCTCCAGTGACAGGGATTCCACAACCTTCCTTGGAAGCCTGTTCCGGAGCTTAACTATTCTTATCATTACACATTTTTTCTTAATATCTAACCTAAATCTCCCTTGCTGCAGATTAAGCCCATTACAGCTTGTCCTACCTTCAGTGGGCATGGAGAATAATTGATCACTGTCCTCTTTCTAGCAACCCTTAACATATTTGAAGACTGTTAGCACATTCCCCCCTCAATCTTCTTTTTGTTCTTTTAACCTTTCACAGATCAGGTTCTCTAAATCTTTTATCAATTTGCTTGCTCTCCTCTGCACTCTCCCCAATTTCTCCACATCTTCCCTAATGTGTACCCAGAACTGGACTGAAACCTCACCAGTAGTGAGCAGAGTGAAACAATTACCCCTGTGTCTTACATACGACTGTCCTGGTAATACATCCTAGACACATTGCCTTTTCTGCAACTGCATCTCATTGTTGACTGATGTTCAATTTATGATCCATTCTAACTCCCAGATCCTTTTCAGCAGTACTACCACCTAGCGAGATATTTCCCATTTTGTTGTTCTGCATTTAATTTTATCTTCCTAAGACCTAAGTGAAGTACTTTGCAATTGTCTTCGCTGAATTTTATCTTGTCAAATTCAGAATAATTGTCCAATCTATCCAGGTTATTTTGAATTCTGTTCTTCAAAGTGCCTGCAGTCCCCCACAAGCTTCGTGCCACTTGCACATTTTATAAGCATCCCCTCCACTCCATTATCCTACCAAACCCAGGACTGATGACTGTGGGATTCCACTAGAAACATCTTACCAGTTTGACAACAAACCCTGATAAATACTCTTTGAGGAATACCTTATTAAAATCAAGATGTATCATATCTACAGCTTCTCCCCTAGTAGACGATAATCTGGTCAAGGAAGACTTCAAGATAGAAACTAGACACACATTTTTAGCAGTGAGAGTAGTTAACCACAGGAACAAACTACCAAGTTTTCCCCTCTCCTGATGTCTTCCGATCATGACTGGGAGATACACTTCAGCCAGACACAAATTCTGCTTTACTCGGACACACGTTATTGGGTACAGTAAAGGGGCTAATGGACGAAACTGAATGGCCTGTGGCATACAGTAGATCAGATTAGATCAGCTGGCCTTAAACTCTGACTCTCATCATCTAGGTAATAATTCTTCTAGTTTAGGAAGTTTAATCCTGGTATCTTGACTCCCAGCCCTGTGCTCTAACCACTAGTAATCACGCCCCATCCCAGAGCCAAGGACAGAAACCAGGGGAATACCCCCAATGCCATGCTCTACCCATTAGACTACCCCCCACATCACTGAATCTCATTCCCCTCTTCCTTATGTGCCATGATCTCAGGCCTGGAAGCCTGGTGGATACTCAGGGAAGAAGCCTTGGGGTTCTCTGTCTTTGGGAAGGCTGAATATCGTGGAGATGGGAGAGACCCCAACCCCTCCATGGAGAGCCCCAAAAGAATGGTATTGCTTGGAGCATGTTCCCCAAAGCTCTGAGAGCCCAGGGAGGTAGCAGGCTCTGCTCGCTCTCCCAGCTGTTCCGTTGCTCAGGTAACACTTTTAAGGCAGGTCCCCAGCGCAGTTTTTAGGTCAGATATAATTGGGAAGCTGTCGCGAGGAGCTATAAAACATCAGTTAATTCGCTGGAACTATCTAGTTAAATGCCAATTATAAAACCCCATAAGCTTCTCAACTCAAACATATTAATAACATAATTAAACATTTATTGCTTATGCAAAATTAAAAATTAAGTTAATCGGACAGCAAGGAAACCCCAGGAAGTGACCATTTAGCTGACTAATTTCTATTTAATTATCACTCCTCCCTGCTACAAAAGCCCCCGTGCCATTATTTTGGCCTGGTTTGTAATGCTGGCTTGAGTGATTCAGACTCCACTTTCCTGGCTTGGCCTTCACTCCAGACCCCAACAGAGCTGTGAGATCTGACCTACCTCTCTGGTGCCATTTACACAGCTGCTAGCGGCTGGACTGGATCTGCCCCCGCCATTCCTTGGTAAAACCTCAGTGCCCTTCACTGAGGGTGGCAATGCCAGAATTTAGAACCCAGATCTCACTTGTCTTAGTCCAAGGTAGAACGAGGCTCTAAGGCTGTGTCTGCACTTGTAAAGTTAAGTTGACACTGTTAAGTCGACTTAACAGAGTGGCTACACTTTGTCTACTTAAGATGACCTTGTTAAGTCGACTTAACAGTAGACATAGCCGTCCATACTGGCTTAAGTTGACCTTCAGAGGTGGTGTTATTAAGTCGACTTAAGCTGCTAATAAGTCGACTTAAGGAAGTGCTTAAGTCGACTTAATAAAAGCCCAGTGTGGACACGACTTTGTGTAGATCGACTTAAGCCTCCCTAAGTCAACCTATGTTGCCAGTGTAGACGCACCCTAAGGGTCTGATCCAGTGGGGCCTGCGGGTTCTCAGCTTCTTTGCACATCACCCAACCTTCAGGGAGCCTGAAGGGAGCTTTGCTCTTGAAGCTCAGACCCATCTGTAGCCAGAGCAGGCATTGCATATAGAGGCAGGGAGTAGGCGAACATTGAGGCCCCCCTTTCTCCCCAGGCCTTTCAGAGGAAGGTCCCTCTGGTTTGGTTTTCACCCCTATGGGGAACTGGGGAGGCTGCCTCTGCCAGTCTCTGAATAGCCACTCTGCATTTCAACCACCTGCATTTCCAGGGAGGGAAAAGCCATTTGGAAAAGGGAAGGGAGGGAGCAAAGTAGCAACCGTGGGCAGCTGAGAAGCAATTTGTGCTGCATTCCATCCCCAGAACCCTAATGGGAACCAGACACTTCAGGGAAAGAGATTTGCAACTGGAACCAAAGGCTGAGTGGGGTGAGGGCAGTAGGACTTAAGCCAGAGATGGATTCCCTTTACAGTGAGACAGCAGGCTGGCCCATATCTCATGTCACAATCTCCCGCATCCTTCCTGGCAGCCCTGGTGCTGGATGCCCAGGGAGTTCGGGCACTCACCTTCCCCTCTGGAGATCCAGATTGAAGGCACTCAGGACATGGGCATGTTGGTCTCTCAGTCTAGACTCAACCGGGGATTTGTCCATAACACAAACCTCTCATATAATTCAGAAGAGGTCTGAGGAAGAGGGGTGCTAGTGGCTGGGTTGAGGGGCGTCCATAGACGTCCCATGGGGCTGGGAGGTTGCCCTTGACTCTAGCCCCTCCCATGACCCTCTGACTTTTCTGAACCCAGGGAGATTCACAAACAGAAGGGAAGAAAGAAAAATCCTTAGGCAAAGAGGGTGGAGAATTGGATTACAAGCTATCAAAAGTTATCTGATGAGAACCAGAGAAAGGTGGCTGGGGTATCAGGAGCATGCCAGTGATCCTCAAAGCTAACACCTAACTTCCTTTGTTTAGGCACCCAGCTCCCTTTGATCTGGGCCTATACTTCTCCACATCCCAAATTTCTTCTCTGCAAAGTGAGCGGACAGGCACTTTCCCATCTCCTGGGATTACTCTGAGGCTTAGCTAATGAATGTTTCTATGCCAGGTGGAGCTCCTGGGGTGAAAGGTGGCATGTCAGAGTGGAGAGCTGCGATTATCAATATTACAGAGAGGTAGCAAAAGGGGGTCACCTGCATGCCAGGTGATAGACATACCGGATGGACTCCAGCCACCGGAGAACTGGATAAAACCTGGCAGAGGGAAATGAAGTGCTTTCAGTCCACAGGGGATGGAGCGATGTCTCTGGAGAATAAAGTCTGTGGGGCCAGGTTGGTGGGACAGACTGCCCTCCCCCATAGCGACAGGCGATCAGTTAAAGCTGACAGGTGTGAAGTTGGCAATTTTCTTTTCAAAACTGCCAGATAAACAGGCTGGCAGGAGTCGGAGGAGACGGAGAGGAACAGAGAGATAAGGCGAAAAGGAAACATAAAAGATGGGAAAGTCAAGCACATTGCTCAGCGAGGCCAATCATGGTTCAGAGGCGCACAGGAAAGGAGTGAGAGCATTAACATCGCTGTGTGTATCCCCTTGCTGCCAGACAAATGCATGGCAATGGAGCTAGGAAGGGGCCTGAGGTGCAGGCAGCTCCTCAGAGGCGTCCCTCGGGCCCTTGCCAATTGCACAGGGGAGTCAGATTTGTATTCCATGGCTTGACATTTCCTCAGGAGGATTGACTGCCACTGAACAGTCGCTCCCAGACCGGTGGGCACAATTCACGACTATGTGTTCAAGTGTGGATGAACAGATGCCTATTTTGACCCATGACATTGACTTTCACCCCCAAATTCTGCACTGAGTGGATGCGATAAAGGCCTGAACCAAAGCCTCAGGTAATCAGGGAAGAGTGCCCTGCTGATTTCAGTGGGGTTTGGAACAAGTCCTGAGACTGCAAATTCCAGGGCAGAGAACATGCCTCACGCTGCAGTTTCAGGGCTTGCCACTGGAATTCAAACCTAGCATGTTCCACACAGCAGCACCAGCTAAATATCTTGAGCTAAAGGTGCAGCCACGTCAGCTGGTAGCAGTAGCAGGTTGTTAACCTCTTGTAGACCAGCTGCTAAAGAGGGATATGACAACATGCTGCACACTGGTGTTTTACCCGTGCAAAGCAGCATGGTCATTTATCTTGCTGTGTACATTATTTTTCCTATTTAATAATTATTGGTCATCTGGTATGTGGACAGTCGTCTTTTTAGAAATGCGTGGTTTGTGAGTGCAAACCATGTGTGCAAAATCTGCCAGAGCCCTTGCCTGTGAACGCTGGGGGCCATGCACTGTCTGTAACGTGACAGCAGGGGTTTTGATGGGGTTTGGTTCTTCTTGTATACTTCATTGCAATGAGAGCTGCTGCATGTCAGGACAGTGTGCCAGCCTCCCTCCACCCCCTGCATCCCCCCCAGATGAATTTTTCCTAACTCATCACAGCCATTACTATCAAAGGGAATTCCAGCCTCATCAGGACTTCTCCAGAAACCATGCTACGGCCTCAGTGCAGAGGGGTCCCTAGGCTGGTTGGTATTTGCATAAAGCAATTTCCTATAACAAACACCTTCAGCCAAGTCAAACTCTGCTTTGCAGATAATCTGAGAACAGAAAAAAGTTACATTAATCAAATACATTTTTCACTACAAATACATCACCTGTTTCTGTTCTAGGCTGATACTGGTCTCCTGTGACTCTAGACTGATGCTTGAAGGCTGATTGATCTGGTCTGACTGCATTTTCTCTGTTCCGATTTGACTCTGGACTAATTCTGGGTTGTTTCTTGTTCTGATCTTGGACTAGCTCTAAGGTGACCCTCTTCTGAATTGATGAGATCACCACTGGATTCACTTTAGTCTGGTTTGATTCTGATGAGCTCTGGATTGACCCTCTTTTGGACTGACTCAGGACTAGCTTTTCCTGAAGGTTTTAGACTTGCATGGTGGTATTTTCCTGGGAAGAATCCCAAAGTCTTTCACAACTGCACATGTAGTCAGGGTGCCCGAAGAATAATTTTTCTCCCCTCTGACAAGGGGTTGCTGGGAAGGAACACAGCAGCTGTTCAACTGCTCAGAACAGAACAGGAAGAGAAGGGGAATCCTGGGAATATAGGAAAGCAAAACTCTTGTCATCAAAACAGTAATTTGCAGCTACAAATCTGACTTTTTCCAGCTTTGCCACAGGATGTTTAACCGCTGAGTGGGTGAAGAAGAAATGACTGTGGAGTGCACTGATCCTGTCTAAATCTGAGCTAACTTTGCTATTTCTAGAGCATCCAGCCTCATTCGCTTCCTGTCGGCAGGGAGAACTCAGCCTGCATGGGCACTCGGCTCTCAGCAGCAATGGGTCCAGGCAGCTCAGCCTAGAAGGACCAGCACAAAGGAGGGAAAACTGATCATTCATTCCCCTTCAGGGCAAGAGTCTTCTCTCAGCTCCACCGATGTCAACCTGGAATCAGCCTCTTGGCTCCAGATTTACAATGAGATCAGAACCTGTCCCCTGGTTTCCACCCTGCCAGATATAGTCTAATGGGAAGTAAGACTTGCTCCTTCACATCAGCTCGCTAACTGGTTCCTCGCCAGCCCTCTTGCCCACCAGCTGGGGTCTAAAGGTAGCCATTGCTGCCAGACTGTAGGTTGCAAAGATGTGGCTTTGGGAATAGATCCAAGTCACCCCGTCCACCGTCTTTCCCCAGTGGTGCAGAACCACATCAAACCGGGATTCCACACACCAAAATGTTTTTATTTTGTTCCAGAGAAACAAAATACATGTGGGCACGAGGCAGGAGCGCCAGCTCCCCTGTTGTGCTTGGCTCCCTGCAACCCGAGCGGAGAAGAGGCTCCGTGTTACGGGCTTTATCCATCATCACTCAACTGTAAGACATGGACTGGGAAATCAGGGCAGCAGTTCCCTGGAGTGGTCGCTGCAGGATCACATGCGACGGCGGCAGGCGCTCACCCACTAGCCTTCCTTCTTTCCAGCTCACAGCGCAATCTGGGCTCCCTTGTTCTCTCATCTCCCACTGAACTTTGCTGACATTGCTAAACCAGAGGTTAGGAAACCACTTACATATGAAGATGCCCCTGTACATCAGCATATTAGTCCCTGTGGGTGCTACTGGCTTGAATGATTGCAGCTGAATTGATGCAGCTTTGCAGGCATCTGCCATTACCCAGTGAGGGGAAGGCAGTGGGGAAGGTCACTCCCACCGTGGGATAAAAATATGGGCACGTGGCGTTGGGGGCTGGTACTGCCCCCTAGCCTGTCTGCAGCCCTCAGGATGCTTACTGACCTTTTCCTTTCCAGGCATTTTTGTAAGATGACCTCAGGCCAAAGCAGTCTGGACAGACAGATTTCCCTAGCTTCCCCTCACCCCCAACTCACCTGGAGGGGATCTCAACTGACAGGATCCCAGCTGGCACTCAGAAGGACACACTACAGCTCCTGCTGCTGTGAGGGGACCTATCAGTGGGGAGGCGAGGATGGGCCGGCATTTGCAGCTGGGAGATTATATTGATCCTTTAACCCTCTCTGAGATGGCCTCTGATGCTGATGCTGTGGGTCCTGTACCTGCCCTGGTGGGGTGCACACTGGCCATTTCCAGCCCCAGTCTAGAAGGACAATCTTTGGCCTTACCAGCAACCCATCAATCAGCATTTAATTGCCACCGAAGTCTTGTTTATTTTCAAGCCACTAAGATTCCCCCTCCTAGGCCTTAGTTGCATTCTTACCCCAGCGGAGTCAGGGGCTCAAGGGAGGCCCTGCCCTCTAGATAGTAATGCCTGGACCCCAAGGAGCATCCAGCGAAAAGGAGGGTGGGGGAGAACTTAATTTGATTTCCATACACTGCTTGGAATTCCTTAGGTCCCCTCCCTTAAGGCCTTCCAGATAAACATCCCTCTCCGCGCTGCTGCCAGCTCCTTCGAGCAGCCACAAGAGAGCATGTCCTCTTTCCACTTCCCCTGTAGGATCCACCCTGGGTTTCATTCAACCCCAGTGCAAGGTAGAAGGCCGCAGGCCCTGCCAGGAACGAAGGTGCCCCGGAGCATGCTAGAGACCAGCAATGCGCCAAGCTGAGCTCCCGTCTGTCCTACAGGATCCACAAAGTTAATCCTTGTTGCTAGCTTTGAGGAAGCCAATGGGAATGGCACATGTTCCAGGGCTGAACGACACATCTATATACCGTCAGCCAAGAGTTCTCAGCCCCTTCCATACCGCAACCGCCTTTTCCATATAAGCCCTGCTCGCCTGCTGACTGCCCCCCTTCCATCTAGCTGAGAACACTCTCCTCATTTAGCAATATGGGCAGGAGCAGGGTGGTCACCAGCCCGACACCAGTGTGTGACCTCCAGGTTGAGAACCCCTCGGCTCGACTAGACCTGAAGCTAGAGAGGGGCAGCGTTCCTGGCTTACGAAGGGTTAAATCCAGCTCTGAAAACACTGCCCAGTGCTTTAAGGGGACCCCACGGCTGGTTACCTCAACTCTAGATCAAGCCACCTAGGGTAAGAAGCAAGACAACCCCAGTTAGGCCAGGGCCTCACAAACTGCTGTAACCTCCCCATAGGCCCCATCTGCACTGAGGTCAGAAGGGTACCAGCATGCGTCCTTGAAGATGGAGAATGAACCATGAGAGATGAACTGTGCTCTTCACACTCTCATTCCACATAGCCCAACCTAGTGCCTTCGTAGAACAGCTGAGTGGAGATCTGCACCCAGCCGAGTTCAGATTCGGCTTGGGATCCCACATCCAGTCTCTGCATGCCGGGATCCTGGGCTTCAGCTCAAGTCCATGTCTAGTTCAATAGCAATTTGCAGTCAGCAAAAGCCACCTTCTACCAATGGAGGAAACTGTGCTCGGACCCTATTAATGAGAATCATGCTACCATATACAGCATATTCCTTAGCCATTGTGGTCAGGGCTTTAGAGCAAAGTTGCAATCTAAGGAGTGCAATCTAAGGAGATTCAGTGCAATCTAAGGAGATCCCTATGAGCTAGACACTACATGCTTGGAGTCAGTTGTTTCCACAGCTGCTTCTTGAGTTCTCTAACAGGGTTCAATGGCAAAACTCCCAAACACATCAGTGGAAGTAAGAGCAAATCGGCTGTGTTTGATCTATCATCTACTGTATCTTGCTCTCCAGCTATATGTGTGTCTCCAAAGATACGAGGTTCTGCATGACCCAAAGGAGCAAGGATTTCCCAGCATGCTGTTTGTAGGAGGACAAGCAGACAACAGAGGACAAAGGTCACATTCTTCCTTGCATAGAGATCAATCAGTGGGCCCATAGAGATGTAGCTTCCAGAGTCTTTCCTAGTAAGCAACCTTTACTGTCTACAATGCATTGATCTCTCCAACCTTGTCCTGTTTGATAGTCAACGGGCTCAGGTTGCTGTATTGCCACACTGGCTTCTTTTCCTTTGCACTGCAAAAAGTCCCTTTTCAAAGCACCAGGTATCATGGAAGAGATCAAGGCAAATGGAAAGGGGCAAGTGTCTCCTGATTTTATTCCATCTGGCCACACGTCGCAGCAAGACACCATTGCAGGCGAAAAGGAAAAGGGCTTCTTTTTTTAAAATTCTTTATTTATAAAAAAGTACATTTTTTCCACAGCTGAGCCACTATTTTTTTATACAAGTAAAAGGGAGGGTGAAGCGATACCCCCCAATAAGAACCATGAAAATGCCCCCCCCCAACAAACCAAAAATTATTACAAAGGATGGAAAAAACAAAACAAAACAAAAAAAAATTGTAAAAGCAAATTCAGTCCGTTACATTATTATTATTATTTTTTACAAAAGCACTTACAACACAGATTACAAAAAACGCAAGGGCTTTTCATGGTTGTTTTTTGTTCCACGGTGACAATTACAGCAAGAAGAAAAAAGTCACTGGAGTTAAGGAACTGTGTTTGGAAAGAAAAGAAAGAGCGGGCCTGATCAGCTGAAGCAGCTCTCCACCGATACTCATTTACACCAGCTGAGGACCTCGCTCCACATACGTTCCTTACATTTACATTCATCCTCAGGTAGATAACGTATGGAATGGCACCTCTCTATGGGGCCTGATCCTGCAACCTTTGCTCACAGATGGAATTCACCCCTGCACAGAGGACCAGACCAGGCCATTTCAGCCCAGATCCTCAGCCCAATGCAGTTCAGTGCATACCATGGAGGATCTACGCCTTCCCCTCTTAGATCTTACTTGAACTCTGTTTTAAGGGGTAACATGGCACATGGACCTGCGGCTGGCTCTTTGGCACAAGGGTGAATCTCAGTGTGCTGTCACCTGCCACGAGACGTGGTGAGTCACAGTGGCAAGGCTGGCCCTTTGTAGAGATATGGGCAAGTGCTGGGAATGACATCAGAGTCACGGTTTGCATCGAGACAAGCTGACACTTTGTCATCTTCTCCTCCCCTCCCCGCTCTCCCTCCCCAGCTCTGCCTTGCATTCCCTGCCTCTCTCGGTGGAAGGGGTGCTCTGCTGGGAAATGCAAAGTGAGTCACTAATTCGGTACAGATCACGTCAACGCAAAACAAAACAGAAAAAGTCACAAACCAGGGGAGGGGTAAAGTGCTATCATAAGCCATGTAGAATAAGGAACAGGCTTCAGTGCACGCAATGTTCCCCACAGCGCCTCCTGCTGGGACCGGCTGGGATTGGGGTAGCCATGAGAGCTGCACATTCAGTGTTCCTAGAGTGTTCGCCACAGCGCCTCCTGCTGAGAGGGACTGGCGAAGATCTACGCCACTGTTACTCCAGCATTTGGATTGCAGAAACTCTCAATTTCTCAGCCAGCCAGTGTTTCCACAGTATTTCCTACTGCTTGGACTGGAGCAGCTCTAAACATCTCTCCAGCCAGCACTTCCACTTTTCCTCTTGGAAGAACACTGGGATTGGAGTTGTTCCCAGCCCCTATTTCCTCACAACAAACCTCTAGCTGAGCTCTGTTTGGGAAGCTCTGCTGGCATGCTACAACTTGTCCACGTACTCCCTCTTGAGCCATCAACTTCAATGGAGACAGCCCTCCTCCTGCAGCAGCTTGATTGGCAAGCTGAGACCATGAGATTTATTGCATGCATGTGTCAGAACGAAGGAGTCCAGCGACCCCTTGTTTTAATCATGCTCCCATCTCTAACTGCTTTCCTGACTCTCTCGCACCACCTCAATGATCTGAGCCAAAGAGTTGCTGAGTTTCTTTCAATGATGAGCCAGAGAAGGCTCCTCTGTCCCACCCATCTCTGCAATCAATTCAGCTCCAGCATTTAGGGATTTGTTTGTTTTCTCCTAAAGAAAACTTCAGATGGAGTTTTATTTTTTTTGTTTTGTTTTGTTTTGCTGGCTGAATAAAAACGATTTACAACAGCACAAAAACAAACCACCGCACCATCTTGTAATTAAATCAGGGAAAATAACATCACTGGGGCGAATTGTAATGGATAATCCCAGCCAGAAGTCCCAGCAGGAAAACAGCTGGGGCATTTTCATACATATAATACAGACTCAATTTAGTTTGCAGGAGGAGACACGTCTGCTTCCATACAGCTGACTGTGGGAGGGAAAGAGACCCTGCATTTGGCTTAGACCAAATTCACTTTCATTTCCCCAACAGGCCCTCCCCTGTTCTGGTAGTAAGACACCGTAGCTGTGTAATGAGGCCTTTCTTTACCAGGACGGTCACCCTTCCATATCGCTGTTCTCACCTCCTCATTGTGATACTGGGTCCGAACAGCTTTGCTGCTCCCCATGTGTCTCCTTCCCTATGGCAACTGCCTGGAGAATAATTCCTGGGCTTCCACATCAGGGCCAGCGCAGTTTGTCTCTAGCCTCCACGCCCATCTTCTCTGGAATTGACCATCCCTGCTCCCCTTGAACTACCCAAGGACTACTGTTTGTAAAGGCAGGCTAGAACTGCACAGATGTCTTGAGCAAGCTTTAGAAGTCCCCTGTGGATACAGCTGTGTGCAATACGACTAGCAAGGATCTGGGTTCTATGCAAATACACCAAAGGTTTTTCCAGATGAAGAGCATAACGAAGCCTAGGGAACGTCTGTCTCGTCCCCTTGCTCCCTCGGCTAGCTTTCCTCTCCGGTTTTGGTCTTAGGAGCAGAGTGGCTCTGAATCATGCAGCTATCCATGCCAGCAACCAACACCATGGAGAAATGGCTCCAGCAGTTGGAGAAGCCATGCAAAATCAGTGCCACAGGCCAACTCCTGAGCAAGGACCCCTGCCCCCCATTCAGTCAACAGGCTCCCCATGGAGCTTACTGACCCTGATCAGCAGAAATGCACTTTCTGTGCCCCTTAGTGCTAGTATGCAATAGTCTGCTTGGTGGGCAAGTCAACGGGGGTGTGGCTGAAGGGGAAGGATGAAGACATGTGAAGGGAGGCTGTAGGGAAGGGGCAGAGTGGATCTACTCTGTGCTCTCTTGCTTGGTTAACAGAGAGGAATGCTAGAAAGGGGATTGCAGCTGAGTGTTAAATGCTAGCTCTGCGAACAGACCCCTTGAAACCCATTCCATGGGGCCAAAGGGCCAGTGAGCCATGGATCTACCCCTGAAAGTTAGACCCTCCCCTTGTGTAACGTAAAGAGGCGGAGGTTGCCCCAGTGTATCTTCCTGGCCTTCTGCAGGGGTAGGAAGCCAAGGTTCTCATCAGAGAAAATGCCTTCTTGGGGCCTGGGAGCAGCCCAGGTGGTTCTCTTTAAATAAGGGTGAAGGCGCTGCAAGAGATGGACCCATTAGCTGTATAGCCTGCTCCTGCCCCAGGAGCAGAGCCAGTTCTGGCCACTGAGGACCAGCAGGAAAGGGTCCTTTGGCAGGCACAGGGAGATTGCTGTACTGACACATCTTTTCTGATTTGCAGTATGAGAGAGCCATGTCTCAAGAAGGAGCCCCCACAGGAGAGACCTCAGCCAGGATCAGCAATGGTGTCTAGGGGACTTGGACTCAACGGGAATTGGGTGACAAAATCCCACTGGCACTTTGAATACCTCATGGACTGATAAACTTCAAGGTCAGAAGGGACCATTGAGTCTGACTTCCTGCACTTCACAGGCCACCTCACCTGCCCATTCCTGTAACAGGCCCAGAACCGCTGGCTGAGTTACTGATGTCCTCAAATCATGATTCAAAGGCTATGTCTACACCTGCAAGTTAGTTCAAATTAAGGAAGCTTAATTTGAACTAATTTAAGCCTTGGCCACACTAGGCTTTCATTAGTTCGAGTTAAGGGCTTCCTTAATTTGAACTAATAAATTCGATTGCTTAGTTCAAACTAACCCCTAATTCGAAACAGTTAGTTCGAATTAAGTCAATATGGCCATATTAGTTCAAATTAACTGCTTAGTTCGAACTAATTGGCAGATTGACCTTCCTGCAGCTGATTAATTCGAACTAAGCAAGTACCCTGCATGGCCCTGGCTAGTTCAAACTAGCATTCTAGGGGGACCATGCTAGTTCGAATTAAGTTAATTCGAACTAACTAAAATTAGTTAGTTAACTAATTTGAACTAGTTTTTGTAAGTGTAGACATAGCCAAAGACTTAAGTTACAGAGAATCCACCATGGGCTCTAGTTTAGACTTGCAAGTGACCCATGCTGCAGAGGAAGACAGACACTCCCCAGGGTCTCTGCCAATCTGCCCTTGCTCAGCCTCTGTGTGCCATGAGGGGCAAATCCCTCAAGAACAAAGCATGGAACCGAGGGGCTGAGTGTCCATTCAAACAAAGATCCAGGCTTGGGCCTAAGACATTCAGATTGTGTGCTTGCACCTCTCCAGCCTACGCTAGTGCAATTCCATTGACTGCAGCAGAGTATCTCCTGGCTTACTGGGGGTCAGTGACAGAATGAGGGTTGCAATGACTCTGACCCCTTTCTACTGGTGTAAGGCCCATTCACCCATGACCAGGGAATAGGGGAGTCTCACCATCCCCTAGCCGCTGGGCTTGTGTGAATGGGGGCATGCACCACACATGCCACAGCCAACAGCTTTGATTTCCCAGGAGGCTGCTTTCATCTGCTCATTGCCGTGACTGAGTCAATAGAGTATTTTGCGATTCTGCCCAGAATTAAACCTCACGACCCTCCTCAGCCAGAGCACAACTGGGCTGGGCTCTGGTCTCACTCTCACTGCTGTTAGAGCAGGAGTCACTCCATGAGAGCCCACGGCCTCACTCGTTTTACAGCAGCACCAGGGAGACCGGAATCGGGCTCCGTTTCTGAGAAAGTCAGGCACAAAGCAGTTAATTGGCTTCCTTAAGACTTCCCAGTGGCAGAACTAGGCAGGGGTTTCCCTGTTCCTCGACTCCAGGCTGTGAACACCAGAGCTAGCTCCCTCTTTGTCTAACTGCACTTTCTGGGTCAGCTCAGATCACAGACCCATAGATTTTAAGGCTAGCAGGAACCCATAGAACCTCCCCAACCTACTCCTGTAATAGACCCAGAACCTCTGACCTGCCTTATGGCTGGCCCATCTCAGTGGGGTAGGGAGATCAAGTTATTTGAGTGGGAACAGCATACCAGTTCCTCTCGCTTTCACAAAGAGACAGATACAACCTTCTGTAACAGTCCGTGTGACCTAATTAGGTTGGAGAATGCCTGGCCTCATCCGCTCCCTGGCAAGCATGAGGGATGGACACCTAGGGCTGAAGAGGGAATGGATCTCATTACTGTACTAAAGCAGCCCTCAGACAAACGGTCAATCCATAATTTTTCATGAGGCATCTTATTCCTTGCTATAGATTAACGGCAAATCGTTTAGCCTCACTAATTAAGGCCCCGTGAGGGACTCTTGTTCAATTAACTGACCCCATAAATGGTCACCCTTTCAGTAACGAGAGCCAGAAGCATTCTTCTTCTGAGGAGCACAAGGAGGGAGATGTGCTAGCAGACTGTGTTTTCCCCTTGGCTGGAGGGCCCAGGGCTGCCATCAGTGGGGGGCAGGAGCGGGAACAACCTCACACTCTGGAACAAGCCGTGCGAGGTGTAGCTCCCAAGCTGCAAGGCAAGGGGTTAGTGAAACAGCTGAGCCTAGCTTGGAATGTGGCTAGCTAGACTTAGGGGCAGTTTGGTGTTTGGTTTTTCCCTCTTCTCATTGGCCCCGATGTGGTCACAGAGACAGCAGGTCTAACTTTACCCAATGGATGGAAGTTGATGCTAGACAAATTCAGAATGGACAGAAAGCATAGATGTCGAACAGGGAGAGCATTTAGCCATGGGAACAGTTTACCCAGGGTCATGGTAGATTCTCCATCCCTGGCCCTTTTAAAATCCAGATTGGTCGTTTTTCTAAAAGGCCGGCTGTAGGAATCACAAGAGGTGGTGTGGCAAGAACTGAGCCCAAAGCCTGTTATCGGCAAGAGTGGCACAACGACCTGCTTATCTGTCACACCTATCGGTCCTTACTCCCCCAGGGCCATCCACCTGTCTATGATCTATCACATCTATTTCCCTACCCACTCCCTGGGCCAGCCTTCTTTGTCTGTCCAGGGATGTAAGCTTGCTCCTCATTATTCTGATTCATCACATATCTGTCTCCCTGTGTATAAAGAGCCCTTGATTTTCCTATGGGTGCGAGAGTCTCATGCAAACACACGCTCTGGATTGTTAACCAGAGGGCAGAATTCCTGTCTAAGTTTGCAAATGGGAGCTCCCTGTATCACACCTCCCCTCCCACCTGCATGTGTGCAAGCAAGACACCCTCCTGTGTCGGTCAGTTCACATTTGCGCGCAAGTATAAAAAAGGGCACAGGCACATGCACTCGCTGTGGTGACTAAATTTGCTTTCACACATGAACGTGCAAGTGGAAAGCTGGGATGCATCTCCTCACTTCATGTTTGCACACTTCATGCAAAGGGCACATGCCATCACTTGGAAATAGGGCACCTGTCACTTTCAAATATGGGCAAAAAAGCCATCATAAAGAGGAATCAAATCCTGCTGCTCTGGCTCCATGCACCCTACCTGACGTCCTGCTCCTCAGCAGGACAAGGACTAACTCCAACCTGCTTGAGCTAGCCAGCAAAACTGATCATCAAGGGAACCAACGAAGGAAATGGGGCAAGTGCGGCAGGGATTCTGCAGATAGGATGTGTTGCTGATAAGCCACCCAAGAGAATGAGCTGGGCCTGCCCTGATGCATCTCGGAGGCATTCTGCAGCAAGGGAGTTTGCTAGGTCCTGAACTGGGAGCTCCTGCTGTGGGGGTTGTTAATCCAGGACACAAGGGCAGCTTCACTCAGCCTGGGGATTTTGAACAAGGTTCTGGCTTGCTTGAGTGGTTGGATACATTCAGAGGTGGGCCTGAGCTGCCAAATTCACACCTGCCCCTGGAGCTTGGATGTCCCAGAGTTTGAGGCATGAGCATGGATCTAGCATTTTGGTGTGGCCCCTTTTGGAGCTTGGGGCCCAGCTATGAAATTTAGATTCCAGACAGATTTGGCTCCAGAAGCCCATCCTTTTGGGAGTGGGAGCTTGGCAAGATCGCTCACGTGCACACCAGACAGTATGGAACCACCAGAACACCTAGGGGCAGCAAGGCTGCATGCGGAGAAATGACTGACTTGAGATCAAGCAGGAATATGTTACTTCCACTGCTCTGTCTTTATCCTAGGACCCTACGTACCCAACATGTGCTGGGGGTCTTGGATCATGATGGTGGTGTGCCTTCATCTGCTATGAGCTGTTATCCCCAGGCATATCTGCCACCCTGAGGCTTAGACTTGGTTTACAACCTCCCTTTTAATTGGTACCTAATCAGAGGGATGGTGGGGATTTCATTTCCTTTGAAGGGGCATTTGCTCAGTAGTATAGAAAAAAGGATAAAGATCCCCAAATCCGTACGCTGAAGCCTACAGGGTTTGGTAGGTGGAAGCCAGAGTGGAATCCAGCCTCCCTATGTTTTATTAACTCCCTGGGTATGGATTCACCCAACAGCAATAGATGGATGCCCTAGGATTTAGCCCCTTCTCTGAATCACTTGAGCTGGGTCTCTGGAGAGAATCTCTCCTCAGATCCCCAAGACATTCTGCTCTTGATGAGGACACAAACACCCCAAGAACAGTCACGTGTGACTCCTCCAGCCAGAAAAGTGAAAACAATTATAACAGAATTAGGTGGTTGCCCATCCCCCACAGCAGGAACAAACGAAATCAGGCCAGGGAATGATGTGGGTCAAGTCTGACTGTACTTGACTCAAGCCACAAACCGTAGAGCTGGATTTTGAGCAGGGTCTGGGATGAAGCTGGATGTTTGTTTTTGGTCTGGATTATTATAAAGGATCCGATTCTCCATTCTACCACCCAGTTTATGGCACGGTCACAGTCAGTTTCTCTTGCATGAAACCTGTGTATGGCACTGGGGGGAGGGAAGAATTAAACCCAGTATAATACACCTTTGAAAATGGCCATTTCTTTTTAAACAGGAGATTCATTTAGCCATTTAATAGAGAAAAAACAACCCCCTAGTGAATCTTGCCTGGTGGAAGGTCAGTGTCAGATGGACAGTCCTGGAAACTGAAATCCTACTTAGCCAAAGAACAGCAGGAGTGGCAGCAGCCTCTTTATGGGGAAGGCGTGAGTCCAGTGCACAAAGCTCATTCAGTCCTTGGCCTATCAGCCTCCATGTGATGCAGGCTCTCAGTAGCCGTAAAGGCAGGGGCCATTACTATGATAGATGTGGCTGGCCGCCCCCACACCTCCACAAGAGGAAGGATGTAAACTGATGATTGCTGAGACCTAGCAGTTTAAATACAAAAGGGACGATCTGATACCGATTGAAATCAACGCAAAGACCCACGTTGATTCCAAATGGCGTTGGAGCGTGCCCTAGACAAACAGCCCCCGTGGCTTGGTGGCACCAGGCAACGTGTCTGTGGGAGAGGCACGGGGGTGGTTAATGGAACCTTTCCCATTGTGATGGCAGGGAGGTACATGCAGAGGACATGGTGTGTGTCGGAAAGAGGGTGAAATTATCTCCTGGTTGGCAGATACTAAAAATTCCTCACATCTTTAAACAATGAGGAATACCCAGCAGTGGTAAGTGACATCAAATGGCCAGGATTTTTTCCCTTTGCCTTTTCTTTTGGTTGGTTTGTTTCTAAATATTGAGAAAAAGGATAATAAATTGTAGGAGGAAAATGGCAGCTCCATTTCCCTGAGTCACGATTGGCCCATGCACCTTGGATTTTGCTTAATTTCTGTTTATTATTATTTGCTTGTCATATGCCTGAAACTGAGACTCTACTGTCACAGGTGCATTGTAGGGAATGTAAATACCACAAAAAACAAACCAAAAAAATTCAATCGATTGTGGCATCTAGGTCTTCACTGCCTTGTGCTTTTCCCTTTTTTGGTCCTCCTTTTTTTTAACCTCCCAGGGACTCCCCTCACCCCCAAATAAGACAACATACAAACAAATTCCAGTGTTTCGGGGTGTCGTGTGGGAGGGGTCTTTGGAGAAGGATGATTAGAGACACTGACACACAAACGGGGCATATTATACAAGGGTGGGCAGTAGTAGTTAAAGCAAATAGTAACACCTAAGCCACTGATCAATACAAACACCACAGAAGGGGACAAAGTCCTTGGAGAAATTAAAAAAAATCCAAAAAACAAAAAACCTCCCCCACCCGAAAAAACCCAATCCATAAGCTAAGCGACCAACCCTTCCCCAGTTGCCTCCAAGTCAGTGGTAGGTGTCTCAAGTCTCTGTTGAGCTCCCTCGGGCCGGGCAGCAGTGGACGTGCATGGATGTGAGCACGCGTGTGCGATGTGTGTGCAAACGGCCCTCAGGTCGGGAGGGGGGCTGGGAGGGTAGCCTGTGTGGGGGCCTAGGACGGGGCGATCTACACGTACCACTCTTTTTTGGAAATAAAAGATCCGTCGTTCTGGGAGACCATGTTCTCGGCCAGGTCCAGCTGCTCAGGGTCGTACTGGAAGCCGAGTGTCCTTTCGTCGTAGGGCTCCGTGTGGGCCCCACCCTCGTCCACCGTGAAGTAAGGCCGCTTGGAGTCGTCCTCATACTTGTTGGCGATGCCCAACTTGCGCTCGCCTCCGGCATCCTCCTCTTCGTCCTCGTAGCTGCTGCCGCCGAGTGGGCCCGGCTTCTTCTCGTCGTCCGAGTCGTCGGGATACTGCAGGTTCTGGGCCATGGGGGGGTGATGCTGTGGGATGCCGGCCTTGCTATACCCATTCCCGTACACGTGCTTCTTTGTGCTGTAGTCGCCCTTGAAGGTGTGACGCCGGCGCCGGAGCACCACAAAGAGCACCACGGCCACCACCAGGACCAGGGAGACGCCGCCCACCACGCCCCCAATCACGGCCGTGGGGATGTTCGGCTGCGCCACTGATTTGCGATCATCATTTGGAGGCGGGGTGGAGGGGAATTCTGGGTAGGAAGAGACAGATGGGAGGGGGAACAGCGTCAATCCATGTGCAATTGCACCCTCGCTTCGGGCTTGTATTTCAATTGGCGATTTTTATTTTAATTTTTTGGAAGATGAGGGTAAGGAACAAGGAAGGGAAAAATCAGGGAAGGGGAGGAGTCTACCTATGGCGACCATGACAAGGGGTTAGCGCTCGGGGTCTAGGTGTTAGTGACAGGCAGACGCAGGCCCTTGCAAACTTCCCAGATCAAGCCACCACCACCAGCAGCATGCAGCAGACCAATAAATGGCAAACCTCAGCTCCCTTCACCGGCAGCTCCTGCACCTAGTTTCCAATAGCTGGCCTCAAATCCAGGCTGCCTCTGCTCTTTGGCTGCCCACCTGGAGGTGCCTCAAGCATGATTTTTCGGGACGAGCTGAGCACCCGCGACTCCTGATGGCTGAAGCTCCGGGTGCTCCATGCTCTTTGAAAATCAGGCCTGAGGTGCACCCAGTCAGAAGACTCAAAACAGAGGCGGATAAAATGGGGAGGCCACTGCAGTCTGGCCACAGGAATTCGCATTGCACAGGGACAGACCAGTGGGCCACCTACCCAGCATCCCTTCTGGTATTGGAT
Source organism: Pelusios castaneus (assembly GCA_007922175.1). Classification (NCBI taxonomy): domain Eukaryota; kingdom Metazoa; phylum Chordata; order Testudines; family Pelomedusidae; genus Pelusios; species Pelusios castaneus. The sequence continues at coordinate 908,631 of ML685846.1, read as the reverse complement.
CAGACCAATGGGCCCTCTAAATGGATAGCTCTCCTCCCTGCTGTATCAGATGCCGCCCAGCCAGCCCTCCGTCTCAGACACTGCTCAATATTGTCTGACCCTATGATGCATCCATGTAATTCAACACCGTCCAACAGTGTAGTCTCCTGCCTGACCCCAGCTGCTGACTGGTTTACACCCTGAAGCATGAGGATAGATAACCTCAATTTTTATACAGCGGCACTGCAGTTGCTAATCCTATTCACCCAGATGGCCTGGCCTAGCTAGGGAAAAGAAAGAAAATCTAAACAAAGTTAATTTCCTTTTCAGAGCATTTATTTTATATATTTTCTGTTACAAGACTGGGGTTTGGGGCTGAGATAGAGCAGGATTGGCTGCTAGGGCCTTGAGCTCATTAAAAGCCCTGGCAAAAAACCTAGCCCTCCCCTCAGTGGAACACAAGTTTGGTTTGTTGCCTGCAAGGTATTCCCATAATTAAGTGCCAGCTGGGTCTACATCCTTCCTTCCCCAAGACTTTGTAACTGAGCCCAAAGCCCTCCACCTGGGAAGTGTACAGGTCTTGCCTGAGGCTCTGAAGAGCCCTTGGAGTGGGTGAAGCCCTGATGGGGTTAATTCCCACCAGGAAATCCACAACACTCCTAAAGCCCAATCCTGCAAGGTGCTGGTCATGCCCCACCTCTCAGGAAGCCAATGGCAGGTACTTAACACAGTGCAGGATCAGGCCCTTAATGCTCCTGGAAAGGGACCGTGAGCCCCAGCTGCAACTTGGTAATGACACTGTCTCAGGGCAGCCCATCCCCCTGCAGACTCGGTACTGTGGGCCTATTCTCTGCTTCAGGGCTCACAGAGCTGAGAGGGAGGGAAGGTCACCTGTTGCTCTTCTGTAGAGCCTCCAATCTGAGGAACTCATTAATCAAACAAGTTAATTACTAACAAGGCTTCCAAACCCACCACTTGGCTGCAGGTGAGTAGCATTCCCCCCCCCCCCGTCCGAAAGATGGGGAAACTGAGGCACACAGCCGGGCACCAGACTTGCCCAAAGACAAACAGCAGGTCAATGGCAAAGCAGTGAATAGATCCCAGCTGTCCAGATTCCCAGCCCCCTGCTCTCAGCAGCGTCAAGTGCCTCCAAAACAACACGAACTATGAGCTGCTACAGAGGAGGGAGAGAAAGGGCTGCCTAGTTCAGAACACATTCAGGAACGCCCCTCAGGAAACGACGCACACGCACCCCGGCCCACCTCAAGATACTGTCCTTTCAGGCCAACACAAGGCTGGGCCAGATCTCACTCCTGGGGAGCTGGGGAAAATCCAGCACAACTTTATTGACTCCAGCGGCGTTGCTCTGGATTTAGAGCGGCCAAGCTGAGACCCGAATCCAGCCCCGCTACCCTTCCAAGGGAACCACCACTGGTCACAGAGCAGAGCATTGGCGTGAACACTTCCAGGGCTGTTGCTTCCTCCCACACTCACAGCTCTGCCCTCGCTACCGTGCTCTGTCCTTGCCAGCCTGTCTCACCCCTCTGATTCTAAGCATCTCCCACCATGAGGCGATCAGACCATAGACAGGAGCAATCCATGTCCCCTCCAGGGGCCTCGCCTTGCCTCCCCAGCATGGAGGTTTGACTCCACCAGACCTAGGGGCTGTTCCTCAACAGCTGAATAGCTCTGTAGCTCCTAGCCACCTCCTGCTGCACGCAGCTGTCAATCAAACACCAAACTCTCCCCAGAACAGATGCCAGGATGAGGGGCAGACAGAACAATGGACGACTTCCACCACTGAAAGGCTGTAAAGCAAAAAGAGATCAAAGGCAACGCCCTCCCCCTCCATCCATCACATAGAGCCCAGGGAACTCATGGCCATATTAGGCGAAGTGTTTAGCAGGATTAGGGTTAGGAAGATCAGGCGTTTCTGAGTTGTTTGATATTTCCTGTAAATACAAACTGGAGCTTGAGAAGAGACAGGAATCCTCATACTACAGGCCTTAATCCAACCTCTAAACAGGAGGAAACTTTCCCTGGGGGAAAGTTATCCCAGAAGTGTAGCTATTTTTCCTCTGAAACAGAGGGGTAGAATCACAGAATCATAGAATCTTAGGGCTGGAAGGGACCTCACGAGGTCATCTAGTCCAACCCCCTGCTAAAGCAGGACCACTCCCACTAAATCATCCCAGCCAGAGTTTTGTCTAACCGGGCCTTAAATGTCTCCAAAGAGGGAGATTCCACCACCTCCCTAGATAACCCATTCCAATGCTTCACCACCCTCCTTGTGAGAAAGTTTTTCCTAATATCCAACCAAGACTTCCTCTGTTTCCTGCTCTTCCCCCAGTCCCTCATTTTAAACACTTTCCTTCCAAGAGAAAGGTTTTGCTTGCGCTGTTGAATGAGACATTGAAAATCTCCTTCCTTTCCTCCCAAATTGCCCCTCTTCTTCATTGTCCGAGAACCACGGTGCCGACTCTTTTGCAGCAGGAGCATTAGCAGTGGAAGGCAATGAAACCAATCACAGCAGAGGTTCTGCAGCGAGACGTGCCAGCCGGAATGGGACAGGTGCACGCAGCTGGAGGCAATTTGCTCCTTCCAGCACCAGGCAGAGGAAAAACAGACAGGCTATGCACAGGAGGCAGCATCAGCTTTAAAAGGCAGCCAGTTTAGAAGCCTCTGTGTGTGTGTGCGTGTGTGCATGCGCACGTGTCCAGAAGAACCAGCCAGATGAAACTAAAAACCTCTCGTCTCAACTGCTAAAAATGCGACGTCCATCCCTAATGGAAACTGAATAAGGCTAGCTGCTGATAGCTCGGCCTCTCACGCACATATGAATGCACAGCTGCCCTGCTTCTGGCTTCTGCCACATCCCTGGGAGTAACCTCAACACTGGGGGATCTCTAGGTGGCATAAAGCTGGCGTGATATCAGCACATGGGTGTGGTTGGAATGCTGTTCAGCTCTGTCTAGTCTCATCTGCAGGAATGGTCCCTTACAGGCTACTGCAGCTGAGAAAAAGGGCATGTCTACATTGATGGGGCACTGTCATGGATTTTTCCGGATCGACTGAGCGGTCAGTTAAGACATGGTCGGCCGATCCAGAAAGCAACTTAATAAAACCTCCCCCTTAAGTGGCACATCGCAGTGAAGCTGACTGAAGGGAAGTTACAGGAGTCGGCAGGAGTTACAGAAGCTCCTCTGTGAATTTCACCACCAGTGTAGACCTGGCCTAAGATCAGCTGCTCTAGCAGACTGTTTGCCAGCCAACACCAGAACCTGGGAGCTGGACTCCCCCACCCACCCTTGGCTCTGAATTCAGCCTGGCTGGTGGAAAACTGGGGCTCAATTCTTCTTCCGGGCTGCTCCATGGAAGTCAGCTAGGGTCACTGGTGGTCCCTGAGGAGATGGGGCAGACTCTGGGGTTTTACAGAAACCCACTCTCCCTCTTCTCTGGGCTCTGGGGCATGGGGTGATAAATCCAATGGTAGAGGCCACGGTTCTGTGTCAAGCAGCAAAGGAGAGTTTGGCACCAGTCTCCTTAACGCTGTGATTCAAAGGCAGGAAACAGGACAATTCCCTCTGACTCCTGGCCACAAGATCTCCTACCGCTTGATTCCTCCCCTCCGGCAATGTCACATTTCTGAGATGTTTCACTAACTTTCCTCCCACCTCATCCAAAACCAGCACTTTGGAGGCGAAAAGCGACTTGTCAGCATGTCAAATTTCACACCTTGCGCATGGAGGAAATGGTTTTACTCAAAAATAAAGCTTCCGTCCCTCAACAGAAGCCAGTTCTGATGCAAAACCAGGACTGACGGCAGACCAGTAGCTGAAGGGCCGCTGCGCCATCGATGGCACCGGATGTCGCCCACTGCTCGCTAGGCAGGGAGGGAAGGGGACAGAGAGAGTGGAGAGAAGGGGACTGCAGAACGACAGCATGATCCAGAGACGGGAACCCCAGGACATAGCAGAGGGGGGACAGCACTCACTGGGGAGCTGAGAATGAGACTGTTCCCAGCACTGCCACTTGGTGGCGGGAGAGACCATTCCTGTCCTGTAGAGGATTGGAGGGGAGCAGCCTGTTTTCTGTGTTGATTGCAGCAGTTCTGCCCTCCTCCACCAACTTATCCCACCTCCACCGTTCGCTGCAGAGAGACCTGGGTCCCCGCTGACTCCAGGGACTGACCCAGCAGCTTCTACTCTTGCCAAGCAGGAAGATGGGGGGAGAAAAGGCTTCCCAGGGACAAATGCCCCAAACACAGCCTCTTGCACCCCTTAGTGCGCGAGCGGCTGCCTGCCTTCGCTCAGCAGAGACCTGTGAATTCGCTGCTGCTCACAGCTGATGGGAAGTGTGCTGGGTGCCCTGGCATCACCTTCGCTCTCTGTGTGCTCCCCAGGTGCCCGATCCAGAGAGACAAAGGGCAGAGTAATATTGGCAGCGTGCTGGCCCGTCCCCAGCCGGGATCATGGGAAGGACAGAGATGGCAGTGTGAGATGAAAGGCCTCGTGGGTGGGTCTGCAGTTTGGCAACCCCTTTGCCCATCAATCGCCCTTCCTCTGTCAGGAGCACTTTCCAACAGGCGGGGAGGGCGCAATCCCCACTGACAGACAGACTGCGATCCCTGCCAACAGACAGACTGAGCAGTGGCTAGGTGAGAACAGAACTCTTGAGTGTCGACTCTCTGCTGGGCTCCTCGCTGCCTGCTTTTCTCCTGCCACCTCTCGCATATGGGCCGAAGGGACGGGGAGGGGGGCAGGTGGGGCAGCTTGGCCTGAGACCTACTCACTGAAACTCTGCACCATTCCACTTCAAACAGCAGTGGGGGCAGTGAGCCAGCCAGCCGGTCTAAGCCTTCGTCTCTACCCAGAGCAGGTCTCTTTCCCAGTGTGAACTAGCTCCTCTCCTTTGCAAGAGCCATGCAGGCCAGCCACACCCTGCTTTCTCTCTCAGTGCAAACAACCCCTTCTGCTTTCCCCACCACTGCAGGTGAAGCCAGGTGCAATCTGCCATCACCTGGAAGCGGAGCTCACACAGTGACGGTTATCTGGGCGTTTCCAGGGCACACCCGACAGCAGCTGGGAGATAGAGGCTGGGAGTTAAGCCCCAGCCTCAGCATCTCCTTTCCCTCCACTGCCCCCACGTTTAACTCTGCAGCTAATTAAGGACTTAGTGCAGGCCGGATCCTCTGTGGGCATAACTTGGCACGGTTCCATTACCATTGACGGGTATCTCTTACAGGCAAGTGGGGCTGATTCCCACCAGCTGAGGATCTGGTGCTGCAGACTGGCCAGGTTTAATTAATCCCCAGGTGCACGGGCAGGACAGCCTGGGGCAGGCAGTAAAGTCCGAGCCCAGGATGGGCTGGGGGAATCCTATGGCCTGATGCCTGTGATGGTCCTGGAAAACAACACAATCCCTCTGTCGGGAGCTGAGTGTTGGGCCCCATGTGAAAAATCCATTCGGAAGAGTCTGGAGAGAATTAAAGCTACCGTGGAAAGGGGAGCAGAGAAATGTGAGATGAGGAGGGATAAATTGAGCTTTTACTACAGTAGAAAGCATTCTTCCCCCTGCCCTTCTCTCAGCCCCAATAAAACAGAGAGCACTGTATGCCTAGGAATTAAAGCAGCAATGCTATCTCCCCGCCCTCCCCCTCCTGCGCTCTGCCAGCTGTTGCATTCAGCCAAGGCTTCTTGTCCCAGTGCCAAAAGCCAGCGGCCTCTTGGGGCAGCAGCTGGGAGAAGAGAGAGAGATGAGGGGTCGCTCTGGATTTCGCCTTGGAATGAAGCCAAATCCACAGCTTCCCTTTGATCCCTACAAAGGAAAGGACAACCAAGCCTTATCCGTAGGGCACCTGGACTCTGGGTGCTTTTCTCACCCCCTGGGAAGACAGGGCTGGGACATGCTTCCCCGGCTCCAGAATGAGGGGAGTCAGAGGGTGGGTTTCACCTGTAGCCGCATCACAGCTGCAAAGTGCATGGGAATGAATGGCTGAGGCCTGCCACCTTGGTGGAAATCGAGAATAACCCCACTGAGACCTTACCAGCCCTGCCAGTCCCAAGCTGTCACATATCAGGAGCAAGGGGCTTTCAAATCAGGATATTTTTCAAGTTAATCATGAGATTACAAACAAACAAACAAAATCCCAAAGCATTCTAGGCTCTATTTGTTCTCCTTCTAGTCTTTTAGCCTTTAGGATTCACCTTTCCAAATTTTTCTCTGCAACCATAAGGATTAGAAACTTGCACTATTTTTAAAACCAAAGCTGAGATTTTCAAGCAATCATCTGACTTCAGAAGCTGGGACTTTCAGCAAAAACACCAAGTAGGGTTCTCTTTTCATCTGTCATGCTGAGTGACATCTCTAGCCATCTGACCCCTGAGGTGACTGATGGAGATAAATCTAGCCACCTCTGCTTCACCACTGCCAGCCACTTTGCATCCTCATTGACTTGTGCAAAATGGGAGTGAAATGAGTGAGTGAAGGAGTCTGATCTGGGAGCATTTCACGCACAGTGTGCACAGGAGGAAAGAACAAAAGATACTAAGCAAGGGTTGGGGATCAGGGAATGTTCTCCTAGCCAATGGCACGTCTTCAATGTTCTGGTTCTGTCTGGATGAAGCTCAACCCTTGAGCCCAACCAGCTACTGGGGTCTGCAAAATGAGGCTGGGCATCTTGCAAGGTCAATGGAAGTTGTGGGACTCCAGCTCCCTCCAGGATGGGAATGCTGTAAGTGCTGATTGACTTGTGAGGTTTGATGGCTTCTAGCAGGACGCCGCACGCACACAAACAGTTGGGCTTCAAAAAGAAAAAAAGATAGTTGGACCCAGTGGAAAAAACTGACCAATTCTCATGAAAAATTTAGTCCCAGTTTCCAAAAGCACTGACCAGCTGTATCGAAAGAGTGTGTGTGTCGGGAGGCAGGGGCTGGAGACTGAAGGTGTTTCTTATTTGCTCCTGGCACATCTCAAGAAGACATTCCATTTGGACTGGCATCTGGATTAGGTTTCAGCTGAAATTTGGGGATTGAAGCTGAATCAGGTTCAAAGTTGGACAGAGCACAGGCATGGTTGAGCTGTTCCATGAGATTTCTGTCCCTCAATGGCCAAAAAATAGCCCCCTCTCCCCCCAAACCAACTCTCTCATATGTCATCTTGGGACAGGATCCCCCAAGATTTCATTGTGCACAGAAGGAAATTTGGAGCATGTACCCCAATCTAGGACTACGCCCCTCAGGGCAAGGTGGACCTGTGTAGTCTACTCCAGACGCTCTGTAAAAGGCTTTGATTTTAGAAACTCTTATTCTTGCCAGATCACTTTGCCTGCCCCAGCCATGTTTGCAGAGGATCATTCGCCCACATATCCCATGGCTGCTGACAACAGGTTCCCACCAGAGTGGTATGGGGCTGGGAAGGGAGACAATGTGGGCCCGCCAGCTGTGGTAGAAAATATAAGGCAGATCTAGAAAATATAAGGTAGATCCTCCCAGGGTGTAAATTAGCAAGGATCCATTGCCTTCAGTGCTTCTATGCTGCTTTACCCCAGTGCAGCATCAGGCCCCACCTTTCCCTGCTCTCGGTGCTGGAGTGGAGGGCAGGGGTGGGAAGGGAAACCGCTGGGAACTAATCCAGTAGTTCAGCAGCTGCCACTGGCATTTCAGAATGTGACGGCTTTTAGGACAGATGCCAAACATGTCTGAGGTTTTAATCTCTCTGTCAGGTCACCTATTGCTTGTCAATCAAAGACTACCCCTCACCTCCCCGCCGGCCTCCGGCAGAGAGTCCAGGCTCCAACGCCAAGACCCCAAGTTCAGAGCCCCCTTTGACCCTCTGACCTAGGTTCTCCCTGCACACCCCTCTCCCCTGACGGAGCCACACGGGGTTTGCACGGACATGAGCGGTACCCCATGCAGTGCGCAAGCCCTGGGCGCATCTACTAGTAGCCCACAAGCTTCTTAGCTGCAGCTCAGAGCTTCCCAGAAAGGACTTTCTCTCCTGCTCTCAGCTGCGCAAAGCGCCTGCATTCAGATGGCGCAGAGCTTAGCCAAGTCCCACAGGCTGTTTGCTGTGACCTTGCTGGGATGAGATCACGGCGGGTGAGTAAATAACTTTCCACGCAGCACAGCAAACAAAGGTCCCAGCCGCCCCCGCCCCCCCCTTTCCCCCCCCTTCATTTGCTCCCCTCCTGCTCATCTTGCTGACCCGCAAGCCACAAAAGAGAGGCCAGGAGCCAATGGCAGAACAGCACATTTATCAAAAGCCATTGCCCGCTTACAGATCAATGGGGGCTCAGGGGACGTTTCAGGGATGTACAGGAGGGAGGATGTGAATCCACTGGCACAAGCGCCGGTGCAGGGTAGGGAGGAATTTAATCAGTGGCAGAAGAGAAGAGGAAAAGCCCCACTGTGCGACCTCCACCTCCTTTTCAATCACCAGGAGCAGTGGGTGCACCACACTTCTGGAAGTCACTCCTGCCCATGCCTCTTTCTCTTGCCAGGACCATCGACCCGGAACAATGGACCCTGGGGGCAACTTCAACTCTGCCCTGGCCATGCCCGAGGACCTCTCTGAACCTCCTGCAGCTCAGCACATTCTCTTGCCTTCTCCCCACTGCCCACCCCATGTCCCCAGCCTCACTCAGCACCACCATCCCTCTCCCCATCCTATGTAGCCTTCATGTGCCACTACACGTGCTGAGCACACAGCCCAGCCTCTGGGCTGAGTGATTCCTGTCTTAGAGCTGGGCACCGTTCCCCCACCTTGTCCTTCAGAAACCTGCAGGGGCTGGCCCCGCCGCACAGGAGACAGAGTGATGGGGAGAGGGACGAGGGCAGCCGGGCTCTCCCAGTGCCAATTATCTCTGGCTCGGCTAATCTCCACTGGCTATGATTAAGTTTGCCCGGCGCGCACAGGCTTGCGGAGGATTTGTTTTAATGAGGTCTCTCTCCCTGTGCCTGCTGTGGCCGAAACCCGTACACCCGTCTCCCCCCGCCCCCCGAACTACACACAAACCCACTCCAGTCCAGCAGCAGCATCGCTCGGGTGCCCAGAGAAGAGCTGCTATGCCTGCTGCCAGAGCATACGTTAAATGCAGCTGCCATGAACTGGATTCCGAGCAGATTTTAGGCCTCATTGCATCTCCTTGGTCCTCCCTCTCCACCTTCTCCTCGGTTCCCCCTTCACCATTTTCATCTATGTCCTGTGCCTGTGGGCGCACAGGGATCTGTGAATGTGTTTGCCCTTGCACGTTACAAGGTGTGCATGCACTAGCTCATGGATTCACATGCCAGAGTGAAGGTGGGGCTGCCTGTGTCTGAAGGTGGGCACACAGGGACAATGGTAGCAACATGTCTGTAAACAGGTTTGCGTGCTTCTGCACGCAGGGGGGTCTGCATATGAACAGATCAGTGCACATGTGTAAATGGGTTGGTGACTATGTACGAGCATGTCCGGGCATGCAAAGGAGACAAATGTGTAGGACTGGGCATGGGTATGCACATGTGTGACTCTGCATGGATGTGCAATCATGCATGAAGGCTGTATCTGAATGCACAGCAATCTCACACAAAGAAGCGTGCACACAACTGGTTGTGAGTGTGCTGTTGTGCCTCAATCTGCATGTGACTGTCTGTACACAAATGTGCCTTCGAGCTCCCGTGTGTGTGTGTGTGTGTGTGTGCACGAATCCATGCACGCACGATAGAGCATGCTCCCCCGCAGGGATGCCTGCCCATCCTTGAGCACACTTCAACACGCAGAGACACATGTGCAGATCCCGTCAGTCTATAATAAGAGCCCCTCATTATTTCACACAACCAGCTGTAATAAATAGCTACATGCCTCACTACATGGGTTTGCCTCAAACGACAACCGTCCTGCAAGGCAGCAGAAGCTATTACGTGAACAGATTGCAGGAATAAAATATTAAATTTCCACTTATCCATCTTTTTAATGTACTCTAACTCTAATAGCAGCTCTCAGCCTTTCCCTGGAACAAATCACCGGTTCACACAGGAGGGAGACCAAACTAGCCAGGCGATCCCCTCCTTGTTCATGTCTGGAGTTTCATAGCAGCTTGCTGGGATAGAAGGAGAAGGGAACCGGCAAGTGGGAGAGAGAGCAGTGGGTTGTCTCTGCACTGGGCTCCTCTCTCTCTTTCCCAAGGCTGCCTGCTCAGTTGGCTGAGCACCATTTATTGCGCATGGCTCTTGAAAGAGGTTTTGCGGTCCACTGACAATGGCTAAATCGCCTGCGAGCCCCAAACAAATGTACCTGCAATAGCTGAGCGAGGCCGCCTGAGCCTCTCCAGCGCTGGCCTAATCAGGCCTTGGGGAGAGCAGGATAAACATATTCAGATCCCATGAATTATTAAAAGGGTATTACTTTGTGTATCCCTGGCCTAACGAATTTGCTGCTAATCCCCTCTAACGCAGCCTACTCCAGCGTGTGCTCTTACCCCCCAGCCCCTCCACAGCTGATCACCTTCGCTGCAATGTTGTTCTACGCACCAGCACCTCAGGGCCCAGATTCTGATAAATCTGGAGTCGCTCCACTGAAAACAGGGTGCGGGGTGTGACTCCACATTTATGCATCTAGCACCCAGGGCAGCACCAAGCGCTTGTTCTCCAGCACTATCATCGATGTCCTACCCAAGCACCCTCCAAAGCCTGATTTTAACCATTGCTTCCCCCCCCACCCCACCCCCGCTAATCATCCCCACAGCCCCATCTGCCAGGTAAACAGCAATTCCCAAAAGCTGTTCCTGCTATTCCCATTTCTGCTTCTCCCATGCTCAACACATGCCCCCTTCACTCCCTCCCATGCACCGTTCTCCATTCCCTCTGAGGGCTCACTGCATGGGCTAAGAGCCCATCAGCCAAGGCAGAGAGGGCACTTAGGCACCTAACTCCCAGTGGAAATCAATGAGAGGTGGGCACCCAACTCTCACTGTGCCTTTGACCATCTCCCCCAAAGGTCTGTGGCTCCACTGAGTTCTAGGCTTGTCCAATGACTCCCACAACCCTGATGTCCCCTTCTCCCCCATACACCCCAGCCAACAGAATAACAGAGGCAATTCATCGAATGTAAAAAATAAAACTCCAAACCCTCACCAACCATGAAAGTGGAGCTGTGCCAGAGATGCCAGGAAACCCACTAGAGACTTCGCTATGGCTAGTGATTTTATGTGGAAGGTACCCAGGGATGACGATGAAGGGGGACAGTATAAACCCCTCTGATGGACAGAGGTGTGTGTGTCAGTGTACAATTGTGCATGGCCAGCTGTGATATATGGGAACAGAAACCATGAACAACTTGGGTCATAGTTTGACTGTGACACAGTAATGGTGGAGAGACTGAAGAAATCCTCTTTCCTCCACACCCTTCTCTCCTGTGTTGGGCAATTGAGGATGGAACAGGGAGCTTTCCAGCTCCAAGTCACTGGTTCAACTCTAACCTCGATCTCTTGTTGTCATTACCATTTGATGGCTCCTCGGTCCCATGAAATTAGAAACTGGGCCAAAACCCATCAGCTTAAGGGTAGGTGCCCCTCTTGCTAAAGGAGCACCATGGCTTGTATTAATCAGCCCTCTTGATGGTACCCCTGCAATGGAGTCAATGGCTGAATAGATTTCAGAGATGCACATTTCTCTAGCCCCTAGATGCAATCCCTGATCAGCGCTGAATCAGGACACCTCATCCCACTGCTCTCAGACTGCATCTATTGTGTAGAGTAGACAGAGCGCCTTAGTCTCTCAGGCTGCGAGGCCAGCTCCATTCGCCCGCAAAGCATTCCCATAAGGGAAATAGAAACCAGTCCTGACTCGATAGATAAGGTTCACCACAGGTTCACCCCAACAATTAACAAATGATACTTAGCATCTCAATTGCACGTTTCATCCACAGAACTCCACACGCTTCCTGAAGCAAAGTAAACATTGTCCCCACGAAACCGAGGAACAGAAGGGAATGCAACATTACCACTGATCCCAGTTTGAGCCACTCTGGGTTCAATTCTCAGAGCTGCTGATCACCCACAAGCTGCAGTGGGAGTCCATGGAAACCAGGGGTGCTCAGCACCCTTTAGAATTAGGCCCGAGATGTCTCAAGTTTGGTATCTGAAAAGGGTGGCCTGCTTTTGGCCCGGTGATTTGAGCCACCTGATGAGTGGGTTGGTAGGGCTGGAACCAGAACCATGTGCCCTGGGGGCTCCCAGCCCTGCATACAGACAGTGGCCACTGCTGGCAATCTGTCTGTAAGTGCCCAAAGTCTGGCAGCTCTGGGAATGAGCCCAGGTGTCCTGACCCCTTGCAGCCCCTTGTCTAGTCCAACAAGTACAGGAGGTACCATCCTGCTCTCCACATGCACCCTGAACTTGTGGGAGACCCCTCAGTTAGCAGAGTGCCTCATCGACCGTGCGCCTCAGAGTTAACAACAGGAAGCACTCGTTCTGCTGGTCAGACTTAGAGAAAGGAGACAGCAGGATGATCTCCCAAATCGCCTGACAGTAGCCATCTTGGCCCCAGGAGTTTGTCTCCCCTGCCTGTCTGGGGAGCGCCGCACACCTCGGGGGCTGGACACACGTCCCTGATGTCCCCTGCCATGGAACAGCCTGAGAAGTGCCCCCTGGAAATTCCCCAGTAAAGATTGGAACCAGGAAGCTGGCTACAGCAGGGAGACCACGCAGCTATGGCACATGGTGGCATCACCTGTGGCCTGCTAAGCCCAGGGTTTAGAGCGATGGGTATCAGGGGTCATATTTAGGCTGCAGCACAGTGTGGTTTACTCTCCCAGTTCTCTCTATACAGCAACATAGCAGCCTGGCCATTGGGTGGGGGAAACACCAGAGCTGCACCACAGGATAGAACAAGTTATCCCAAGACAGGAAATATCCCCAGGGCAAGAGGCATCATCCAGCCCTGGTATTAAATCACCTGTGAGCAACCAGGCTGGGCTCTTCCTATCTAGATGTTCACATCCTTGTGTTCACATCACATGCTTCTCATCCTGGTAGCTGAGCAAGTTTATCCCCAGGACACCGGGTGGCACACGGCCTCCTCACAGATGCTGGGAACAACACTGGGCCATTTGTCTTTTTATAGCCACCATGGACTGAGTTCACTGGAGATGGAGACTGCCCGCCAGAGGAACACACATCATCAGCACCACCACAGGCCAGCATCAGAGCAACATGCCCTGGGTCCTCAGAACTGCTTAGTCATCCAGCTACTCCTTACCATCTCTACCAAGACCATAGAGCAAGCAGGTGCTCTCCCTACCATGGGCTGTTAGCTCATTGCTGTGTGACAACATGTTCTCTCTCTGCCTATCACTTTCAGGGGTTACTTCACTCTGATGTGAGACCAACAACTCCTGTGGTTGCTTCTCTCTCATTAATCTACTGCCACATGATGTCATTTCCTCCCTTTGACACCATCATACCTCCTGACATCATCCCCTCTCTTGATGCTAAGTCAGCACCTCTAGATGTCACTTCCTCTCTCTTGCTAGCTTAATTTCTCAAGACATCATGTCCTCTTTCTATTGCTCATATGACATTGCCGAGAGTTAATTCCTGGCCCTCTTGGAGCCTAGAGAAAGCGGCTTCCCTTAGCCTTGTGTGGTAGGGTTAGCAGCTGTAGAGAGAAGCACCGGAATGGAGAGAGCATAACTGGAAAAATTGCTGAGTTGCTTCCAGCCACTCAGCATGGGATACAAACAATTGCCCGCTGACGACTCACATGTCTGACCACTGCCTCACTGGGAGCCACTCTTCTTCCCCATTCCTCTGCAAGCCTCTCCTGCAATGCTTCTCACCCCACATCACAGCTTTAACACTCGCTTTGAATCAGAAGCAGAAAGGAAAACAAAGAGAGATGAGATCAAACACGCCTCAGTGTATAAAAGGAAGAGGGAGCAAGAAGAGATGAAATGAAACCCAAGACTAAATCACTCAGGAAAAAAAAAAACCCCGTGAGTGAAGGGCAAAGCAGAAATCCTGTTTGTGAGACAGAGTCCAGCTCTAGAAGGAGAATTGACAAGAGACTGTGGAAGGTAGTTGGCTGGTTGGTCACCCACAGCGTAGGACCCCCAACCTGCCCCTTCCCAGATAGGCTGAGATTTTCCTACCTGTGACATTGACTTCCACGAGCCCTGACCGCGTGCCGATGGTGTTGGTGGCCTCACAGATGTATGTCCCCGCCAGGCTGTAGGAGACAGGCCCTTTGAAGAAGAGTGTGTTGTTCTGGACTTCTACGTTCTCAGGCAGCGAGCCGTTTAGCCTGTAGGGGGGAGAGCAATGCAGTTGATTCCCCGAGCAATGGGTGCACAGTACAGCTCCATTGACTTCAACAGAGAAGCTGGTGTGAGAGGGAGAGGGATGAGGGCCTCACGGTTCACTGCCCCTTGTTTCATCAACTCCCTTCTAACAGCTTTGTGCCTCTATCCCACTCCATCTGCACAAAGAGCCGACCGGTGCCAGTCACACTCCTTTGACACTAACGGCTGTCTCCTGACACACTGGCAGTGTGGATTCACATCTCACCTAGGGCTTGATCCCAAGTCCAATGAAGTTAACTGGAAGACTCCTGTTGAGTCTTGGGATTGGACTGGCATAAATTAGAAGTGATTCAACTGAAGTCTATGGAGTTACACCTGGGTAAAACCACAATGAGATTAAAATGGGGCCCTTTGTGTGAGCTCGTCCTTGTTTATGTTATTGCTGGGTCTGACCTCCTGGCTGCTGAGCTGTCGTAGACGAGCGTCATAGGTCTGCGAATCTTTCTAGAACATTCTTAATATGGGGCATTTGGGGCACTCCCAGTTCCAGCCAAACAGTAGATGGGGGAAGAAAAGAACTCAGCAAATTATTTCAGAGCCTTAAAAATGGGTCAGTTGGGAATGTGGGTTTGGGCGTGGGCATTGAGGCTACCACTTTATCTCTAGCTTCAGCCGTAGCAGGCTTTCATCCCACTCACATCCCCCTGGCCTTCCATACTGTGCAACCCACAGACACAAGGGCCCTGACTGCTTTCTGCATGACTCCCATTTCACTCCGGTGTCACTCCATTGGCCAGATCTTCAGCTGGTGACTGAGAGCACAGCTACTTCTGTGGCGTTCTGCTGATAGCACTAGCTAAGGAATTCACCTCCTGACCTAAAAATGCAACAATACAGACCGGAGAAAGGCCCGAGGTCTCAGAAAGCCGCGACACAAAGAACCCCCAAAAATCCCTATGCCAAGGAAAGAAATATGCACCCCAGTCATTCTTAATTACTGACACAAAGTAAAGCAATTACTTTTATTAAGCAATTACAATGTACTAAGTAATCTTCCCCCCCCCCCCCCAAATTCATCCTCTGTAAGTAATTCTTAGTAAAGAAGAGGAATTAAGTGGTGTCACCATTGTATTAATTAAGGATTGCATAAAACGATGAGAGAGAGAGAGAAAGATTGGAAATGAATTAAAAACAGCCATCTGTATAAGGCCCAGGATGACCCAGGAATACTATTAATAAAGACAACACATTAGTCAGAAAGGGTGAAATTCACCCTGTGCAGAGAGCCAGCGAGACGGCCACATACCAGTCTCAGGGCTTACATGAGACTTAAGTGGCACATATCAAAGCCTGCTGCTGGTCCAGGGCCAGTGGGTGAATCAGGCCCGGCCCCGCCAGGCATCAACCAGCAGAGTCATTGGGATCTGTGGCTGTCTAGCTGGGATGCTAAGGAGTCATGCAGCCACCTCCCTGGGGAGCAATCCCAACCTGAAGCAGCTGAACACCATTTGAACGGACATGCTGGGCCAGTCCTGGAACTGATGCCAACCAGCCAAGTCCTGTTGATGTCAGGGGAGTGGCTACACTGATCTCTACCAGCTAAGGACCCTCCATTTCCTCAACAAAGCCCCAGTTTGCTGGCTCATCCTATGTAAGCATGAGTCAGTCATGGCAGGAAGCCTGGATTCTCAGGTCTGCCTCCAAACCTTCACATCAGCCTGCATGGCCCAATGTTGACCTTGGTGCCTGGGGCCCATGTGGGACCCTGACGCTGGGAACTGGAGTCGGAAACCTGTACTCCAAAGCTGATGCTTTCCAAAGTGCTCAGCCCTAGCCTCACCCTGCTCCCATGGATCTAGCCAGTATAGGGAATAGAGATGGTCTGCTACACTCATAGCCAAGCACCTCTCACTCTTTCACATGTTTAGCCTCATGTCACAGGGTGACCAGCCCTTAGAGAAGGAGGAAAGTCCAGCAACACCTGTGACTGATTTCCTGCTGGGCTGAAGGGAAAGCAGCTGTGCCCCGTAAAGTGGGAGAAGAAGCCAGGCAGGTAATAGTTCCTGGGTGCACCAGATCCCCCTCCATCTTAAGCCCAGGGGACTGGATGCTCTTATTACCCCCATAGCACAGCTGGGGAGCTGCTTTCCCCAGAACTTGGCAGCCCCTTATCCCCACCATGGAGCCCCTAATGCAGGGTTCCCTCCTTTTACAGAAGCATCCCTCAGGCTCATTACTGGAGGGAGGTTCCTCACCAGAGCAATGGTCATATCTCAGTTGGGCTGGGGCAACTGTTATAGGATGGACTCTCCAAGGAGAGAGCCAGAGAGATGGGGGACAGGCCTTGGGAAGAATCTCTATTAAGGGCTAAGGATTGTCATCAGCCCCTCTCCCGCTCTCCTACTGCCCTGTACACAGTCTTCTGCCTCAGTTTTCTCCTCCAAGGGGCGTCTTCCCTCACTCACACACCCTTTAGTCCAGCCACAGGTCTCCTCACATTCTGATTTATTAGTCAGTTAGCAACATCCAAAATAAAGTTTTCAAATCCATCCATCTACCCCCTTATCAGCTCACTCCCAGGCCTTTCCTGCCTGGATCTTGCTCCCCATGGCCCAGGTTTCACCACTGGGGTTACCACTCCTAGCAGACCCATGTCTAGTTTCTCTAAGAATCCCCTCCCTGCTGTCCTTTATAGGGGCAGCAGCTGATCTTGGTCAGGTGTGCCTGCTTAGTAACTAGAGGTGGTTGGCCCCAGGCCTCCAGTCCTTAAAGGAGCAAGCTACCCTTGTAGCATGTATTCTGGACATGTATTCTGTCCTTTTTTCTGCCCAGTTCCAGTCTTTCAAGCCTAGCGTTCTCACGTACGATAGAAGGGTTCTGCCCTAGCAGCTCAGATAGAGGCTTGTGCCCTGCTTCCCTAAGTCCAAGTCCTAATGCTGAGTCTCTAACAGGTTATTCCCATTCCTGTGCCTCAGTTTCTCATAGCTGTTAAAACCAGGGTTGGGCAAATTCAACCTGGCCCAACCCAGCTGGAGGCTGAGCTCTAATAACACTGGGTTTGCAATACAGGGGCAAAGATCCCGATGGAAAAATGTCAACCCAGGCTATGCACCGCATATAAGAATCCACTTCTACCAACAGATCTGGTGGGTGTGAGCCTGGCATATCGGGTACCTGTGTCTCGATGGAGCACATTAAGCCTTTCAGGACTGCCGTGGGTCAGTCAGCAGCTGGGGAGAAATCAGAGCCAAGGGGCGGGGGGAGAAATGGGGCAGAACTGGGACGCGCCTGGGAGCCGCTGCTCTCCTCCCCCTCGCACTGTTGGCACCATCTGATTTCGGGGGAGCCATTCCGCTTTGGCACAGCTGTAGCCGAGGTGAGAACTGGGCCCCTGACCAACATATGACTGGCTCCCCTGTTCGCTAACATTGTTAAAACAGATATTAGAGGGACAGGAATGGGTTTGTTTAGAGTTCAGACAAGAAAGTGTTTACAGTTCAGAGCTGCTGCCTGCATTAATTTCACTTGTACCCTCCGCATCCCGTACTGGACGGTAATATTTGAGTGGCTGTATTGGGATCCTCTGTGACTGTGTAAATCGCCAGACAAGAGAGAGATATTAACTAGGGTGAAGTGCTGATCACCAAGCTGGTTGGTCCAGCCCAAGAGGAAAGGTCCATCAACACAAGGTAGACCAGTGTGCAATGTTAAAGAGGACAAAAGACATTGGTTTTTTTGGCCCTCCCCTCCCCATGAAGATGAGTCATGCAAGTGAAATCAGCTGAGGCTGTAGCTCAGAGTATCAGAGAGGAGGGGGATAAAAAAAATCCAAACAAGAAGGCACTTTATCTCTGTGCTGTTTAGATTCTGGAGGCAAGGGGTTCTAGGCATAAACAAGAGATCCTAGCTGCATAACCTGGATTAGCCCTAGAGGATATAGAGAGCTTGCTTATTATTAAAGCCTCCGTTGCCCTTTAAAGCTTAAGATGGTAACTCATTTGTGTGTGTATGTTCACCTGTTTTAACACTGTATGTAACGCTCATTTTCTATTTTATAAAACTCTCTATGGTTTATTGTCAGATTGGCTACAAGTGTTGTCTTTAAAATCTAAGGCAGTGGTTTTCAAACCACAGGTCAGGGCCCAGTACTGGGGCACAGACACGCAGGTACTGGGTCACAGGGCCCCCCTGCTGCTGCCACTGAAAAACTGGAGTGCATTGCTCAAAGATGTCATTGCTGGGTCATGGGCATAAACAATTTTTTTCAACTGGGTCCAGAGGAAAAAGTTTGAAAACCACTGGTCTAAGATGCAAGTGACATGAATACTATTGTGATTCATGGTGTAAGGGGCCAACTATCACAAAGGGAGGCTCACCTGGCTGATAAAACAGATTGCAGAACTCCATGGGACTGTCTGTGATTCCATGTTCAGGCTGTTACCAGTGCCCGAGGAGTTTGCACTTCATAATGGATTGGTGGAATCTAAGTGTTCATAACTAGTTTGGGGTTTGTGTCACGACTTTTATGTCTGCCCTGAGGCTGGTACTTGTGCTCTTGAGTCACTGCATGCAGTATTACAGGGGTCTTTTCTATCCCTAATACAAGACATGGGCTGCCCTAGAGCTGGAGATACTGTCCTTCCAATTTAATCTAGTTGGATAGGAAAAGGAGGATGGAAATTTCAGAGGGATACAAATGGAACACATAATCCAGATTTGCCAAATGTCCCAGAAATGGTCAGACAGATTCCCTGAGCCCTGATGCCCACAAAGCTATTAAGGGATGCAGTTGTGGTGATGGTCTAACTGGCGATCCTGTGAGGGTCAGAGCCAACAAGCAGTGCTAACCCTGCGGAGGGACTCCCTTGCTATGAAAGGAAAGGCTTGAACCTGGCAGGGCTGAGGTTAAGCACCCCCAGACAAGTGGCCCCTGAAGTGTTGGGCTCCCATGGTGGCTAAGATCTGGGAATGGGAAGCCAGTGCTGATTTCCGTAACTGATTGAGTGAGGGAACCAGCAGCTGCTCTCTGTTGCACAAAGGCGAGGTGATTTGCCATTCCAGGCAGAACTGCAGTGTCACCACCAGTAATTTGCTGCCTCTCCTTCAAGAATAGAAACAGGCAAGTGCGACTCGCAGGTTAGCCGAAGGCATAGGGAACAATTTCTCTGCCTGTCCAGCAGGGTTCTGACGTGGGAACAGGGAATCGGGTTTACGTTAATCAGCAGCACGTGAGGATGTCAGAGTGAATTTCTCTCCTGATGCAGTCCTGTCTGCTGGCCCCTCTGCCGTGCACACACCCGCTCCCAAGGCCTGAGTTAGTTATCAAGCTCCAAAGCTAGTCTTTGCCTTGTGTCTCTCCCACGGGAACCAGCTAATAGGCAGCCCTGAGCTGACAACAGGCAGAGAGGCAACTGGGAAGGGGGCAGCAGGAGTCTGGGGCAAGGAGGGAGGGAAAAAGAGAAACAGCTGCTTTTGCCTCCCTCTCCCCTTCTCCCCCCCACTCTCCTTTCTCTCCCCCTCCCTTTCTCTTCTTTCCCTTCCCTTCCTCCCCCTGCAGCACTCCCTCTCAGTTTAATAAACCTAGCCGCAGTCTTCATTGACCAGTATGTCCCCTGAAAGGGAGGGGTGTGGATGGAATCAAAGGAGTGTTTGTCACTGTAGACTGTCTGCCTTCTCTCCCCCCTGCTACTTCTGGAGTTAATGAGCCTCTGCCCCCCCGGGACCAGGGCCAGAGATACACACATGCACGGACGACAGGAGAATACTTATCCTTTCTAGATTTAAAAAAAATAGAACTAAAGGCCTGGCCCTGGAGGGCCAAATACAGGTCTGGTGTAAGGGGAGGCAGTTCTCCACGGAGTCCTCAGCTAGTTGCTGGTCAATACAGGACATCACCCAGGTGTGCACATGAAGTGTCAGACTCAGGCACAATGCGTGGAACCCTGTATCCCTGGCAGGCTGGAGCCTGGGGTGTAACTGGCCCTGCCATGTGACCTAGGCTAGCAAATCTCACCTGGCTGAGACAAAATGGCCCCTTCTTACTCACATCCGGACTCTTCTCCTCTCTCGTGTTACGACTGCAGCTGGAGGCCCAAACTGGGACCTAGGCCCCACCATGCAAGGTGCTGTACGTACGTATACTGAGAGGCAGCCCCGCCCTGAAGCTCTCATAATCCAAATAGACAAGGGAGTATTATTGTCTACAGCAGGGGTCAGCAACCTTTGCCGACCCCTGTGCCGGCCCCACCTCCTCCCATCTCAGCTGGTGCCAATGACCCACTCCTGGAAAGAAGCCACCTAGAGGGGCCCCACTCGGCAGCGTGGCTGGGGACCCCTATCCCCAGGCACATCATGGAAAGAAGTTGCCTGGAGTCACTCCTTTTGGCAGCAGCACACCATAGAGAGGAGTTGCTCTGGGTGCTTTCTTTACACGGTATGCCTGGGGCATGGACATGGCAGGGACCGCCGCACGCAGCCGCCCCCGAAAGAAGCCACTTGGAGTGTATTTTGGTGGCAGGAGTGGCAATTTCTGTGGCGCCACAGAGGATGCTGAGTGCCGCTCCAAATGGGCGTGTGTGCCACTGCTGGCCGCGTGCTGTGGGTTGCCTACCCCTGGTTTACATTCTACAAGAGGGAACTGAGACATAGAGAGATCAAGTGATTTGCCCAAAGTCACAGATAAAGCTTGCAACCGAGGCAGCAATTGAACCTTGGTTGCAGTCAGCTCTTGTCTCACAGGGCGACCTTCAGTGCCTATCAGTGAGCCTTAGTGCCGAAAGGATGTTAGCCCTGGGAGCCAATGCCACCCTGGAGAGGGCTTGGGAGCCCACTCTGACTCAGGGATCACTCATGAAAGCCTCCTCTCGATGGTGCAGGAGGCAGAAAGAGCCCACTTGGAGTTTACAGGCGAAGCGCTGGCAGCAGTGTTAGAAGATTCCTCTTTAAGCTTGGAAACTGAGCAGTCTGGTGCGGGAAGACATGAGAGAGAATAACTCTGGCTCCCTGTAAAGACACTTTGAGAGCCACTTTCCCAACAACAAGCACCAGCCCAGGAGAAAAGAATCTGTTTGATCATTTAAGCTCCATGAATGTAGAAAGAAGTAACCACTCCAGGTTCCCGACGGGTCTGGCTCACTTCTCTTTCCCTTTAGAGCATACAGCCAAAAGCTGAAAACCCAGAGGAGGCTGAATTGCCTCCCTTCAATGACTGAAATGTGTGAAGGAGTGCTCCAAAGAGAACTAGCTTTGGCCAGTGGTTAGAGCTGGGTTGATGGCAGGGATTTATTTTTCAAAGGTGCATGAAGTCAACAGAATTTGTGCTCCTTAATCTCTACGGCATGTTTGACAGCCCTCCCGAACTCCTGGGTTACTGACTCGCTGAGCGAGATTGGGCAAGTCATTAGGCTGTTCTGTGCCTCAGTTTTCCACAGGAATAAGAACAGTGACCAACCTTATAGAGGGTTGGGAGGATTACATGCCACGTGTACATCTGGACACATCACAGCCACGCTCTGTCTCCACAGCAGGCCCACGCAGGAGAAGGGTCTGGCAGACAGAGCCTGCACTGGCCCCCTGCACCCGGGCTTCACTGCCGGGTGCAGCTCCCGGCAGCCCTCCGTGCATGACTGGTTGGACCAATGCCCCAGACACATAGTGCCCCCTACCGATGCCAGCACCGTGAGCACAGCAGGGGTAGGGAACCAGCATTTTCTGCTCTTCTCCTGTGCCACAAGGGAGCCTCCTGCAGGTGCAGCAGCCCAGCTCTTTCCACTTTCGGGTCCCTATCAGCTTGACCTGCAATGGTGCTGAATTAATGCTAACCCCAGAGCATGTGGTGTGGGGCCAAGAGAGGAGGCTGGCTCCTTGTCTGCTGTCCTGCCCCCTCCATCAGAGATGGCAGGGCCCATGGGATCCAAATGTTCTTTCCCTCAGCACGTCCTGGGCCTGGACGACACTGTGGGCAGGAGAAGGTGGAATAGCTCGTGAGAGCAGGGAGGGGATGTCATCCTAGGGGAGGGGGATGACAGTCCCCTAACGAAGGGACCATGACCTTTTCAGCTCCTGCTCCCACCACATCCCCTCCCGCAGAGCCTGTTAACAGAGCTATAAGCCATCTGCCCTCTGCGCTTTACTGGGAAATCTCTGCTCCTGACAGGCAAGTGTGCTGGGTCGCCCACCAAACCCCAGCCCCGTCTGTATCATCGGAGGTGACGGAGTACGTGAGCCATCGCCTGCTGGTAAAGTCCATCCATCTGGAAAGACGCCGCTGTCCCCAGCCACCTGGAACGCTCCGGTGCCTTCTCCCCCAGCATGATTTGCAGCCACACGTCCGCAGGCTGCCCTGTGGGCACAGCTGGCAGAGGTGTGGTCCCTTGGAGCAGGCTGCTCTGAGTCTGACAGGCCAGGCTCTATGGTGGGACGGGGTGAGGATGGGCACCTAAAAAAAATCAGGGCTCCAGACAGCAGCAACTTCAGCCAGCTTGACTGACAGTAAGACACTCCTTAGAAAGCTGGTCTCAGTCCTGCTGGATACACCCTTCCATGGACGCTCCGAGCTCCATGCAGAGGCGGTTCCTAGAGTGGCAGGATATATGGAACTGCTCCTCATACACCAGCTGAGGAGGTGGCCTATATAAGTGTAGGGCTCAGTTCCCTATAGAAATCTAGTTTCCACCCCTGCAGAGTCAGGATTTCTACACACAGCCCCCAAAGAAGTAGAGCTTTCCCTCTGAGCTCCCCATGGGAAGATGCTTTCAGTCTCTGGTGACCTTGAGGGCCCACTTCTCTCAAGGGCACAGATTTTACCGCCCCACAACTCCACTGACAGCCATGTGGCTAGGCGAGATTCCCAATAGCATCAGTGAGAGCAGAGCCATCCCCCGGGTCTCTATCCACAGCTCGGCGAGCAGGCCCTGGCGAGTCCAAGTACTAGTTGGTAGGAGTCTTTTAGCTTTCCCAAGAGTGCTCCCTGGCTATAGTGTGAAGTGGGGCACGTTGCTACGGGCAGGCTGCCGTGGGAGTACTTACAGCCTCCATTGGTAGGTTGTAGCCGGAGGGTTAGCGTCCGACTTGCATGTCAGTCTTACATCCTTCCGGTTCAAAAACCAGTTGCCGTCAAAGCCCTCAATGGTGACTTCCGGCTCATCTGCAAAGGGGGAGAGGGGCAGCGAGACAAAGAGACGGAGAGGGAGCAGAAGAAAGAGAGCCAGAAAAAGGAAGCAGGACACAAAAGGAGAGGAAGGGAAAAGGAGAAATATGGAGCCACATGGGAGAGGGGGTGAAAATAGAGAAAAGAGGGATGGAGGAACAGTGGAAATGGAGGAGGGTGGAAGGCGGGGACAGAGAACAGTAGAGAGAAGGCAGACAGGAAGAAGGGGAGGAAGACAGGAAAAAGTTAGAGGTGGAAAGGGAGAGAAAGAATGGGTAAAAGGAAGGAATGGGCAAAAGAGGGAAGGCGAGTGGTTATTCCAAAAGATCGCTCTGTTCTCTACCCAGCGAGGGCATGGCGCTCATCCCCACCACTACATCAAATTCCTGAGTCTCCCCACCCTCCGCCAGCTCAGGGGATATTCAAGCAAGACAACACGTATCGGCAGCCACGCCCAGCCCAATTGGTCTCCCACTTACACTGCACGTTGAGGGTCATGCTGTCGGTGAAACGATCCAGCTGGTAATTAACCACGCACATGAGCTGCTGCCGATGGGCCTCCCGGCTGGGCACCAGGCGGTAGCGGCTGATCACTGTAATGGTGCCATTGCCGTTCCTGATCTCCTGGAACTCTGCCTCTCCTTTGAGCTTGGTGTCCCAGGTAACGGTGCTGGGTGGCTTCCCATTGGAGGATGTGCAGGTGGCCACCAGGATCTTTTCCGTCATGCCGGACCTGGCTATGAGGGGCCGGGTGGTGCCTTCCATCTGGTTGGTGGGCTTGGCTACAAAGACACAGCAGAGCAGGAAGAGGACACAGGAATGGTTATAAAATCACGGCCAATTCCCACGCCTCCCAACGCCTGGGACACCCTGTGGTACAGCCCCCCCCGGTTAGGCTATCCCTGGACCAGAGAAAGAGTCTGTGAACATTTCCTGCAGTCTTAGCACTGCTACTCTGAACCACACCCACCGAAGATCCAGGCTGCAGGGCATGAAGAATGGTGGAGATTTAGTGGATGAACAACTAAATAAGCTCATGAGGGAGGGAATTCTCTCCTTCCCTGGAAAGCTGAGGTGAGAGAGAGCCTTATGGGGGAATCCTAAGCCAAGGTCCCTCCGCTCACAAACCCAGGCTAAGGAGGAACCTTGCGAATGCTTTGTGTTGTCTCTCTAGTGTCTTTCATCTGCGACTCAGTCTCACAGTGCCTGTGGTAATGTTAGGTTTTGGAGAAAGGGCTCTTGGGTGCAAAGTAAGCCAGACATTTCCCCTCATCAGAGCACCAGGGAATGCTAGGTCACTGGTCCCAGAGTCAGTGACTCTGATCTTGGACAATGTTCCTGCTCAAGGCAGTGGCTTTATCTTACCCAGCACGGTGAGGTTCAGCTGGCTCTCCCGGTTGCCGGTCGGGAAGGTAGCAAATTCGCAGATGTAAACGCCTTCATCCTCCAGCTCCAGCCGAGACAGCTGGATCGTGCCATCCTTAAAGGAGGGGTTACGGAAGGCCACACGCTCCTTGTAGGGGGAGAGGATCGAGACCCCCATGGCGGGGTTGTAGATGGCCACATTCTGCTTGGAGCCATTGGTGGCCTTCTGCCACGTAACCTGAGTGATCTTAACGCTGGGGAGTGGGTTGGTGAAGCTGCAGTGCAGGACCACGTCTGTCCCAATGAACCCCGAGACTGTGTCATTGACCAGGACGGTCTGAGCCCGCAGCCCTGCAACAACAGAGCAGGGAAAACATGAATGAGATTGAGAAAGACAGAGACAGGGGGTATGGGATCCTGGAGTCCTTCATTCCCCCGATCTCTGGATCCCCTCTGACCGTGGCTGCACCTGGTACCTAGCAGGCAAGGGAGTGACAATCTGTGACCATTCCCTGAATTTCAGCTACCCCATGAATTTATCAGGCTGTAGATACACTGGACCAATTCCTATTACATTTGATTGCAGAGCACATTGTCCTACGGACATTGGGGGCTTATGGCTCCTGGCACCTGGCTTCCCATTGGCTAAGGGCTGTTGGATCCCAGCGGTCCTTCCCCAGCATGGGTCACAGCTCCACATAAATGGCCACATAATGGGACTCTTTGGGCCACATCCACCCCGATGTAACCTCACGGGCCCACTGCAGCCATGCCTGCCTGAGCTCCACATCAGCATCTTCTGTGGGGCAGCCAGCTCCCCTAATGTTACAAAGCAAACTGCAACCCTGTCCCACAACAGCCATTCAACAAGGGCAGCTATCCCCTAGCCATGCCTGCCAGTGAGGTCTGCTGCTCCCTTCCCCCAGAGCCATCCAGTATGGTCTAGTGCCCACAGCCAATCCCTGAAGTTACGGGGATAGACAAACAACAGATACACTTGGGAAACATGCCATGCCCTACTAACGCAATTAGTGTAAATACATGGCACACATCTTGCTCTGGAAGCACACCTTTGCAGACATCCATTTGCCACTCTCGCACATAGCCATCACCCAACCGCTAAGAAACACATGCAGACACTGGGACTATCCTAGGTGTGCAGGGACACACATCACCAGGCACCAGCTGTGCACGCATGCACACACACGGACACACACGCAGATATGCCGTTAGCCAAATTCTGTTCCCTGCACAGTGCAGGTGGGGCAGTGAAATCAAGGGGAGGTACTCAGAGAGATTTGTTGGCTGCATTTGATCCAACCCAAGGTGGAAAAGACACACACGCACGCACAGATATATACAGAGGAAAATAAGTACATGCAGCTTAATACCCTGCTTCAATTCCCATTACGGTCAGTGAAGACACTCTCATTGACTGGTGATTCTAGACTGATTTTGAGAGCGACTCCAGCTCCTGTTGCTGAACAGGGTTCTGAGAATGCCCAGGCCTACAGACTGCTCCAGCCAGACACTCTATTCTTCACTTCCTGCCCTCTCCTGTTGAGCATTGTTGGTGTCAGCTGCCAAACAGCTGCCTCATTCCACCTCAGAGGTGGCTGCATTTTAGAGGCTTATGAAACCATTCCTATACAGAGGATCTGTAATGCAGGTGCTCAGCAGAAGTGTAGCATATTCTTAATGGTTATTATTTTATTCCAAGTGATTCTTCCCTCTACAGACTAGGAAATAAAGTCACTCACAAAATGAACATTGAAATTCTTCTTTGGCTGCTGCCACATCTTCTCCTAATCTGTGTGTTTAGTGATAACACTGCAATAATTACACAGCTGGTATTTATATTATGTATTGGAAGAGCAAGGGGCTGAGAACTGGAAAAGCTAGTTCTGCTCACTCCCTTATGGATCAGAGTGAAACACACGTGTGCAGTGTGAGAGAGAGAGAGAGCAAAGGGAAAGAGAAGGGGTAGGAGGAGGGAAACCAGGGTAAAGAGAGAAGGAGAAGAGTGATGGGGAGGAAGGGAGGAGACAGAGAGGGCGGGGTGGTAAGAGAAATGGAGACAGAGTGCCTTCATGAGGGAGGTTTAGGTTGGACACTAAGAAAAACTTGCTAACTGTCAGGTGATTAACCACTGGAATAAGTTGCCTAGGCAGGTTGTGGAATCTCCATCACTGGAAGTTTTTAAGAGCAGGTTAGACAAGCACCTGTCAGGGATGGTTTAAGATGGTACTTGGTCCTGCCATGAGTGCAGGGGACTGGACTCGATGACCTCTCATGGTCCCTTCCAGTTCTATGATTCTATGACCAGGGCACATGGTTATTCAAAGCCATCGCCCTAAGTGCAAAGACATCAATACTGCAGCTGTCACAGCCAAGGCTAGAAACAGTCTGATCTCTCACTCTGCAAAATAGAAATTAGCTCCTCCCAGACCCCTGCTAAAGTACACACAAATACATGCACGCGCACATTCACACCATGTCCTCTCACACACGTGCACGCATATCCTTACACGTGTTCATACACCTAGATGGGCAAACATATTCTCACTCACTTCCTCCTTTACATGTATAGATCTACACATACAATCACTCATGTACGTGTTTGTCACACAGTTGTGTGTGTGATTGGAAATGTGGAAGTGCACGTGTTCTCACTCTGGCGCACACACTTACGTATGTTCACACACTCATGTCCTCCCTCAGGCCCAGTATTTTGTTGAATGCCTGCTGCGCTTGCTCCTCTGTGGCTGTCTGCCACCCTCCCTGCCTTCTCCTCTTACCAGGGCCAGATTACCAAAGAGGCTTTAGGGACTTAAACCCTGGGCCCAGCAAAAAGGGGGCCCCGGGCTCCAACCCCTAAAACCTCTCCGATAATCCAGAGACCCCACTCAGCACAGAGAGCGCTCCTGCCCTGCCAGCGCATGTGGAGGGCGGGCCCGGGAGGGCTCTGCGCTCCACCCCACCCTTGGGCCAGCTGGTCTGCCCCTGGGGGTGGAGCGGTCCAGAGTCTGCTTGCTCCACCCGGCGGTGGGACCAAGCGTGGCCTGCGCTCCTCCAGCCCACCACGTAGCTCTCCAGGGCCTATGGCCCTGGGGGGCTGCATTGGGATCTGCTGCCACACCACACGCCAGCCGCCATCGCAGACTGGCCAGAGCGGGGCCAGGACAGGAGTGCCCTGGAGCCCCAGGACCCCCCAGCGACGGAACAGCTTGGGACCCCTGGGTCAGTTAATTCGGCCCTGCCCCTTACCGCTGCACGGCTGAGCCCAGACGGGACCATTCCAAAACCTGCACATCACTGACACTTCAGCTGTTGACCACAGTAGAGCAACAGTGAAGCCTGAATACCCTTTCTCTGGGCTGAGCGCAGGTTCTTTCCTTGAGTCAGCCTGCATGCCCCTGCCAGTCACTCAGCAGTGCTGGGAAACGGATGCCAGGCACCAAGACTTCCCCATATGCTTTGCTAAAAGTCACTGAAAAGCCTCGCAGGCGTGCAGCTGGGAAGCACCAGACTCTGGTGATGCGAGGTGCCGCCATGCACCTCTGGGACTTCAGGTCCAGCTATCGGACCTGCACAGCAGCATCGAAAACATCCTTCTGGTTTTGGAGCAGCACCACAGCACACCTTTGGGGTGGGACGCAATGGAGCCGGATGATGGATGGCAGAGCACTCCCCGCCGTGTTGCGCCTGCTGGTCCCACGCTGGGCACTGAGAGACGGGGCTAGCCTGAAGGAGGAGGGGAGTGGCAGGTGCCCCAGCAGGGCTCAGCTGGGTGCAGAATGTCTGGGCAATGAAGCTCTCAGCACAACAGCCTCTATACAGGGGGCAGAACTCTGGGACCTGTTACGAACAGCAGCCCCCCTGCAGACTGAGGCGCACTGGGATTATGGAGCATGCTATGAGAGCGAAGAGCAGCACTGTGCTTCCTAACCCATCCTGGGATTCGAGGGAGAAGGGCAACGCAGTGCATCCAACTCGCTCTGCAGTGTGCTACGAACCTTCAGCCCTGCAGGTGAGAAAGCCTCCTGCGGAACTGGCCATGCCTGCCGAAGGGAGCGAGAGCCTTTGCAAGCAGCCCGGCTCTGGAGTGTTTACAGCTGCAGAGAGCGTGTGGTAGCTTGCTGGATAGCAGAAGCAGTCATGCAGCAAAGGTCCTGGGAACAGACTCCTGTGCACCTCACGCCTGCCTGGATGTAGGTGTGCCAAGCGCTCCCTCTTTCTCCCGAGGCCTAGGGAGGATGGATTGATCAGAAACAACCACACCTTCTTCTGAAGTGCTGCCAGCACAGGCAGGTAGGCTCAGCCACCAGTGAGAAACCTCCGTCAACAAGCTCTGGTTCTCAAAGTGTGCGGTTGGCTCCAGGGCTTGGGCGATGGTGCAGCTGGCTCCGGTTCCAAGTCAGCTCCATGACCCCACAGGCTTCAGCTGTTCCTCATGAGCCGAGCTTCCCAAAGACTAATAAAAGAGGCCATGTTCCCTTCCAGTGCAGCGGCAGTGGGTGGATGGCTGGAAACCGCACCCTGTGCCGAGACCTGACTCCTCACCATGAGGGCCAGAAAGGAAAGTGATTGGGCAGACGATCATGGATGTTAGAGACAGGAAAATTTCTGGGTTCTCTAGGCATCTCCCCGTCAATGCAGCTCCTGGGAGGGAAGCAATGTCCCAATGACAAGGGGACGGGTGGCCCAACGGAGCTTCCATCACTACCCAAGGGATGCTATCCCATAGGCCAGATGCTAGGGTGACAGGCACTTTAGAAATATCATTGATGATGATAATGATGATCAATTGATAGATCAACTGATATATGACCAGGAAGGTTTCCTTTACATTTACTTCAATTTTCCCTATATTCATTCTATTCCTGTGTCCCGAGCTCTGTTCCCGGCACTATCAGAGGAAACCAATTAAGGATCCTTACAAACGGGTCAGGCTTTTCGAAGAGCTGGAACTGCAGTGGCACTTCCCACTTCTACTGCAGGCCGGGGCATTCAGCCTCACTCGCTATTCTGGGCCTGAAAATAGTCTTGATCTTTCCAAGCCCCTCTCAAAAGCAAATGAGGATTTTGTCAGTAAAGGCTAGGGTCACGGAGAAGGAGCAGCAAGTTCTAAGGACGCAGCATGGGAACTGAATTAGGCACAGAACATATGGTAATAGAGCAGAAGGAGGGCAGGGATAACAGGAAACAGCGCATTGGGCAGAGGGATACATGGAAATGGAGCTGGAGTGGCTGGGAATCGGGGTCATGGAGTATAATGGCCTGATAGATGCCAAGGGGCTGGTAAAGAGGGCTGCATAGAACAGGGGGTTAGGGCAGAGGGATATGGAACATGAGGGCTCACACATGCCCATATGGCACATGCCTGCGTGATTTTAAATTGGATCCTGATCTCCAACATGTGTGAAACAAGAAGCAGCCGCAGAATTCCCCGTGACAAGGCAAGCTCAATCCCTGGCTGGTGAAAATCACTGTGGCCATGCCAAAGGTGCCACGCCGATGAATGCCAGCTCAGGATCTGGTCCTGTGCCCTGCCAGGTTCCTACATGCAGCTGCTTTTAAAACATCACATTCCTAACTTTCCTAGGCTGCAGGGGAAAAACAGTAACATGGAAACAACAAGCATGTGGAAATCACGTTTCCTCCCGTGTTGTCTGAATTGCTCCTGGCTGCTTCAGGAGATGGGGCAAACCCCTGCAAGCCCCCTTTGGCCTGCAGCACACATGGATCCCATGCAGAGACACAACCCCACCCCCACCTCAAAGCTGCCATCCCAAATCCTGGCTCGCATCACCGAGAATGAGGTCAGAGAAAGCTTTTTGCAAGTTACCAGAGCACGCAAGAGCGGCCTCCCTCTGCTCCCCAACCTAAATCTGCAGCCGGAGTGTAGATTGGCTGCTGCCCGCATTGCTACATGCCCTCTAGGGCGTTCACTTGCAAGGTGACTGAGACTTGATGGCTTCTCTCCCCGTGGCCCAGTGCACACTCAATAATTCATCAGGGCAAATGCACAAATTATTGATGGGAATGAGAGAGTGCACGCACGTATGCGAGAAGATAAAGCCCCTGATCAGCCTCTGGAGAGGTCTGGAAAAGCTCAGAGGGTGTGAGATGCAGGACCCAGAGGGATGGGGCAAAGGCCACCTCTCCTGCTCCCATGCCAGATCACCAAGAGTCTGGTGGCCTATCCCTGTCTCTGCCCAGGAAGCAACCAGCTAATTAAGCAAAGCACTGAGCAAGCAGTGTTAGCTCTATACATCAGAGCGTGACCAACTGAATCCTCCTTGCACATTCTAGGGTCAAAAAAGACCCAGCTGAGCGCTGGAGATGGGCTGGTGCTGTGACTTCATTAGCAGAGACCTCAGCCCCATTTCCCCATTCTGGCTTCCCAAATGCTTCGTGAGGAGTCCTTAACACTCCTTCGGCCACGTGAGGCTCCATCAGCCAGCTGCACCCTCTAGCACCGGCAGGGAACTAGAAGCAGGAGCCATGGGGTGGAGGGGAGGAGGGCACATTGCAGGAGTCCTCTGGAACACACTTCTCTTGCATCCTGGGACAAAAGTCAAGCACTGACTGAGCCTGGCCCCATGTGGGCAGTGGGTATTGAGTAGGATAGAAGAACAGATGCTAAGATAGCTCCCAAACTGCCCCCATCCCTCCAGCTGCACCAATGCCTCCACCCTCTGATCAAAGGACTCCTTCCCTCCTCTCCCTCACAAGACATCCCACCCAACAGCCTCCAGCCCTACTCCCTGGCCCAGCCAAGCCCTGCACTGGCATCTGGTCGTTTTGCTAAGGAGAAGAAGAACAAACTGAATGACAGCCTCGGGTAGTAGATCCAGGGAAAGCCCAAGGGATCCATTTCCAGGCCTTTTGCAGACTGTCTCTGCCGTGCATAGCAGGTACTAGTGTGAGCCCTGTGATGGGCAAACAAGTGGCATGAGAGAGCCAGCGAAAGGCAATCTGAGAGCTATGCCAGTGCATGGCATTGGTAACCAAGAAGCACCACTCTAAGATTCAGCATGGGCTTTGAAGCCAGGGAGGACTATTCATTGCCATCACGTAGTCTGACTGCCAGAGTGTACAGCTCCCAGCACATGGAGGTACAACTGATTCTGGTTGGGCAGTCGGGAGGGGGGGGGGGGTTGAAACTGGGCTCTACAGTGCTAAGAACAAGAGCAGCTACCATTTGAATGAAAGGAACAGCACAGCGCTTTGCGGACAAGGCTGTTCCTCAAGAATTTCACTTCCCACTCAGCCAGTTCTCTGGAAGATCGCTAGAGACAGCAGATAGACGTGCTCTGGTGCAACCTCAAGCACCCAGTCAATGGCTCTTTGTTAGTAAGAACCATGTGAACTCCACGCTGCTTTGCACAACTTTGCATTGGCCCAACCCACCATGAATTGCTCCCTCCTGTTCCCAGATACCTCTCCTGCCCCTAAGGCATTGAATCAGCACTTGGCATCAGAGTGGAGAGACACCCCCATGGTGTGGTAATATCGCTATGTACCTCACTGACACAAATGCCATGGGAGGGGAGGTTAGAGTTGCAAAGGGTTTTGTGTCTCAGGTGGAAGCAAAAGGGGTTCATGGGGAAGGGAATGGCAGCTGGTTCCCATGTTAAACTGAAGGAGTTGATTTTTAATGCGTTAATTTCTTACCCCATCCTAACAGGCACTGTGCACCCACAGTTTCCATTGATGTTGATACGTGTTGCCCTAGATATACAAAAAGATCAAGTCATTCAGCACTGAAATGCAGTCATCTCTGGAGCAAAACGCAGCAGGCATTTAACAGCTCCCAGCACACGATCTCGGGAGGATGGGAAGTAACAAAGACTGCTGAATGCAGCTGAAACCGCACGGGTAATTTTGAGAGGTAGGATGTAATTAGCTGTGCTGGGACATGGCCAAGACACTGGGGTTAACACCCTTCCTCTTGGAAAAAAATCATCCAAAAACAAATGCCCAGGAGATTTTTCCTGATCACGGGGCATTTAGAAACTTGGTTCTCCATCGTTTCCCAAAGGCACAGCTCACACCACGCCATGCTTAGTCACTAGCTCCTTGCTGGCTGAAAAGGGAGAGTGCTCCCTCGTGAATCACCAGTGCACCACTTCCTGCAGCACACCATCCATTCATTGGAGGTCTCTTATTCAAATACTGATCCAGCTCAACCCTGCTTAG
The DNA here is from genome assembly GCA_007922175.1 of Pelusios castaneus. Taxonomy (NCBI): domain Eukaryota; kingdom Metazoa; phylum Chordata; order Testudines; family Pelomedusidae; genus Pelusios; species Pelusios castaneus. The sequence continues at coordinate 875,654 of ML685846.1, read as the reverse complement.
CTCCTGCATGTAGATACCACGGGGATTAGATAATAGTGCTTACACACCAATCCAAGAGGTGAATTAGAAATAAGACAGAAACATAGCTAGAGAGATGGCAAGATTACAGCGGAAGGTGAGACGGTGGCATTCACATGCAAAATGTCCAGACGAGGCTGAAACAACATGGCAGGGACAGGTCAAGAAAACTGCGGGGTAAGGCACTGCCTTCCTCAGCTGTATGGCATCAAGGCTCTGGGCATTCAATGGCATGTCTTACCATGTCGTATCTGGCTTCAGTTCAAATCCTTCTCAGAAAAGAAAGACCAATCTTGACTTGGGATTGCTAATGGGAAGCGGAACCTTTCACTCGAGATTCCTGGTTCACAGCCAGGGCAGGTCAATAGTAATGACAGAGATGCCACCATCTGATGGATGGCCAGTGGCCTGTAAAAAAGTGATTTTCTGCGGAGTGCTCTGCCCAGTTTCCAAGCTTATCCAAATCACAAAACCACTCCTCTCCCTCGTCTGGCCCTTTTGTCGGCCATCTAATTGGACTGCATAATGGAAACTGATCACGGCTGAAGTACAGTGGAGAGGACACTAGCCCATGCTGGATCGGCCCGGTGCTTAAACTTCAATCTGTCCTGACACCATCAATCAACAGAGAATCCATTGGGAAGAAAGATCTGCACTGGACCATTTCCCATTTTCCACTGACTCTCCTCCGTGTTTTATGATAACTTTCCTGGCACTTCTATTAGGCTGACAGCGGCTCCAGATTGCACCCAAGATCAGTGCTCCATTGTGCTGGCACTGCACAGGCACACGGTAATAGAAAGTCCCTGTCCCCAAAAGTCTCCAAGCTAAATAGACAAGACAGAAAGAGACACATGGAAAGGAGAAGTGATTTGGTTGTATAGCAGCTCATTGGCAGAGCTGGGAATAAGTCTCTGGCCTCCTGGGAGCCAGCTGTACCCACTAGGACACACTGCCTCTCCTGTTTCCTACTTCTAGTTTACAAAGGGCACCCCCACCCACCCACTTGTCCTGTGGGAAAGTGAGTCGCAGACTAGACTCGCTGTAATGATTCTCCCTCCCACGCTCCAGGCTTTTACACTACTCTAGGTCCCCTGCGCTCAGCGCAGCCACGTCGCCCCAGCGTCAGCGGGAGATGGATGCTCCCCGGAGCAGAAGCTGGAAGGTGAGCAGAGCAGGGCTCCTGGCGTAGTGTTGACACACACAGCACTGGGACAGGCCTTTCTGCAACAAAGCTATGAAAGCACAAAGGCTCCTCCGTTCCTGCTGACGCTCCCAGCGTTGGCCCGCCCTGTGAGCATGCCAACTAATCCCTCAACTAGCCTGCCAGTTCCCACCCCAAGCTGGTAGCAGCCCTGCCCTTGCCTCCGCCTGACCTGTGTGAAACATCACTGCTCGAGCCAATATCATTGCCCCAGCCTGCCTGGGGGGACTTCTTGTGCCTGACATTTCCCCAGCCAGCCTCTTGGTCCCCCACTATGCCCCTTCTTTCCACATAAACCTGCCTCTCCCTGACTCTGCCATTCCCCGACTCCACACCCCTCATTTATACACAACCCTTCTGTCTCCCCAAACCCCACACCCAGCCCCAGGCTTCCTCAGACTGATTCTAACACTTGCCTTCCACTGACCTGTAACACCTTGTCCAACCTTCACCCACCCATTATCCTCCAGCCCTGTATCCCTCCCTCCCCTTCCCTTTCTCCTCTGGGGCACACCCATCTCTAGCTCCACTCCTTGTCCCCTTGGTTGCCCTGACACACCTTCAGAGGGTCATCTGAGGCATAATTACCACCTGGGGGAACCACTGAGTACAGAGGTGTAGTGAGGGTGTCAGGTGCCTGCTGGCACCTGGGGGCCAAGCCCACATTTGTGCTCCCCTGGGCTCCCCATGCCACCCTATCCCTTGCAACCCCCTGGCCCAGTGCCCTCCTGCAGCTCGGCGCCCGGGGGCTTGACTCCCCCTGCCTTCTGTTCCCCCCGCCCCTGTTGCTACGCCACTGACTGAGTAGTTGGATCCTGGCAGTGCAGAAGAAACCCAAGGGGCCACAGGTCACATGCAGGCAAGAAGAGGGAAAAAGGTAGCACCCAGGCATTCTCTCTTTGTCCGGGCTCAAGTGGGGTCACCCCCTGGACCTGCTGATGAGATGCAAACAGGAGGGAACGGCTGAGTCTGGGCAGGCAATGTGAAGCAAGATGTCCTCACTTAGGATTTCGCTGCCCCAGAGAGAGTGAAGTTGGCCAGAAGATGATGCAAGAAGGAAGGCAGTGCAAAAGCAACCCCTACTGGATGAAATATTACCCTGGACACACCCCTGATTTCACCTCTGTGGCAACATCTCTCTCAAAATCTGAAGGCAGGGGCTAGAGTCCGTGTAGGTGCAGAAGAATGCCGGGGGGTGTAGCTGGGTGGGAGAGAGTGGTACATCTGAAAAATAGCCAGCAAAAGGGTGTCAGATAAACAGTGTCAGGGGCTGTGGTAACTTATTTTGCTGGGCAGCCCCCTGAATATATGGGAGCCCACTTCCATTCCCTCTTACCCACCTTCTCTGGCTCCAAGGTCACCTCTGGAGGTGCCTTGAGGAGTCCTAGATGAGGGCTAATTATTGTCATTAATAGAGTGGCCCACCAGCAGCTCCCTGCGGAGGAGGAGGGGTTAGTTAGCAGCCAGGAGCTCGGAGGGGGATAAAGACACTAATCTATCAGATGGTCTGGTTTCCGCCACAAAGGACTCTGAGACCTAACAGATTCAATGGAAACCAAAATAAACCCAACGGAAAAAATATCCCCCTGAGCTGTCGGATTAGAGTGGCAGCAGGAAGCCAGAAGCATGGAGGGCCGGCCTGGGGTGGTGACTCACCCAGCGGCACAATGGGAACATGACAAAAGCTGAAACTCTGCTGACTCAGCCCTGAGCTCAGCGCCAGTGGGTCTAATGGCTGCCTTCTGCGTGCCCAAACCCCTCCAGATCCCAGCTGGGTAGCAAAAGCACCCCGGCCCCCTTCAGAAATACTGTGATCGAAGGGGCAGGTCTATGGAATCACAAGGGATGATACGTCCTGGATCTGGGAGAGGAGACAAGTGCGAAAGAAACCCACTAATGCCAGCCCCAATGCAAGTCTCATCAACCAGAGCTGATATCTTTGTTCCTTTAAATCACTCAGGACCCCTGGTCTGCGGAGCCTCATAGCAATATTGTCAGGTCACAAAATGGCTGACTGCAACCTCACACCATTCTGATTACAGTCTTGTTCCCCTCCTGCCCTACACCTGCAGTGCTCCTGGAATGAATTTACCAACTCATCTCTCATCATCTCCCATGGTTAGCAAGGAATGCTCCAAGCCATTTGAAAGCAGAGATTCTCAACTCTCCAATGGTAGGAGGCATCAGTCGCTAATCCTTCCCAAGACAGCAATAGCTAAAATGTCAGTCAAAGCAGGGAGAATGCAAGATTGTAATCAGAATGAGGTGGTTTTAAGGTTTGATAGCTCACAACACACCCAGGCTGGAAACTCTCTGAGGAACCTATAGCATCTGCAAACTCCACTGTCAGAAAGAAAGCGGGCACACGAATACGGATAGGGGAATGCGTCAAGTGACTGAGAAAGACAGACATTTTTCACTGGCACACTCCCCCCAAAATGTAACTCACTTTCTCTAACCTGCAGGGCAGTTACTCCAGGAAGTAGGGGATACGTAACCTTTGTATTTCCACAACACTGGAGCCACCAGAGCTGTTTCTAATACTCCCGCCCCTGGAAGAAAAGGCTGCAAACAGCAGCCTGCACCAATGTACAAGTTCATGTGTGCTGCTCCCAACCTGCTTTCCAGCATCCTGCTGCTCAGCTTTCATCTAAGCTAGACTAGACTCAGAGCCTGAGAGATTTCACCTCTCCCTTTGGTCACAGACTGGCCATGTCTAAGGCACTAAGTGCCACTAGCTATCCATCCTATCTTGGCCCCACCAGTATGAATAAGATTTAGTATTTAGACAGAGCTTTACACCTTCAAAGGGCTTCACAGACATGAACCAATTCCTCCCCCCAACAGCCAGTGAGTAGGGGAGTGTTGTTATTTCAGTTTCACAGCCAGGGAGCGGGACACACAGAGGGGAATGAACTTGTCAACGGCCACCCAAGGAGTCCATGGGCTTAGCACTGAGTTCCCCAGGGTCAGTCCCCTCGACCACATGGCTCTGGCTGAGCTGTCGCCCACCCGCAACTGAGGCCTGACTTGTTGACTGAACTGAAAGCCAACACTCAGACACTTGGCACCTTCTGTCCAAGAAAGAACGTACAGACCTGGATGGACTAAGCCCAGAGGTCACAACCAACTGTGCCGTGAGTCTCCTCCTCACACTACTGATAGGGAAACTAAGGCACCTCTTGGGGATGCAACTCGTGCAAGATCACACAGCGGCGAGAACCAAAGTCTCCTGACTCCCAGCCCCAAGCACTAGACCACAAGCCCTCCATGACAAGAGGGACACAAACAGGGATAGCTCTGTATTTATAGCACCAAAGGCAAACCCCGTGTACAAATCTTGGTTGTCCCCTGGTGCCAGAGGGCTCTGACAAATGGTTCCCCCAATCCCTGATTGCTAAGGCCTGGTTCACTGACTCTACAGCAGCTACTGGTTGGGTGGTCAGAGAACTGTGAACAGACCATGTGGCCCCCATGATTCTCTCCCCCTCATCAGCATAAGCTCTTGTCTCCCGGACGAGTGGATCTGGAATCCCACCATGATGGACAATCTGGGGATTCCAGAGGGAATCTGAGTCCAGTGGGGGTTCCCAAAGACTCACCTGGAAATCAGGGAGCTTAAAAGATCAGGGACTCTGTTCTGACCAATTGACATTCTCCTGAACTTCACTGGATTTGTCCCAAGCTCTCAGCAGGGACAGGATCCCGTGGTTCCTGATGCTGCATAGCAACACTGTTCTTTTCCTGTGTCTAATCATCTCCCAGCCTCCACCAGGGCCAAGCTGTGTCTGGAATGAGTGCTGGGCTTCAGGGCAGCTGCACAGATGGGGGCTGAAGAGAGTCTACTGTGCTCCTAAGACTCAGATCTGTAAACAAGCAAGGGGACCAGCCACTAAAGGCTGCCTGGAATGGCCTTAATCGCAGAGTGAGTCTGAGGGGAGGAGATGAGTGAGGGTCGCAACCTGGCTTTGGGGCCTCCCAAGCAGGGCCACACTCCCTGCTTTGTCCTGTCTAGTACAGGACCTGGGCTGGGTGGGAATGTGGCTTTGCCTTTGGGAGTTGTGAGCAAGAGTTTCTATGATCCACTCTGCTCAAGCCCCACTTCCGAAGGGGAGTGGGCAGCTCTGTCTGCTTCATCCCTCCTAGCTGATTGCTTGGAAAGGACAGAAAAGCCAAAGATATCCCAACTCAGAAACACTGCTCTCAGATGCAGGGCAGGCCACCAGTCAGGGTGGTGGAGATCTTTCTCTCCAGCAAAGGAAATGAGAGAGTGGGGGACACTTGAGAGACCAGATTACCATGAGCTCAGCTTCCTGCTGGGCACTTATATAACATGCCCAGCACCCCCCTTTTTCCTCAAATGGGTTGGGGGAGGGCAGGGACGATTTTCCATAGGTCTTAATGGGAGCTCCTGGGTGCTGAGCTTTTTTGACAATCTGGTTCTGCTTGTCCCTGGAGCGTTCAGAGGGACCACAACCAACTCCCTGGATCCAAACACTCTCCAATGTGTGCTTTTTGGGTGGGGAGACAGACTAGATCCCAATGGGGATCCAAAATTTTGGAGCTGGAGCCCATGCCTGGAGGTTAAATCTCCAGCTCACATGTGCTTTTGAACAGACATGGTTTGCTCTGCCACCATGCTGTAGGAGAGAGAGGTGGAGAAAGGAGAAATGAACCTCCTCCTTCTCCCTAGATGCCAAGGAAAAGAAATCTAAAAGCACTTTCTCCAGCCAGCTAGCTTCTCCCCGTGAACGCCACATCAGGGGCTCATGAGCTGCCTCTACACTGGTAAATTAAGTCGACTTAATTTATCCTGCATCTACACTACAGTTTTCTTAAGTCGACTTAAGCAGCTTGCTTAAGTCGACTTAATGAAAATTAAATCGACTTTATTAAACCTGCTTTCTAGTAGACCTAAGGCTTAAGTCGACTCCCTAGAGTCGACTTAAGCCAGTGTAGACGTGGGGTAGCCCTAAGTCGACTTAGAGCTACCCCAGGGCTACACCAATGCCCTCTCTGGTGGGGGGGGGGCACAGTGGTAGCTTGGCATGCCCCCCACCTGGCAGGGCAGAGCCCTTGCCACCCTGCCCCTATGCCCTGCCAGGGTACCTGTCCCCCTTTGCCCCATTGTACCTATGTACAATGGGGCAAAGGCTGAGCCCCCTGGCATTGTCCAAGCAGGGATTTGCGGCACTGTCCTCCCAGGATCCCAGGCCAGGCAGCTAAGGGCCCCCGCTCTCCCTTCAAGATGCCTGCTGTGAGCAAGATGTGGGTAATTTGTGGTTAGGCTAATGGGATTTGCATGCCGAGAGTTTGAGACACTGTGGGCAAGCAGGGAACAAGCCTGGAAACCTACTGGGGGGAGACAGGATCTTCCCTGTGACCCATGATCCCCTCACCAGACAGGCATCTTCACACCCCTAGGCACCCTGGAGCCCTGGGAAACAGCAGGTGAGACAGAGCAAACAAAATGCAAGGGGGATCTGATGCTAAGTGCACCCAGACCGGCACCTAAAGCTGGAATTACAGGTTGTACGGTGTGACTCAACAGGCACATTATCACCCGGAGAAGGCGCCAGCTTGAGTTTTGTGCAACAACGCACAATAGGGGAGATACCTGCCAAGTGCACACAGCCACGAGGATTTGCAGTGTCCCGCAACATCGGTCCTCCACAGGAATAACCAGCCACAAGCGACACTGTCAGGCAGCCACTGGTTCCCAGGGTATGGTAGTAGAGTCCAGGGCTGCCACCCAAGGTGAGGTACCAGGAGTGGAGAAATAGATACGGGTGCTCAGATCCCCAGAGGCGTTTTGGCACCTAACTCCCATTGAAGGCAGTAGTTGTCAAGTGCTTAGTGAGCATCTGGGCAGGGGAGCCCAATTTTCAAACACGGGAGACTCGCCAAGGCCCCTAGATCCCATCATGGGATGCTTGAGTGGGTCACAAATACGTACATCATAGCTGAAGTGCTGACCAGGACATGAAGCTCGAGTCCCTGGGTGTTCCATGGAGACAGACCCAAGTCACCCAGTTTGGATCTGGTCCTCCCCAAAGGCCAGTTGTGTTTGAATCCATGAAGCTCAGATCTGGATCCAGATCCAAAGCTCTCCAAAGCCAGGAAGCCACTGGCATCTGATGGCCCAGTTTGAGCCATTCTATGGGAGGCCAAAGTAACAAAGGTTAGATCTGGAATCGGATCCAAACCCCAGCTCCACAGAACCAGGCGAGATTTGGAGAAAGGGCCCCTTAGAGAGGCTGGAAAGATTTTAAAAGCTAATATTTTAGGGGGGATAATGTTGTCACAAAAATACTTGTGTTTTCCCTTCCATTTTACAGCCATTATGTGGATGGGCCATAGTCAGACCTCTAATGATCAGCAAAAGAAGTAGAGTCAAATCCGCTGTCCCAGTCAGGGCACATATTGGAGAACTGGGCCCACAGACACAGGGACAGGTGTTCAGCTGGTGCAAACTGATGCATCTCTGTTGACTTCAGTGGACCTAGGCTGATTTACACCAACTCACAATCTGGCTCCATATTTCCCTCTTGTATAGCAATAAATGATGCTGCTGGAATGTTTGGGGCTGAGAGGAGAAAAACAAACTCCTCAGACACTCGGAAACTTTGGGGTCTGCAAAGCAGGGTAAGGAATCAGAACAGGCTCACTGGACAGATGCTGGGTGATTCCTCCCAATGACAGCCCACCAGGAGCTTTGCTCTGCTCACGGGATCTCTGCTCGTTCAGTCCCAAATGAAACTGGGAAGTGAAGAGGCGGCCACAAAATGGAAGCTGTGTTAAAAATATGTCTTCACCTTTTATATCCAATCCATATAGCAGTCACACAGAGAGAGAGAGACAGACAGAGAGAGAGACAAAACCTTCTAGCTAGCTAGCTATCGTTTTCCATTGTTCCCATCACCGTACTATCTAACTACAGAACTCCTGGCTTCAATTCTTATCTGTGCTCCTTTCATCCAGACTAACTGGCCCATCCCCTTCTGCATCCCCTTAGGTCAAACCTCTCCATTCTGTAGGGAACTGAATCAGTCTGAGTACCCAGAGGAGCTAACCCATGGCATGACTGCAACCATAAGAAGATTAGATTCTGGCTCTGCAGTGTTCTCAGCCTCAAGCGGTCTGTCCTTCAAAAGGCATCCCTGTCTTTCCATCTTCCTGTACAGAAGATTCTGCTCTTCCCACCCACCTACCTGCTTAGCAAGCCCCCACTCCCCTCCGTCTGTTGTTTGCTTCCTTCTGATCAGTAACTGGTACATGGAAGCTGTTTAAAAGAACTCATGTTCCTTGCTGATTAAAAAAAGAACAAACCAAACTGTTACGTTTTTAGCAGAAACTGAAATATGGACTTGATTCCTGTAGCAATTCTGCATTTTTAATGATAAACTTTACCCAAGAAAATGTCAACCAGCTCCCCCAGCGGAGGAGAAATGAGGCAGGAAAAGGATTCTTCACGTTTCCTGAAGAACTTTTAAAAAAGCTGCGTATGGCTGGGTGAAATCTCTCAACACCTGGCTGCGTAGTCTAGAGACTGTGTGTTTGGCTGTAACACACAGCATCTGCTCTTAGGCACACAGCTGAAAGCTTCCAGCCAGCCAATGTTATGGCTCTGCAAGCTTCTTCATAGCAGTGCCCCTGGTGCCACCCAGAATTCCAGTCCCGTGAGCTTTCTCACAGCAGTGCCTTGTTACTTCAAACAAAAGCAGGCTACGTATATTGTCACATCTCTCCACTCCAATGCCAGGAGAGCTGGGCCCATGCATCACAGCACCTTCAGCGTGATAGAGGTGTAATGAGGCGGCTGCTGTCCAAGGGAGGGCAGTAGGAGGTTGAGTGGACAAGAATCTAATTCAGAGGGGTTGTGATGGAGCCTGAGTCTCACCCAGTACTACGAATTCAGCCAGATTTGCACCTCACTTGTCCTGTGCATAAGTGGAATCCACACTACACTAGCCAAGTGTTGTGCTTAATCACACTCTTCCATGCGACAGTTACTAGTGGCACAGGTCTGTCGCTTTCTCCTGGCTCAGATGAGGTTCTTGCTCTGATAAAGAGGAATCCCTGGCAGATCCCTTGCCATATCATCTCACGGCAGGCACCCAGCGATTGCTTCCCTCCTCTGATGGCATTTGAAAGCACATAGCTAACAGGCACAACTGCAGGAGAGCATTGACTTACCCTGGTACACTCTCTGCCTATCACTCCTTACCTCTGGAATACCACAGTGCCCCTCTCTGGCAATCTCATCACCCATCGGCCCTTACCCCCAGCACTTCCTACCTATGGCTCCCCAAGCATGTCACCCCACCTGCAATGCAGTCCTCTTACTTCATGTCATTGTCTTCCCACATGCCCCCCTCCCTCCCGGCCTATGGCAACCTCCCTGCTTGCTGATATCCCCATCCCTCTAAAGCTTCATCTTATGCCCAGAAACAAATTCTTGCCTTGGTGAGTCCATCCTACAGCATGCCACTTCCCATCATGCTTAGTGCACTCTATGTATATGAATGGCCCCATCCCATGACACCCAACAGCTAGTGAATGGCCCTTCTCTGGAACTCCCTTGCCAACTGCAGGGTCCAAATGCACAGGGATCCATGCCCAGCCTACCACACAGCAGCTAGTACACTAGACCAGAGTTTCTCAATGTTTAGTGGACCAGGGAATGCATAACGGGTATTAATTACTTTATGCGAAACATCTGATGAAAACTTTCTCAAAAATGCTGGTATATACCAGCTGTGATGTTCGTAATATCTGTATATTGCTCATTCCTGCAAAAACGATTCAGGAAACTGAATGAAATACAGTTTTACAAATATAACACACATTTATTTCTTAAAAAATAGATGCATATATAATGATGATGCACACAACTTAAAACTGAAAATAACCGAGAATTAAGAGTGCGGGCTGATCGGGACCGAGCGGTGGCAGTAACAGCAGTGAGAAATTTAAAATGCCCCCGCCGCAGCAAAGGAGCAAGGTGGTGGCAGACGTCAATGCACATCTGGAAGCTTTGCTGCGGCGGGGGCATTTTAAATCTCCCAGGTGCGGGTCAGCTCACTGCCTTGCTCTTTCCCTCCTCTCCACTCAGCCCCCACCCCCAGCCCGATGGGGAGGGGTTGTGGAACACCTTTACTATGCCCGCAGAGCACTGATTGAGAAACATTGCACTACACTCAGGCAGTCACCCCAGGACTCCCAGAAAGGTGGGAGCTCCTACCACCCACCATGGCATCTGCCTGATCCCAGCAGGTGTGACCCAGGCTGCTCTATGCCCTCCATCTGGCAAGGGGGTGGGCGTGAGGCAGGCTAATTATTCTCTGTATTCTACGCTGCGGTGTCTAATTATGACAAAAACGTTTTATCGGGGAATAAATATTTATTTTTGACAAAAATATTTACACATCTTGATTTAGCAGCCAGCCTAATCAGCCCTGAGAGGGAAATGCTTTGCCTGCATTAATTCCACTGCTCAGAATTCAGAGGAGAAAAAGCAGGTCTCCTGGCCTCCCATACTTGGCATAGAGAGCACTATCCGGGTGACAGAAGTGAGCTGGTGTTTGCCCCATAGCCCACGCTGTGGCTCACCAGTCAGTTCCCTCTAAACTAGAAGTAATCAGTGGCGCTAATGAAAAACAATCATTTCCCTAGCACCTTTATCCAAACGGACTCTGTAGCACTGCACAGGCTTAGCACCCTATCCAATCTTCACCTTCCACTAACATGTAGCCCTCTCTGGGGTGCAGTGTCGTAGTTGTACATAGTTATGATGCTCAACAGTTTAGAAATGTCCCTACTTAGTGCTTAGATACCAAGGTGATAGGCTCCCGAGAAATACCATAGCTAAATGGCTGAACACCTATGTGGTTAGATGACAGAGAGGTAGATGTATTTGAAAAACAGCCATACTGAATTGTCTTTAAGATGCTCAGGACATTGGCTACAGATCTCCTCTGCAGGATCTGCTAACACGGCACAGGGGTATTTGGTTCAGTGCTGGAAAGAAAAGCTCCACCTACAGAAAATAAAAATCACTTAAAATCTCTCTGTGTCTAAGTTCCCCACCTGTAAAATGGGAATAATGCTTCTCTGCCCCCGACAGGGTGCTGTGATGATCAAATCCATTAATTCTTGCAGAATGTTCAGATACTGGTGATGGGGGCTGGCTGTGAACACAGGTCAATAGGGTTCACTGTGATTATTGTGTCAGGTGGAGAGTCAAAGGTCACCTAGTAATTAAGGGGTGGCTTACCAGAACAGAGAGTGGCCTGCTGCCTGCCACAGGGAGCAGGCTCTGGTTTGCCAGCTGTTAGGTGGATGCAAGCTCTCCTGGCATTAACAAGAAGAACGCCCCGATCTGGGGGAGAAGAAGTCAACCTTTGGGGAAAATATTTCTTTGCAATGTAAAGTGAAATTTCTTGCTGCCTCCGGACAAGCACAGACCAGGTCTCAGGGTTTGAGTTTTCTTTCAGCAAAAAACTCATGAGAGCTGGTGCAGTAACAAGTCTGCTGGCTGGAACAAACCTCCTGACCCCATAAGCCATGCAAGTATCTATCAAAATTTCACTGGCTTTGTTAGGGGGTTTGCATTCGTCTGACTGGATTAGAATCAGCCCAACCGTAAACCAGCACTGAAGGAATGCAAAACTAGTGGGAACTGAATGTGACATCAGCCCAAAGCCTACGTCTAGGGAAATACATCAGCCATACCAACCACTCAGCCATGTGAGGAAAATCCTACAGTGATGAGAATGACACAGCCAGTGGGAAAGTGAAGACGCCTCACTTGAGGAAGTGACACTCCCTCTCAGGGAAAAATCTGTCCAACAAGATGCAACCCACCCTTCCAAAAGAGATGATATTTCCCCTTCCTTTGCCAGATAAAACCCAACCTCAGAAGGCAAGGATCTTCTTCCCCAGCCTGTTTCTAACCTCGTGCATCAGGGCAGTTTTGGCTCTGACCTTCAGAGCTCTTCAAGCAAAGAAAACAGACGGGAAATCAATAGGAAGCCCAAGAGGGAGGTGGAGTTTCCAGTCACCACTAGGAGAGTGAAGACTGCCCTTCCTCTCACAGCTGCTGTAAGTGCTAGTAAATGAGAATGAATTATATACAGCCCAGAGCAGGGCCTCTGGGAATTCTGAGTCTACCTTACACCTGAGAGCCAAGGCCTCATTCACTTACTCCAGGATAAACCCGGAGCCATTCCATTGATTTCAGTAGGGTGACTCCAGATTTTACCTCAGTGGAGTTGAGATCTGTACCAAGATCTCATTCCCTCATTCTAAGATTAAAAAACAAATAAACATATCCTCTCGTTTTACTCCTTCCTGCTTTCCAGGAGCTGGCTACCCCCATCTCTTCCCTAGCCTATCCCCTTTCTTTTCACCATCTCCACTCTCAAATCTGGGTATTTTACTCCCTCGCCCACACGCAAACAGGCCCTGTCTCTCATCATTTTGCACAAATCCATGCATTTCTCAACTGCCAACCTCAGATCCCACTAACTATGGGGCTCTCCAAACAGGACAATGGGTCCCTAAGCACGGAGACAACTTATCTGGAGGCAACTGTTTGGGTTATGTGGTTATTAAGCCATTTTAATCACCTGGAAGCAGAGCCAGTGAAATAATGGTCAGTACATAAGGCAACTCCAGCTGCCCCAGTGGGGCTGGGATATATCACTAAGTGCTGCCTGTTGATTTTCTGTTTGATTAAATTTTTACATGAGAGCAAGGGAGTCTGGCCTGCAGCAAGCTGGCAATAGGGGGAATTTATCTCGGATCTTTAGAACCCATTGCTGACTCCAGAGCAAAGCCTATTACCAGACAGGGCTCTGAGCTGCAACAACGGTCAGGTCTGGATTTCATATCTATCCACAAAATCTGGGGCATTGAGAATGGGGTGGGGATTTTGGCTTCAACTGGGACTTCACTAGATTCAGAACCCCACTCCCTGACCCAACCAAGCCTTTCAGGAGATCAGATCCAGGAACTGAGGTGTGGCCCATCCCTACATTATACTCAGATAAGAACAACGAAGAAGCAGCTGCTCTTACAGGACTGCCAAGTGGCTAATAACCAGCACACCTATGAAGCTTTCTGGTTTTGAAGGGCTGCATCATCCAGATTCAGGGAGGCAGGCTGAACCCCCTAAACTTTTTTTTAATGTTTTGAAGTTTAAAAGAATCCTGTATGCCTTTTTCTCCTTTATTTCTCCTTGCTTCCTCTCCAGTCCTAGGTTTGGGCTGGCATCAGCAGTGGATGCACGCATGATACTCATACAGTCTGGGCCTGAGCTAAACACCCAGGCACTGGTGTTGCTCAAGATTCAATTGCAAATTCAGAGGTGGGTTTTACAAATAGCCTCTGTTTTCTCAGGGGCTGAAGCCCACATCCAAACACCCTCAGACCCGAGAGCCCTTGAAACCTGCATCTGGATGAGAATTGCCTAAGTTGACCCTGTCTCTAAGTCACACAAGCTGCCGTGATCCAGCCCTATCCAGATCTGCAGAGCAACGACCATCTGGGTTAAGCAGCCCAGTGTGACTGTCTCATTCCCTCATCTCCAGTGGCTGTCCTGACGAAATCTCGTATTGAAGGGGACTCGTGTCATGATGAGAATATGTCTGGGATCCTGGGACACAGGAACCATACTTACTGCTCATCCCCCTTGAGCTCTTGGCCCCACAGAGCACTCACTGGAAGGGAGCTGCACACAAGGGCTATGTCCACACTTGCAAGTTAGGGCGACTTAAGGAGACTTAAGTTGACCTAACTTAGTCCCTGTCCACACCCGGCTTTCAATAAGTCGACTTAAGGAATTTCTTAATGAAAGCTTAAGTCGACTTAATAAGAACCACCGGTTAGGTTGACCTAACCCTCAGGTCGACTCCTTAGGTCGACCTAAGCACAGTGTGGACGCTTAAGTCGCTTTATTAGGTTGACCTAAGGGCAGTTAGGTCGACTTACTAAGTCCTCATTCAGGGGAAGCACTTTGTTAAGTCGACCTAACTTTTCCTAGTGTAGACATAGCCAAGGAGGTAGGCCTTGTCAGACACAGCCTTTGCCAAAGGCTTCTTCTCAGCACCCTGTGGAGCAGAAGAGACTAATTAACAGCTTCCCCTCGTCTTCAGAGAGGCTTTCAATTACCAGTGACAATCAGACAAACGAGGGGACAATTCTACCTTAGACTGGCTTCACTGAGGGGCTCGGAGGTCACCAAAATGGCCCCACCAAGTCCTGGCCAGCTGTGCCTCCACCTCACCCCTGTCCAGTTCACTGTGCCTGCCCACACCTCACTCGCTGTGCCCAGGTCAGGGTCCCTTGGCCCACCCAGCTCACAATGCACCATCATTCACCCACTCCCTTTTTTCATCTCCCAGGAATGCTTAATACTGCCTCACTCCCCTCCCCTAAGCTCACCATAGGGAGAGAGAGGATGATGGGGGGAAGTATTTCCCAAGAGACCGAGATCTGAGCCAGCACAACGGTGAGAGGTTTCTTAGGAGCACAATGGGATTGGCAATTCCCCACAGTCCTGGTAGTCAGGGTCCCTAGTTCTGGAAGAGGCCGTATAAGATTATGGAAGCTCCCCAATCCTGGGGCCTGCAGGAGGCAGTCAAAGGGGCAGCTGGTGGTGCGGGCTGCTTTTCTCACCTTGCTCCATTACATTGCTCTGATCTCAGCCACTCCCTAGGGTATGTGCCTGCACTTCCCCCACTCCAGCTCCAAGTGTAGACGTACCCTAAGTCTTAGCACACTGGGAATCAGCTTCGTCGCTACCAGTGGAGACCCAGTAACTAACTCTTCCCGCCTGTAGTAACCTGCACCATGCTAGCCACGTTGGCTGGGCCCCATGCAGAGCTGAGAGCCTGTGAGCAGTGTGCCCCTGGGCTCACCTTCTTCTCCCAGCCTGGCTCTTCCTCCCAGCCTCTGCTTTCCCAGGCACCAGGAAAATCATGGTTTTGACCCACAGAACCTAGGGTCTCCAGCCTGTTCTTATTTCTCTCTCTCCCACCTCCACCCCCTCTGGATCCCGCTGTGGGAAGCCGCACCCTGTCCCTTCCAGCTCTGACTCGCAAGCTTTCCCATCCTGGCTGGGTACTGGCAGAACAAGCTGGGGCCTGCTGCCTCTTCCTCACCTTTTCCCTTTGAACAGAGACACGTAGCTGGGGAGGTATGTCAAGCGCAGCTGCACACACGAGTCAGCCCTCAGACCTTTTGTGCACATAATCTTCCTTCTTCTTCCCCCCGGCCTCTGAGTCACCTCGATTCAGTGGAATGAGGACCCAGAACATCCACGTCTTCCTCTGCCCTGCATAGCCAAGGGCACAGGCTATTTTGTTGTAGCCCCATAGCATGGCTCTCCCCTGGTTCTACCCCCTCTGAAGTCTCTGAGAGAACTGAGTTCCTTGGTGCCCTGCTCTGGAGATGGGATCCTGGAGCAAAGGTCTCTCCTGGTCAGGCAAATCGCTGAAAATGGCTCCTAGTGACTTGGTAAGGGGGCAGCACCCAAGGGCTCTGGATACTCCAGCAACGGTGGAGGCGCCGCGTCTTTCCAGGAGCTTGTGTCACTGTGGGAGGCAGTTGGACACCTAGGCATGCTGGTCTCCTGGCATGGACAAGACCCAGCCCACGGGGCCAGATGGAACTGGCTCTCATCAGATTTCCCCCTTCTAGCCTCAGCTCAGGGGCAAACCAAGATGATGGCCCTCACGGTCCTATTCATAGCCTGGGAATATTCCTCCTAGTCACCCCACTCTCCCTTAGCCCTGCCTCCCCTAGTTCCTACATCCTCCCCCATAACCCGCATCCCCCTGTTCTTCCCCACTCATGATCTCTGTCTTCAGAGATTCTCCCCTTTTACCCTTTCTCCAGGGATTTATTCCTCAGCTCCCCCAATTTAGGCCCCATGCCCCTCCATATTATCAGCTGACCAAGGCCCTAGCCTGAACGGAGAGTCCTTTGCCATTTCTGTGGGGAAGCCAGCTGCATTCAGCTTGGCTTCTTACCAGGAACAGTGGCAATTGCAGCTCCCTGCTCCCAACCCAGGTGTATCTGGAGGGGTGCTTGCTCAGGTTTTGCATCATACATGAGTGACCATCAGTGCAGCTTCTGGGGGCAATTGTAGGAGACATGTGCCCTCTCCCCCTCCCCCACTATTCACCGCCTTGTTTCGATCCCCCTGAATAGGCTTCTAGAGCTGACTCTGGCAGCTAAGACCTGGAAATTCACCCTTCAAAGCCAAAGATGCACAATCAGCCAGACAGAAATTACCTACCCCCTCCCCGCATTGGCCAGCGCATGGGTAACTCGCCTGCCCCTGCCACCTCTGCCAGCTGGAGCAGAGGCTGTAATTAGGTTAATGAGCTAAACCTGGATTGCAATTGGGATTCCCTGATTTTCCAGTCTGTCTCCTGCTTTTGTTTTATTCCCGGGGAAGGTACCCAAAGTCGTCCGAGCTAATAGCTCTGATATCAAACAAGTCTCCGGAATCTTTAATGGTATTTAATGGCCAGAATAATTAATGATCATCGAATAAACTAGAGGCACTTGAAACAGGGCTCTGGTCATGTCCTCCAGTTTCTGTCATGTATCTATCCTGGGCAGAGGCATTCTGCAAACACAGAAAAAGAGAGAGAGAGAACAGACAAAAGAGTAAATGGAGGAGAGAGGGGCGGGAAAAAAAACAAAGGAAGAGAAAGAGATGAAAAAAGAAACCAGGTTGAAAAACAGAATGTAAGAGAGAAGAGAAATGTGAAAGAGGAAGTAGAGAAGAACAGGAGAAAGCCAGAATCCTGTTCTATCCTGATCCTGGGATGCATAAATGGGAATCTCAAGTAGGACTAGAAAGGTTATTTTCCCTCTGTATTTGGCACTGGTGCGACAAGTCCTGGAATACTGCAACCAGTTCTGGTGCCCACAGTTCAAGGAGGATGTTGATAAATTGAAGATGGTTCCAGGAAAAGACACAAAATGATTAAGGGATTAGAAAACCTGCCTTATTGTGACAGACTGAAAAAGTGTAATCTATTTATCTTAACAAATAGAAGGCTAAGGGGTGACTCGATCACAGTCTGCAAGAATCTACATGGAGAACAAATATTTAGTGTGGGGCTCGTCAATCTAGCAGAGAAAGGTCTAACACAATTCCATGACTGGAAGTTGAAGCTAGACAAATTCAGTCTGAAAATGAGGTGTAAATGTTTAACGCTGAAGGTAACAAACCATTGGAACAATTTATCCATGGTCATGGTGGATTTTTCACCACTGACCATTTTTAATCCAGAGTGGATGTTTTTCTAAAAGCTCTGCTCCAGGAATTATTCTGGGGTCATTCTCTGGCCTGTGTTATACAGGGGGGTCAGGGGGTGAATAAGTTGGTCATAATGGTCCTTCTGGCCTTGGAATCTATGAATCTGTCCTGAGTACACCTCAGCTCACCCTACCCTAGACTCATCTGCACAGGGCAGGAAAGATTCGGTGGAATGGGAAGTGAGATGGCCTCTTCACAACAGCTCAGCCTAGATTGTGTTTCTCATCCCATTCAGTGGTGACTGACCCAGTCTCCCAGCAGAACATTCCTGGTGAAGGTGTCTACTTGGCTCCGGCACCTTCCATCACCCTTTCTCTTCCAATATCCCCTTTGCCTGGCTCTCTCCCCACTCCAGTTACAGGAATGTCAGTGGGTGGCCTCAACAAGGCAGTTTCATGTGTACAGCGATGGACGAGAGAGCTTGACAGAGCTGTCAGCGAATAAAGTAGCAGATAACAAGGCAGGGGGTCTGGATTGATAGGAGGTCTGGATTCAATCCCCAGAGCTGAGAGACAAGATGTGAGCCTTAGATCCTATCCCCACCTGGGATAGCTGGGTGGCAGAGACAGCAACCGCCCTAAATTCAGTCATAACTTGGTACAGATCTTGCTCAAGCCAGCAGAGGCAGCAGGCTCATTGTGCAAAGAAGCAGGATACGATCTCCCAAGTATCTCCCCTCCTACCTCATCTCCCCCTTCCCAAGGGGAAGTCTATGGTCAACAGGCCCTTTCTACCACTGCCCACACCCCAAGTCCCCAAAGCCTTTGCTTCTTCCTCCTCTGGTTCCATTTCAGTCCCTTCCACAGTAGGATATTTCCAAACTTCAAGCCCCAGGGATGGAGGAAGCAAGTTGCAACACATCCCCTCTCTCCCAGGCTGCATGGATGCAGCTCCCCTCCCAGCTAAGATCTGCAGCCAACGTCTCTCTCTGTCTCTTTGCCCGGAGCAGGAACAAAGCTTGTCCGACCAGTAATTGGGTTTCCTGCTCCAACTTGCCCCAGAAACACGACTGTAATCAGAAATGTCAGCATGAGAGCAAGGACTGGGAAATGGAAAGCAGGCCCTAGCAGTTTGAGACCTTCCAGATAAGGTCTTTGGTAAACAAAGGGATGGCATGTCCGGAGGGAGGAGGGTCTGTTCTTGCTTGCTGAGGAATGTGCACCAGCTCCCAAGCTATATGATGAGGAAGGGTTTAATGTTCACTGGTGGTAGAGAACCACCATGACCCCTGCCTCTCACCAGCACTGGACATGGCGCCAGCTGCAATAAAGTCAGTCCCTGACTCACACCAGGGCAGTAGAACTCACCAAAGTTCAAGGCAGGGAGGGGGGCAGCTAAAGGGATCCCAGCCAGCTCACCGTAGAAGGAAGAGGCAGCTGTGAAACTGGGAGCTGAACATAATCCAGGGTCCCTGGGTCTGGTTGGGTTGCTTTACTGAGGGACCTTTCCCTCCAAGTTCTATGCCGGTGGGTTCTCCTCCTACCTCTCCCAAGCTTTGGTTATGTTTTGCATTTGTGCAGACCCCCGAATGCTGCTGAAACCACTGACTGTCACCACCTACGTTAGCACCAGTCCTCAGTCCTACATCCACTTCAAACTGAGCTCAGACAGGCTTGCAAACCACAGAGAAAATTCAGTGGAGCTGGGTCAAGCTTTCAAATTCACAAGTAGAACTGGGCCCACCCCACAATGTTCAGATCCAAGCTTTCCCCAAGTTCTGGGGAGCCCTGAACTGGGATCTTGCTTCCATCTATTGCAGAACTAAGGGTGGGGTGTAAAGTTTCCCATCTGATCTGTCTTTCCCAGCATCCTTAGCATTTAGTTGTATCCAGTTGCCAGATTCAGCTCTGGTTCCTAACATCCCCTGGGTCTGGGAGTCTGGAGATCGTCCCCATCCTCCTTTCAGACAAGCTGTACAGCCAGGCAAGTTTCACCTTGTTGCGGCCATCAGAACTGCACCTCTAATTTGGGTGTTCTCCTCCTTTCCTACCAAGCTGCCTGCCCCAGGGCTTCAGGAAAAGACTCAGTACAAGCAAATATTTGCCAGCTCCACACAAGGCCATTGATGCATAGGCGCTCATCCTGTTGGCTTGGTTTGTAACTTGTAGTTATAGCTCGAGAGCTGGAGCAAGACCTTGGTCCTTAAAGACACAGACAGCTGCCTAGTGATGCAGATAGCACCTGATTCCCATCCCGAGGGAGTTACACGCTTAGGGCACTTTTGAAAACCCCAGTAGGTGCCTATCTGCCCCTTTAGGACTCTAAATCCCTTTGAAATTCTGAGCCTGAAATAATAACAAATGGCCAGTGGAGAGAGAAATTAAGAGGCACAGACTAGGGAGCAGAGAGAGTCTCAGGTGGGATTTGAAAAGAGCCGGAGATGGGAGCTGCATAGGAAGAGGCAGTTGCACCACAAGTGTCCAGGCAGGCCCTGAAGGAAGGCAGAGGTAGATGAGCAGAGGGACTGTGGAAGGGAGTGGAGACAGAGAGGTCAGGGAAGCTGTCTCAAGCAAGCGGGTAAAGAGCAGTCCAGAATGGGATCTGTAAGTGAATGGGAAGGCAGCAGAGGGTGGTGTGTAGGGGGGTGCTGGGGGTGGGGTGAAGCTGTCACTGGGGATCTTCTATCATGACAGTGCAGTCGTAACAGATCAGACGTGAAGAACAGGACCTATGCCCACTCCCACAGCAGGCAACAGCAAAACCCCTCCTCACCTCAACAGCCGCAGGGATCTGGTGCTACACACCCTTCCCTGAGGACCAGACCCGGAGAGCTTCTGAGCTGATCTTAGAAGGAGCAACAGGTGCTCGGAAGCCTGGCAGAATCAGGCCCACCTCCTAGATCAGGTCTATTTGATGGTGGGGTTGCTTGCTCCTTGAAACCAGTCAAGGAAAACATTTCCCCGCAACGTTTCTGACCGTGCATGGGCCAGACAGGAGGAGGAGGGTGGAGCTGGCTCATAGCAGTCATTACAGCAGGGTCTAAGCATTCCTGTGGGTCGCTGGCATGGGCCATGTGCAGGTGAAGCACCAGAGGCAAGATGGGTGCTGGGAGCCCAGCGGGTCCCACCCACTTAGACATGAATGGATGTTTCAATAATAGCATCCATTTGTATTTACTGCCTCTCCTACTGAGGGATCCAAATCCCTTTGCAAGGGGTTCCCAAGCAGGAACCCCTTCCCCTGCCGCTGAAACACTGTCGCCTCTGGAGAGGAGAGAACAGCAAAGACTGAGGGAGGGGAAGTTTCTCTCCAGGGGCACCCTGCCAGTACGATTATTCATTGTTTGTACTGCAGTTGGCTCTGGGAGCGCTAGGCACTGTACAAACACAGAACAAAAGACAGTGCTTGTCTCTAGCGGCATACCCAGCAGGAAGCAGACTCCCATCTCCCCTCACCCACAACTGAATCATTATCTGCACCACTGCAAAGCTGGTACTGCCCATTTCCAAAGGGCACACAGGAGACAGCATGACCTGGAGGTCTGATGTAAGCTCAAACTCCTTGGGGTCCTATAGAGACAGCACCCCATCCAGCACTTGGGTTGTGTGGGTCTCACGATCCAACTCCAGAGCAATATCTCTCTAAATGCACAACAGTACACTTATCTCTCCCTGCCTGCTTCACAGCCCAAAGGAAGATGAAGGAGCAAGCTCAAGGGAGGAAATGTCCACCTCATAGTAATGATTCTGGTCATTTACTCTTTTCCAAAGTTTCTCCAGTTACCTCCTCCTCTTTCTCCTTGGGGATGAGTGTGTGGCTCAGACAAGGGTAGAGATCCAAATCCTCTGACAGAAAGGGACCCCTGGAAACTGACTCTTGTCTTCAGCAAGGAATTACTCAGCTGAGACCTTCCATCCACAGTCACACTAACTGGATAAACCCATGTCAGGGATCTCAGCCCGCATGCTTCAGGGCATGAGCCAATCATGACCTGACAGGTCAGGAAGAAACTGCCACTGCTAGGAGTGTTAATGAATAATTGTCATCCTCTGATGCAGCTGATATCAGCCTGCTGGGCTAGATGGAGCAGCGGTCCAATGCTATGGTTATTCCTAGGTCATCATTTATTAGTTTCCATCAGAAACTTGACTGACGGACACCCGACTAGATCCAAGTCAAATTAAAACAGAGCCAAACCTTAACCTAAAACTAGAGATGGGCCCATGGCTAATAAATGGATTTTAAACACCTTGGAAATCAAGGCTGCTCACTGGGACGGGAGCAGAGACTCAAGGGAGCTCACAGCACTACCACCATTGAGTAAGGATGGTGAGTCAGGGCACGGTGTTGGGGCGAGTCTCCCTATCTTTCCCACTGTTCAGAGGAGGCAGACAATGATCTGCCAGAGAGAGGAGAGCAGACCGTAGACTGAGGAATAACGAGCCAAGCACAGCATTCACAGAACTGTGAGGTCTTGATGTGACAGAACAAGCAGCTGGACTCAGTTACCTGGTACGCTGGGGGGGGATCTTCGTATGCTCCAGCCTAGCTCTGATGCAATCCCTATGCATCCAACCCTCCTCCTACTGGTGGGAGCCAGAGCCTGGGCACTAATGCCTGGGCTCTGGGAAGCAGAGTGTGCATAGCAAGGTTCATGGTGCACTGGGAGACCCAGAGTTTCTTTTCAGACCAGCTCAATAGCTGCATTGCATATTTATGCCTGCAGCATCTATGCAACCAGTGCAAGTTGCAACTAAATTGCTGAGATTCAGATCTCTGTATCTCAGGTACTCCCCTGATACCGCACACTTCTAGATTCCCAGCAAGCCCTCCTGTAGAAGGGGAGAAGGGGCAAGCTCAGACACACAGATGTTGAGGGGGTGTCAGCAGAAGTCCTCCCTTCCCACACTTCCAGTGAAAATCACCTAACTGAGTGTATGTTCACAACTGCTAGCACATGCAACAGTGCTGCACACACGCACTTTGCAACACAAATCTGGATTCTGTTACGCGCTTACTAAAGGGCCAGAGAGTCCCCGTTGGCTCCCCATTCAGTTTTCTCCTATTGCCCCCTCCTTTGCTGTTTCTGTCTTTCATTCTTTCCATCTCCCTCCTGTTTCCACTCTTTCGTTCCTTCTCCCCTCCTGCCATCTCTTCACATGGACTGACTGCTCCACTTTCCCAGCACTGTTGAGAGACCCGATATGCTCAGGCTGGCCAGCCGAAGAAAAGAGGACGGCAGGATTGCCTGACCCCTCGCTGCAGGAACTTTACTTGCCATCCCTGCCTTGAAACATCTTCACTTAAGAAATCAGACTTTTCAAGCTCAGCGATTTCCAACAGCTGAAAGCACCATGCGAGCAATTTCTAACTGCGGCACAGGGAGGACTTTACAACTCTTGCGCCTCTTCTTTGCTACTGAGGCTTGGGCTGGGCACCAAGTAAAACTCTGATCCAGATGTCCCCGTAGTTTACTGGGGAGGCTCTGAGGTTCCAGTCACAGCCCGTGGTTTCTAATAAAGGGGCAGAAAGCAAGGACAGGTCCCCCAGCTATATACAATGAAGAAAGTCACTGCATACTTCTCTCTTTGAAGCTGGATGTGCTGAAGAGTAAAGGAGCCTGTGAAACTCACCACCACAAGGTATAATCCACATCAAGGGCTCAAATGAGTTAAAAAGCAGAGGAACAGCCATGTATGGACAGCAAGACTAACCAGAGTTACAAAAATAACTAGGAAAAGAAAACAAGAGCTTTGGAAGGGATTGAAACCTCCTGCGTCAGGATGTAATGGTATCAAACTGTTAGGGGTGAGGACGCGTCTCCTGCTAGTTTCCCTAACTGAAGGTTTTGGTTTGCTTTGGTTTTTTTGCACCCTTCTCTGAAGCAGCGGATGTTGGCTAATGTCAGAGACAGCCTGGACTATATGGAGCCCAGCTCTGATCTAGTCTGGCAGTTTCTGTGTACCATGAGCCATTTCCTGCAATCCTGGACCACCCGTATTCCTTCCAGGGATCCCCTACCCTTCACTGCATTAGCAGGGTGACCCATGGGCTCTGTGTCAAACTTGGCCTGACTCCTGTGGCAAGAGGCCTGCCTTCCCCAGCCTTCCAGCGTAGCAGGTTGGGAATCCTATGGGAGATAAATCAAATCTGTGCAGAGGTGGACTGTTTCATGTATACTGATGAGCTAGCCAGTAATGACAGGGAATCCTCAGTTATTTAACTGAGTGTTAAATACCATTTACAGGATGCTGCCCTTCCATTTTTAACTGTCCGGGGGCTGCAGAATTTTTCAGCAAAAATGCACAATCATCGTCAAAGGATTCAGCCACTGGGTGGGTGACAGCTGGGGCTGCTGGCATCTGGAAAGATGAGGAAGGCAGGTTGGTATGGTGGGATAAGCGCAGTAGCTGAATGGGGCACTTCTACCATACAAATAGTAAATAATAAATGTTCAAGCCCAGCAGGGAAAGTGTAAACAATGTTGACATTTGGGACTCCGTCACTAAGTTTCAGAGTTAACACACAATCGAGAGGAAGCGGGCAACTCAGACCTCTCAGAGCTATCTGCAGGCTGTCTACAAGCTCAGGCATCAGTTTGTAGCCAATTCACAAGTTTAGTGTCTTCTTTGCAAACTTAGTTTGATCATAATTCTATAGCCAATGCCACCCTGCTGGCCATGTGCCTTCGTGATGCTGCTCCTTGGGCTCCCGTCTTGCAGCCAACTCATGCCACTCTGAAATTCACCCCTGCATAAAGGCCCAAGGCTGGTCTAGTTACCACTCACACGCCTTGTGCAGTGAGCAGATGTCGCTGGGGGGTGCTCCTTGCCTGACTCTAGTTCAGTGGCTCTCAACCTTTCCAGGCTACTGTACCCCTTTCAGAAGGCTGATTAGTCTTCGTACCCCAAGTCTCACCTCACTTAAAAACGACTTGCTGACAAAAGCAGACATAAAAATACAAAAGTGTCACAGCACGCTGTTATTGAAAAATTTGCTGACTTGCTCATTTCTTACTGCATAATTATAACATGAACCAGTTGGAATATAAATATTGCGCTTACATTTCAGTGCGCAGTAGATAGAGCAGTATAAACAAGTCATCGTCTGTGTGCTGTTTTACTTTGTACCAACTTTGCTAGTGCTTTTTGTGTAACCTGTTGTAAAACTAGGCAAGTATCTAGTTAAGTTGATGTATCCCCTGGAAGACTTCTGCATATCCCCAGGGCTACAGTTACCCCTAATTGAGAACCACTACTCTAGCACACCATGTCCTTCTTTTATCTACCTTAAGCCTTTTCACAGTGCCCAACATCACAGCTCCAGGTTTTATGTTCACCTGATACCATTTCCATCGCATTCCCATCTCTGTCCTTTCCCTCAGGAAGCCACCCTCATCCCTGAGTCAGAAAGTAATGGGGTCCTTGGAGGCGATGTCAGTGACTAAAGAGGGACCAAGCAAGGAGACAAATCTTGATGAGACCTTAATTAACTCTGACAAATTAATAACACTGGGGGGACAGCCCTCATTTCTCCTCCAGATCTCATTTCCTTTCCTTGTGCTTTATTTCTTTGTCACACCATGGACTGTCAGTAATATTGGAGGTGACAAAGGCAGGAAGGGGGAAGGGGACTGTCAAGCAAGCCTTCGACCCCCACTCCACATGCCCTGTTAGCATTTCCAAGAAACAAACTTCAGATGCTAAGCCATCAAAACCACTTCTAATTATCTCCCTCAGTGCCTGCGGGCAGAACTGGTGACAGAGACAGGCCTGGCACCACAATCACCCATCACAGAGAGATCCTGATGGAAGGTCAGAGATATCGAGCATCTGCCTTCACCAGTCATGGAACCACTGGCAAAATTATTCCCACATATGGCTCAGACAAGAAGCTCTCATCAATCAAGGAATCAGGAGCAACATTCTGCCATGGTACAGATATGGATGGCTTTCTACAAGAGAAGGTGCCTTTGGCAGCTAGCATGCTAGGATATGGGGATAGGTGGCTTTCTGCCCAGCAGTGTGTCTTCAGAAGCCATCGAACCGGGGATTAAAGTCTGTCCAGAGGTGGATGGCTGCAGGCGTCTGCCGAAAAAGCAGCCTCAGCCACTCACTGAGCCAGTGAGAGGAACAGAGCAAAGTTAGGCACAAATCGTGGCTATCTTAGCCTGTGTTTTCCAGTAGTTCTGGGGGCTCAAACTGAGACGCACTGAAGGAGAGCTGAACAGCTTTAGGAAAATCTGCCCCCTTTCAGATGCCTCAAATTGGGCACCCAGAATCACTAGCCACTTTGGGAGGCACTTGGACCATCCCACAAGCAAAGCCAGCAGCGGGTGACTGGCAGAGCTCTCTTCTCCAGAGCCCTATAGGAGGATCTTTACTCACAAGCTAACTTTCCTAGCTCAGTCTTTGCCTCTTCTTCACCCCGCCAGGAAAGCTGATCCTGCCCAAGGATCCCGTTTCAAACTCATCACTGAAAGATAAGGCGCTTCCGCCCAGCACTCAGTCCACCTTTGTAAAGTGATCCGTGGCCTCTTCCTACCCTCACTGCCCTGGTGGGCTCCCGGAGGCACAACACCACACGCTACGAAGTCTCAGTTGCAACTGTATTTCTGGTAGGAAAGGAATTGGTGCCGCTCTGACGCCCGAAGGATGGGGGCACACAAAGCAGCTGAAGTGGACCGTCCATTTAATAGGGGGCTCGATTGTGCCCTTGGACTCAGCATTGCATTAGGCCTTTTCCACCTGACTGATATTACAATAGCATACCAGCAGTGAGATGAGGGTCCCGTGGTGCTCAGCGCTGTATGAACATATGGCCAGAGACAGCCCCTGCCTGAATTGCTTATCATCTAAATAGATGAGGTAGAAAGATGGGGAAGGGGCCAAGGTCAGTGGCAAACCAGGACTCGAACTCAGGTCTGCTGTAATGTCTAGTCCCGTGCCCCCGCTGCTTTGCCTTCCTTACTACTGGCTCTGATCAAAGGGTGTTAAGGACGTGCAGCCCTACATCACAAGAGTCTTCATTTGCTGTTTTAACCCTTACCGTCCTGGTGAAGCTCATGCTGTCATCGCTTGGAGCAGAGAAAACACACCCAGCAGCCCCATTCATAAAATAACCTAAGCACCGCTCCGTTGCTCTCCCTTCTCCATGCACGGTGTCCATTGTATAATCCATGCAGGTGGCCACCACTAAGGCCTTGTTGCCCACGTCACTGGAGTGCGGAACTGCAGGAGAATACAGGAATCTTCCTCCCCCACCTCATCCACCTACTGCAAAATCCTGCTTCTGGTTTACACTGAAGATGCACAATGAGCATCAGGAAAAAAGATGAATTGACCAGGGAGCCATTCTCTGCATGGCTGTTCCCTGCCCACTCTGAGGAGGATAGGGGAAAGGGAAGGAGGAAGGATTGATTATTGCTGACCCACAGGGTAAAACAAAAGTATGTATCTCAGCACACTGGAGTACAGCTACAGACATTACTAGCTTAAAACGTACTAGATCCTGCCCTTGAGCACCCCTGTAATCTCACAGCAGGTCAGAGTGGGAACTCTAGGCAAAGAAGGCAACCTCCCTATCTGAGGAATGGAGCTGGATCCCAAGGTCGATACTCAGCCCCAAGGCTCATTGGGGACTGATTTATGTTCTTACAAGAGCCAGCTACCACTGCCATCCCTTAACCAGAAGCAGCAGCAGAAAAGAACAATTGTTGTATTTCCCAGGCCTCCTTCCTACTGCATTTCTGAACATCAACAGCCAACAAAGAACAAAGAATTCCTTGGGAGAGCCATGAAAAAGCACAGGGCCAGATGATGTGCCTGTCCTGTTCAGTCCTTCACACCTGTTCAATATGCATATACTGTGCTACCATTCTGATCAGGTCATGTTTTGCACTCACTTTGCCCAGGTTTAAATAAAAATTCAAGGTGCCACATAGGAGAAAACCAGGCCTACAAGCCCTTAGTCATTCACAAGAAATAGCTTCTAGCCTTTTTTTTTTTATCAGTGTAGACCTTGATTCTTAGAACATCGGACATATCTTTGCACTGGTTCCCAGAGGATTACTAATGTCTATGCGTGGAGGTCACACCTTTCAAAATCTATCCGCAATGCCCATGGTTTGCTCAACCTGAAGGTCATGGTGACAATTGGCAGGGGGAATCAGACCCACATCTGCAAGGCGTTTTTTTTAAAGGAAAGAAACTTAGGCTGGTATTTTCATGGAGACCTAAGGGAGTTAGGCACTCCTTGAAAGTCAAACCAGTCTAACAACCCTAGACCCATCTGAAAAGTCTGTTCTCCAGCCTTAGCATCCTCTTGGCTCCAGTCCTGGTCTGACTCATTATAAATGTTTTATGCTTGCATGGCATTTTTCACCCATTGGTCTCAAAGCAATTTCCAAAGGATTATTTACACACGTTGTCAGCCCCATGGTACCAATGGAGAACTGAGGAAACCGCAAGACAGAGGGACAATTATGCAGGGAGTCTATGCCACAATCAGAACCAGAATCCAGGTCTCCTGATGCCTGGATCAGTCCACTCAATCACACTCTCCTCCAGCAAGGTAGCATGTTAACTCCTGTGCTTTGTAAAAAAAAAAAAAAAGCCTGGTCAAGATACCACTCCCTGAGGTAAGGGACTCGACCACCTAGTATAAGAGCAGACTGCAAGCTGGCATGAGTGTCTAATCACTTTGAAATGGTCCATCTTGAAAATAAACCACCCCTTTGTACACTACACACATACTCTCAACCTCACCTGGCTGTTCCGTCATGGGATAACACTCCGGACACTTTGGCCTGCAGACACCAGGGAGACCTGGCAGCCCCTTGTGCTACCGGGGTGCTGACACAACTGTGTATTATATCAACCAACATTATTGTCCTGCACTTCCCTGTCTGCCTGTATCTACCTGTTGCCTTTTGTCTTGAGCTGAGATTGTAAGCTCTGTGGGACCATCTTTTTGTTCCATGTTTGTACAGCACCTAGCACCATGGGGCTCCAGTCTGTGACTGGGGTTTCTAATTGCGATGGTAAGACAAATCATTAAAAAATAATAAGATACTTCATGCAGCTCATTTTTTTTTAAACTTCCAGTCTTATCTTTGGGGAACTGTGAAACAATTGTCCTCAGCCTCAGGCCGTGGCCACATTGGGGACAAGACAGACAAGCAAAGCTGCTCTAAAACACTCTTTGCATTGGGATAGCTTGAAGTTGTTCCTCCTTGATACGGGGCTAAACTGTACTGGGGAAAGTTGAAGCTTTGCCTTGGATTTTGCATTGGGGTAATTAAATAAATGGCTGGAGTCAGGGCAAATCCCTATTGTGGACAAAGCCGCAGGTGAGACCCCTCCAGAAGCTTGGAAGCTTCTGCAGAATGGGATGTCAATTTTCTCTCCTGAGAACCTTTGAGCTAGTAGAACCCAGCTGCATGAACACATGTGAAAGGAGAACCTAACAGGGGAACAAAGTGAGCCAGAGTCAGTCATGTTACAATTTCTAATGCACCTTAGTGGAAAATGTTCGTATCATGCAGCAGGTTTTCCAAAGAGCTTTGCACGCTGGGTGTGGGTTACTTTTGATAACCTGGCCCTGAGGTAGGTGCTTCAGGGAGCTGAGCTCTTTGAAATCCTGGCTCCAAATGTGTATGCTGAAACCTTGAAAATCTGACCCTGAGTTCTTTGGGAAATCTGGCCCCACTGGGCCAGCTCTTAAAATAGAAAGCCAGTTTTTTTTACCAACCAAACAAATCCACTGCCAGACCCTGATTAACTATTAACTTCTTCATACAGACCACAGGCAAGCTCTGCTACTATTTATTGCTCAAAGTGCAATTGTGGGCAGAAAAATGAGCCTGGACGCATGGAGCCAACTTATTCCAGGAAGATCTGTTCCGAGAGAAACTTAAAGGGTGCACTTCAGAGGTCTAACTGCACTGGAGCAGTGCTCTCTCACTGTATACCTCTGTTGTCAACACCTGTGCATCTCCCTCTGTGACACTTGATCCTGCCTGCAGAACATGATCAAATTTGATCCCATAACTGGCCAAAGACAATGGTCTTAACCTCAGTGGGTTTAGAGTTGGGTTCTAATACACGCCATACCTGCAGAGCCAGGTGAACTGGGTAAACTGGTCCTGAGTTTGCCTCATGCTTCCCTTGCTAAGCCCGGAACACAGAACCCTTTCAGCTCACCATCTGAGTCAGCAAGTCTGCAGCAGCAGCATAAACCACCTGGTGATGCATAAACAGGACTGAATGGATCCAGAGAGAGCTCACTGGTTAGCTGAATGCAACTGACACTTTAACATGCAGTCACCAAGTAACAAATCTGCAACCACCTAAGAGTTTGTCTTCTCTAGAAGTCTGACTGCAGCTCATGAAGACATACCCCAATCTAGCTCTGATTTAGCTAGCTCAGATCCCAATAGCAGTGATGCTGTAACAGCACAGGTCTCAGAGCAGGCTGTACAACCCCATCTGGGACCCAGGGTACTCACTCAGGTGGCTTGCTGTTGTTTTAAAGCTAGCTGTGATGGGGTGTATTCCCCAGCCTGGTTTACAAGGTTTACTGCGGGCCTGAGAGTCCAATTAACCCATCTGGCTGCAACTGGAGGGTGGGCCAGCCCCAATTAAAGATGAGTCCCAGTTGGGTGAGGAGCAGGGTGGTTTCTGAAAAGGCAAGCCAGGAGGGAGTAATAGGAGGCTGCAGTGAGAGAGAACTTTGCAGTTATGCTCTGACACTGGAAGCTCAAGGAAACACTCCAAAAAGTTGGGCAGTCCTGGGATCATCCTCGGTGGCACCGTCTGACAAGGAGATAGTAGGATAGGATTTGGACTTCCAGGAAGAAAGCCCTTGGAAGTGTTCAACAGAGAGGGATGAAGAGTTAAGCCTGAGCTGGAAGGAGCTAGATTCAGTTTATACTTGTGGTCTGGAACCTCGGGTGGGGATAATATGGGGGTGCTCTATAAGCCCTGGCCCTCCAAGAAAGGGGACCTTAAGAAAGCCGGAGGAGACCCCTACCAAGAGGCTAGAGCAGAAAAAATCCAGGGAGGTGACAATACAGAGTCTTCAGGTGTTAATCTTGACAATGTTCTAGGTTCCCTGAACTGGAACCTGGTATAGAGGGCGGGCCTGGGTTCCCTCCCCTTCCAGCCACAGGGAAGGTGGTAGGTAGCTCTTGGAAAGGACAGCTAGGAAACCTAATGAAAGGGTGTATCGAGGGTGGCAGACTGGATGGAGGGATCGACTGTCTGGTTTCTGTTGCACTTTCTGAGGTCCCAGAAGAACTGGGACTAAATGTGAGCTGGCCTGTGGGGTGAATCTTGAAAAGAGGCAGACCAATGCAGCACTGGAGTGGCCAGCGGTAGGTGGGGTCACTCAATGAGGCGAGGCTGCTATGCCATGCCCAGCCATCAGGGAGTCAGTTCTGCAGCAAGGATTAAATGATTGCAGAGACACAAACCCTCCTTTGATGTGTAAGCAGGCCTGAAGGGATCCAGAGGCCGCTGATGCTACCAGTTGTCTTACTACAATGAATGTTTTAATGTCCTGTCCCAGTGTAACCAATCTCTGGCCACCTATGGGGATGCTTAGTGGAGGCACCTGCAGCATGTCTAGACACACCCTGTTTGCTTTAATTTGGACACCAACAGCCGTGAACATGCAGCAGCATAGTCTGCATTAACCGGCTGGCCCCTCCCCCCACGGTTTCTACTCACTTGACTGGCCCATGCTGTCTGAGCTGCCAAGCTTCATAGCTGTCAGTAATGGAGCTGGCTAGATTAAAGCTCTTTTACACATGCCTACACAGACCACAACCATGCCTCTGATTCCAGTGTCGGCATATTCTGAGACTGCCCAGCTTCCAGCCCGGTGAAACCACTGGGAACTTTAAAACAACCTCAGATCTTCCTGCTCTTAAATCACAGGTCCCTGCTGCTTGAGCTACCCCAATTAGGGTTAGGAGTCCACGGTCTGACACACTTGAGTGGTTCTGAATCCATTCTGCAGAGGGTGTTGGTGATATACACCAGCCAACTCATTGTATGATACTTATTTTCAGGGGAAGGGGTTCAAATGGTTAACATGGTAGGTGGCTTATAGCTACTGCCATAAATCAGACCAACTGCTGTTCTTACTTATATTTCACCAGTAGCTGGTCAGGTCCCTACAGTACAGCACCAAGCATGGTCTAAGTAGACAAGACAGACAAAGGAAAGGTGGTTATTTCTGTTCTTATTAACATAGACTAGGGTTATGCCTCAGTTCTATGTAAAATACCATGCCTATCTCCCGCCGACTTCTTCAATTCTCCCTACACTAAGCTGACCAGTCGGCGTGGGGTAAGTGCGGTTACAGAGCTGGTGTTTCAGCTCCGGTTCAGCTATTGATTGAGCGCGCCAATTGAAACCTGAAGATTGCGCTGATGGCGGCGACTGTGCGGCCATCAGTATAGACTTGCCCAATGAGAGACTAAGGGTCGGATCTTCCAGGATTAGCAAACCTCAGCCTGCAACATACTGAGCTTTTTAAAAATCCTAGCCTAAGTGACTTGCTCAACATCAACCATGGTTGAGGAGATGTTGTGGGAAACTGAACTCAGGACAATGACCCCTCCCCCCCTCAGGGTCCACATGACCAACCTCTTTAATGTAAAGTTTAGACTCCACCCAGAAGATGCACAAGTTGAACTTGAGGTGTTGCATTACACTTATTTAGAACAACTGGTGTACATTTGCGTTTGTGAAGACTCTGTACTACCACATTGTTCTGTGGCACTTTTAAAGGCTAACAGATTTATTTATCGTATGAGCTTTCATGGGGGAAAATCCCACTTCCTCAGACTCTTTGAAGATGGGAAACTTGAATCCTAACACCTATTTTGATTTGCTGCTATAGCCTGACCTGATCCTGTCATACACTCCCCTGCATTTAATTTCCCCCCATTCTGTAAATTTCCCATCTTCAAAGCGTCTGACGAAGTGGGATTTTCTCCCACGAAAGCTCATGCGATAAATAAATCTGTTAGTCTTTAAAAGTGCCACAGGACTCTGTTGTTTTTCTACAATAGACTAACACGGCTACCCCCTTGGACTTTGCCACATTGTTGTAAACCTGGCTTAGAGACAAGCTAAGGGGACAACAGCCAGGTTTAAATGGATGCAAAAGTGTCCATGCTCAAAGTTGTGCCAGTTTCGCTGGACTGATTTAAACTCATCACTTTAGTTAACCAATTCTGTGCTGCAGTTCCCATTCAGTAAAATGCTTCTGCTGGGGTTCTAACCTGGAGCACCTGTGTAGTCCCATCACTTGCAGTCACATGGTGAATGTTAAACACTGTCTTTTTTGCTGAATGGGGATGAATGTATAGATATGCTTCATGTTAGACACATACTGAGGTGACTTGCTGAATCGTGGCCTAACGAAATTCACGTTCTGGAGTAGCAGCCTGGAGCACTGGTTCCAGTTTGTCCCATCAATGGGATACATAATGTTAACATCCTTGTACACTAGATGCTATCTCTGAAGGCTTGTCCTGCGGGTTTCTAGAGTCACATGACACCTCAGAACGAAGAGACAAGAGATGATTGTTCCTCATCCTATTTGTAATTATCACTGGAAATAAGAAAGTAGCTGTGTTCCTGTTTGGCCTGAAAGCCGGAGCCGGTTCCTCCCTCCCCCACTCTCACACACACATGCTCAGGTTTCCTGACATAGATCAAATAACCTATCACTCAGAGAAAAGATATTATCCCCTATTACCATTCAGTGCAAACACCAAACAGCGCTTGGCTTCCCAGATTAAAAGCCAATTAAAGAAGTTGGCTTTTCAAGGAGAACAGGGATTTGACATAAACGTTTGGGTCGCTTTTGTTGTTGCTATTGGCTTTGGCAAGGAGGAATTGCTCCATTTAAGTACTATTGATGAGCTAAGTTAAAATCAAATCAATCTTTCTCAAAACATTTTGGCCTTCCTATCTGTTTTGGAAAAAATACATCTGCAAAAATAAAAATCTTTCTGGATGATTATTTTTGTGTTTGTTTCTTTGTTTGTTTTTGGCTTAACTCACATATGATATTTTGGGTTCGCTTTGACATTCTTGTGCTGGATTCTGACATAATGAGAGCTAATGAAGGCATTTCAAATCTACAGCAGAAGAAATGGGCCCTGGTCCCAAGAAGAATGAGCTGGGAGAAGACTCAAAGCAAAGAGACCAGTGTTGGCAAATCAGTGCTGCTGAGGTTAAGGGTCATTACAAAAAATGCATTTCTTTGCAAGCAGAAAGAGGGATAAGGGCTCTGTATCAAGACTTGTACATCCCTGAGCACGAGACATCCAATTGCATTTACTCACTTCCTGCACTTAAGGGTATGCCGGAAGCAAAGGGATAGAAGTGGCTTTATGACATCTTTGCATTCCCATGGACCATTCAGGGGCCCTACCCAGCCCCAGTGTAACTTAGAGCAGTCTCAGGTCTGCTCCAATTTATGCTTTGCTACCCGTGACCCTCTCTAGGTCTTGAGAAGTAGAGAAGAGCTTTACAGCAGTGCACTTGTCCGCACCCTGGCATGCATCTAATCTGCCCTATACCATGAGCACAGTTACTGGGTTATCAATTTCAGGCAGGAACAAGGTATGAGATTGTAAACTCTTCTGACTGGGACGGTGTCTAGCGACAGCTGGGCTCCAAAAGTGACAGGTGCTTTGGGGAGCTAATGCAGTACATGTAAATAAATACAATAATTAACAAACAGGTACATATGATGATAGGTAGATTCTATGTACGGCAATGACAAACGAATAGATTTGTTAAACCAGTGCTTGTCTGATGGGTTTCAGTTTCCGGTTCTCACTAACTAGCACAGAGCTGCAATGTGGAGGTTGCAAACACGGCAGGCACATAATTATTTGTTTCTTTCGCCTATGTTTGCTTTTTTTAAACTGCTTCCCCTGAAAACAGAAAATATAAACTACAGGGAACCATTTCTAGGGGTCTAACTATTCATTACAGGCTTGTTTTGAATGGAAATAGAATCCTGGCCACCCTCGCCTGACAAGTGACTCTCTAAATCAAAACAAACAGAGGAAAGAATAATCAAACTGGCTTGGATTCTGATTTGGTTACGCACCGGCAAGTCACTGAGATCCCTTGAGCGTCTCCTGTGCTGTCTGGGTTCACCGCTGGTATGGGGGGGATATTTCAATCCACGCTCTGCCTGTGCACCGGAATACAGGACGCAGGAATGGGTACAAGTGGCAACCCCCACTCCTTGGGAACCTAGCTGCCCGTACGCCCAGAATCCTGCTCCTCACGCACCCTTCAGGCAAAGGAGCTTGGTCGGAGTTGGTTCAGTGTCCGAGGATGGGGAAGAGGGTGTTCTAGAGGCACCTCTATAAAGGAAATATAGTAACCCGCCTTCCAGCACTGCCCTCCATGAGTCATTCTGCCTGCCTCATTGCTGTGAAGGGAGGATGCCTCTGAGCATGGTCTGTGGGGAAGGGGGAAATCCCTGCACCCCAGTTGCACCCTCACTACAGCTCCAAGTTTCCAAGCCCTGATCTAACTGTGGCGGGGAAAGAGATGGAAACCAGCAGGAGACAGAGCGAGAAAGGGGAAAGGAGGAGGAGACTGGAGAGGCTGGCCAAGGCAGAGTGAGACACAAGCAAGCAGGAGGAGGCGGGAAGGCCCCAGCCCCACCCCATGCAGGATCCCTCCCTCTCCCATGCCTTTCTGCAGGCCCCGGAAGGAGGAGACCCCTTTGGTTGTGTATTTTCTTTTCCCGGCATTCCCCAGGCCACCACTTGCCAAACCTCAGTCTCAAGCCACTCCATCGCCATGACAACGGGGCCGAAAAGGAACAGATGGTCTCAATGAGCTAAATTCCAGTTAAAGAGGGAGGAGGGGAGCAGGGAGGCGCTGGCCCTGTGAGCGGACGGGAGAGGGGGACACAGACACCCCATATCCCGGGCCATCACCCCAGGCCTAGCTGAGCTCCAAGGCCAAGGCCTGCAAACAAACAGGCAGCCATAAGAAAAGAAACATCACCCCAGGGCACCTCCAGGAAGGAGACTCCGTAGGATTAGTGCAATCCCTGGGCTCCAGTGCAGGTCTAAGAGGGTCTCGTCCAGGTGGGTGAGGAGGCCTCAGCTAAGTTCCCTCCTGTTCCTGCTAGAGGGAAGGGAACGCGGGGCAAAAAGCCAACACACCCTCCCACAGGGAGACAGACACACAAGCTGGCTGGGGCAGAGACAGAGACACATAACTAAACCCAGAAAGACTGACACAGGCACATGCGTCTACACGCTGACATCACACACACACACACACACACACACACACACACACAGGTTGTGCCCCCAGCTAGTTAAAGACACACTTAAAGCCCACGCCACAGCAATGGGGCCTTCAATGCATGCTTCCCCTGAAAACTGGGATGCCAAACAGACCAGGCCATGCTTGTTCAGGGAAATGCAGGTTGTCAGCAGATGGATTAGTTTCACTGGAAGCAATTCATGGACAAACTTCCCAGCCTCCTTAACCTAGTGGGGACTCTGCCCAGGGAATGAGGGCCCAGGAAGGATGCAAGGGGACAGGGGGGAATGCATCTTGAATTCATCAGATCTTCATGATCAAGCAGAGAGTTGCCAAGTCCTGGGTGCAGTGTGGTGATCAGGCCAAGAATTGCTTCCATGTGTAGACAATTCTCATGTCTCCTGAAATCAAAGTTCGCACCCTCCAGTTTCTAGGGCAACTCATATAGTGCCACTGCTGTGTCATCTTCATGTCATGGGGCTGGAGGCCAGATCGCCCTGCCTGTAGGCAATTCCCAAGACCCAAGTCCACAGATCACCGCTTGTATGCAGGGGAGGCAGAAGCCCGTCTCAAATGGATTCATCAGAGCAGACGGTGGGGAGTGGAGAGATAAATCAGGTCACTAATCTCACAGATTAGCTGCTAGCCCTGTCCACGTTGGGCCCCACTATAGTGTTTTGGATCAGAGAGAAGGGAAAGCAGCACCGAAACATCTCTGAGACTCAACTGAACCGTACCAAGTATTCAGGGCTGGGACTGATATTGCAGGCCCCACCCCATTTCCTTCAGAGAGCAGGGTCGGTGTCAGTCAGACACAGGATTCTTCCTCACAGCCGGGCCTAATTGGATTTGCAGCAGTGGCTCTGTGGTGGATAACAGCCACTACGTTTCAGAAATGGCTGCATTTCAGGGGTGGACAAAGTGGTGCTCATGTATATTTACAACACGTAGTCAGTCTCCTAAAGTCTATAAACGGCCTCAAAGGCCCTAGTGCATTGCAAAGCACCATCCATACAAATGCAAGGGCTCAACGCTGATTATAGAGC
The DNA here is from genome assembly GCA_007922175.1 of Pelusios castaneus. NCBI lineage: Eukaryota > Metazoa > Chordata > Testudines > Pelomedusidae > Pelusios > Pelusios castaneus. The sequence goes on along the minus strand of ML685846.1, from coordinate 838,781 downwards.
CTCAAAGAGCCATTGTTCCAGGACAGAAAGAAAACTGCTGATTTTTCATTATCAACCTTAATTTCAAACACTGGACAATGGGGATCCCTTGGACAATCAGATCCATTTTCTTCAAAACAAATGGAGCAATAATTGGTTTCAGAGCCATGGCTACACGGCACTCAGCTGCAGTGTTGGCTGACATAGTCAAGCTAACTTTGATTCAGCCACTGCTCCACCGCTAATGTTACTCGAGCCAGGACCCATCTAGTTAGCTCAAGCTAGTGCAGGTATCTCTACACACACTGACATACATCTCCTGACTGCAGTCTAGCCATCCTCTGGAGTGGCTCTAGCATTATCATCATCCAACAGAACCCCAGAGTGGAGCTGAGTTCAACAGCCAGCCCCACCCTCCGCACCAAGCACAGAGTTTCTCTTACCCCATGCAAAGTCCTGATGGCATTTAACCTTAGGTAAGAGCAAGTCCTGAACAGGATGACATAGGCCACAATGGCTAAAATGGAGACTGGAACCTAATGGGATATGACCTGTCTCCATCTTCTAATCTTCCCCCTCCGCTGGAGCTGCTCCCTCATCTCCGACCCAGTGAAATGCATGAACAATAAGATTATGACCTTAAGGGACCAGGCAGCCCAACCATTTCACGCCCCATGTGAACAGTCCCGGCGTCCAAGGCAGGTCTGGTCCCGTGTAGGCTCCTGTCAAGGGGGATCTGAAAGCCAGCTTGGAGCCAACGACCTTCATGTTCAGGAGGAGCAAAACAGGAGCTGTGCAATGACATGTGCAAGGAGGGCTGTCTGCTCCATGGTAGTCCAAGAAGAGCCTTCCAAGACCTGCCATCTCCACCTTTTGATGGGTTGTCATTAGCAGCTCCTCTTCCCCCTGCCTCCTCATTTGTTTGCGACGAGGAGGTTTTCTCATGTCATTTTCCACTCTGCTGGGCTCCCAGTCAGGTCTCCTACAGTTCTGTTATCAGCAGCACCTGAGCCACTGAAAGCTGAGGACTGAATGGTTCATTCATTTCAGCTCCTGTGAGAATGGAAGGCTCTGACCATGGAGCAGGCTTGGTTTCATGCAGCAGGTGTATCCTTCTCCATTTGCTCCCTTCCACTTCCCCCCCACCCCAGGCAGCTCAGACAGGTTTCGCCCAACTCCCTCCGGGCTGCTGGAAGCCACAAGAGCAATGAACAAAGACGCTCCCTGGTCCCACACTACAACAACTAGACCAGAGCAGTAGTAGCCTCACAGAGGAATCATGGAAAACAGACCCAACCTAGTTCAAACCTTTGGCAGACGGGGCTGTTCCTGCTCAGATCCCTTACTGCTCTCTCCCTGTGCCTGAACCTCACTTACCAATGCAGGTGTAAGCCTCTTCAGCCTGTCTCTAACCTCAGATGTTTGAGGTGCTGTTGTTACAGGGCCTAATCCTATTGAAATCAAGCGATGCTTGGAGTCTATCTCCTCTGGCGCATTCAGCCTTAAGTTCTACCAGAGCCTGTAGTGGGGAACACAAGAATGGGCACGCTGACCACTGGTCCATCTGGGCGTGCACAAGAGATTTTATCCCCATAACTCCCCAATAAGTTACACCTGTGCAAATCTCCCTCCTTGGGGAAAGGGAACAGCCCTGGAGTGCACAACAGCCACACAGGCTTCCCACACAGAAATTTAACCCAGTTTGACCCTCCTTCCTCATTGTCCCATTCATGCTCCTCTTTTCCTTTCATGTCTGTGCTAGCTCTCCCCTCCAACTCTCTTCCTAGATCAAAGCTGCTTCTCCTCCCGATATTACAAACATAATTCAGCTGGTAGATAAGAAACTCTCCAACAGATCTTTATTAATCCCACAGAAGGATGAAATGAGAGGAGAATGTGAAGCATTTAAAGCTCAGCAAGGCCAGGCCAGCAGCTAATATGCTATGAAAACAGCTCACAAAGGAAACGACCATTCAAAAAGCCCCTTTCTTAATGTACCTTAAACCTCCTCCACTCCTATCACACTCCAGACCAGGATTTTGCAATAACCAGCTCCGAGTCAGCAGCTTCTGAACAATCCCATCCCAGATTTCCCAGGAGACACAAAAAGCAAGTTCTGCTGCTGGGGTAGAACATTGCATGGCAGCTAGTTCTATGGATATCTCCAGCCAGGCAGGAGGCATTCAATAAAGCTGCACCTTCTTTACTCTAATGCTGAGCTGTGATGTATTAATTCTAGCTTCCCAGGGAGCTGGAGCTAGGACACAAATCTCCTTTCCTCCCTTCTTCTGCATCCTGACAACAATTTGCAGTTCCCTCTGGTAGAAAGCAAATGACTCCAACGCCAGCTTTGCAAAGCACACACATTCCTAAGGAAGCCAACTTCCACATAACCCCTTCTTCCTCTGGAGAGCAGTAAAGACAAGGGCAGAAACACAGCACCACATTGGCAATGGGATATCAAGTCCTTCTGCTGCCACTAGGCTGTTAGCTCAAATCCAGCTGACATCAGCAGAGACCACAGTCATTACCAGCTGAATGCTTGTGAGTGTATTGAGCTTGATGGGTCTCAAACAGGCATGCACAGCACTAATTGCTCCCCTTGTGTCATTAGCCAGCCCCTGTTACCATAAGAGCTGGCACCATGCAAGCTTTAATTATTTACACTCACAAGCCTCCTGGGACATTGGGCAGGGCTGTTATCCCCATTTTACAGCTGGGCAACTGCAGCTCACAAAGGCTAAGTGACTTGCCTAAGGTCTCACAAGAATTCTGTGGCAGAGGAGGGAATTAACCTCAGGTCTTCAGCTGGCAACCTAACCACTAGGCCATCCTTCCTGCCTTTGCATTCTTAGCAGAGAACCCCAGGATTAAATGGAATATGGAGCATGAACTCCCTCTTCAACCCTATCAGTGGTTTCTGCAGTTCAGGGTCAGTGGGAAGAAGCTGCTGTTGGCACAGCCTGTGCTGCCCCTGTTCCATGGCTAAAGAACTGGTACCTTTCACCAGCCCTAAAAATGACCATCAAAGCAATTGAGTGTAAAGTGAACAGACTCTTTGCAATGAAACACAGCAGAAATATAATGGATAAAGTTCTTCTCTGGTGTAATCATGGCAAAGGCAACAGCCTTAGATCAGAAGGAAATCTGGCCTAAATATTTGCTCTGTTTGAGAACATTTGCTAATTTACCTGCACTAAAGAGCTTCCCACCCTGGGAATTCCCTTTGCAGGGAGTTGGCTGATTTTTGCTGCTCTCAAAAGAGAATCTTCATTTCGGCAGCTGGTTTGTGGTATCCAACATAGCCACCTTTCTCCACGTTTTGCAAATTTCCTCCCATTTGTATTATAGCAGCACCCATCAAGATCAAAGTCCTCTTGTGCTAGGTGCTGTACAAACTCCTAGCAAGAGTTCCATTTTGCCACAACAAGCTTATAACTACAATAGGGAGGGTGAGGATTATTACAAGCAACCCATTCCCAGATGAAGCATAGACAGAGTAAATGATTTGTCCAAGATTACATAGGGAGTCTGCAGCAGACCAAGGATTTAACCCAAATCTCCTGAGTCTGAAGCCACTCCTTTAACCACGTGGCCAGCTTTCCACTATGAATAAAAGTTGATTCAAGCACGATGCCAGCTGGTGTGGAGCAGAAGGCGTTGCAAATATATTGAGCTCTAGAATGCCAGGCAATCATTTTGCAGAGAGGGCAGCAGCTGGATGTCAGAAATACAAAAAATGTACTTAAAAACAAGGGATTTAGTTTCATACTTCCAGAGTGGATTTAGTGCTGGGGAAAGTGTGGATCGATAGCACAGCAAACTGCAAATTGGAGTCCTCTCCTTAGCCACCGAGCAGGGCTGAGACAGCATCTGTGCAAGCAACCTCCCCACAGAGTATGTTGTCTGCACACCTCCACTGTGGCCCTGAGGGGCTGCTGCAAAGTGCAAGAGGGAAGCTCTCCATTTCATGAGCCGTCCAGTCCTTGGCCTCTGTGCCCTGAATACAGGAGGCAATTGTGGTTTGGGCCCTGGATGCAAAATGACTGGAAATCGAACTGCGGCCTGACATGCTCGGTTCAAATAAGCCACCAAAATGAATTTAAAAAAAAAGTAACAGCCACAACGCTCTGGTCTGGATCCAAAGGCCACCAAAGTTCAGGGGTGTTTGGATCCAGAGGTTAGGTTCTGACCCATCTCTAGACAGAATTCAACCAGGATCTCCTGATTGGGATTTGAACCAGGAGAGTGACTTCTATAGACATGGGGGCAACATCTCTCCCTGTGGGCTGCAGATATAAACAAGCCCTTCCTCCTCTCTCCAGCTCCGACAATTGTCTGCGTTCTCAGCCCTACATTCCAGGGACCTCTGGGCACTGGGTCTCCCATATAAAAGTGGGATCAATACAGCTGTCAGGCTATTGCTTCGCGGTCCCTGCTAATTGGTATTGCAATAGGCAGACTGCAGTTCTCATTCCTGCTCTCTGTGGCTTGTCATAATGTAATCAAAATCTCTCTTTATCACAGATATGACAGGAGCAGAAGCTACAGAGTGCATAGATCCTTCCTTATCACAGAATCATACCAATGTCGGACTGGTGGGGACCTCAAGAAGTCGCCAAGTCCAGGCCCTGCCACTGAGACAGGACCCAATGAACATAGACCATCCCCGACAGCTGCATGTCCAATTTGTTGTTAACTGCTGCCCCCCCCCCCCCCCCACAACAGCATCCCTTCAAAGCCCATTACAGAGCAGGAAATTTTTTCTAATATCTAACCTAAATCTCCTTTGATTCAGATGACGTCTTTCCTACCATCAGCAGACGTGAAGAACAATTTATTGCACTCCTCTTTATAACGGCCCTGAACATTTTTGAAGACTAATCAAGTGCCCTCCTCAGTTTTCTTTTCTCAAGACTAAACATGCGCAGTTTTTTTAACCTGTCCTCACAGATCAGGGTCTCTAAACCTTTTATCACTTTTGTTGCTGTCCTCTGCCACATCTTCCCTAATGCGTGGCTCTGGAATCGGACACAGTATTCATGCTGAGGCTTCACCAGGGCCCGGCAGAGCAGCAAAATTACCTCCGATGTCTTGCAAACAACACTCCTGTTAATACACCCCAGCCTTTTTTTTAAAACTACGTTGCATTGCTGACTCATCTTCAGTTTGTGATCTACTGTAACCACCAGCTCCTTTCTAGTAATGATACCATGTAGTATTCCTCATTATTCCTCATTTTGTAGTTGATCACTTGATTTTTCCTTTCTTTTCTTTCCTTATGGGTCAGGGACTATAGGTTTACCAACTTTTCACCTCCCAAGTCCTGGGCTTCACCTTCGGTCACAAGTCAAATGAGATTGTGGGTTTTAACTTTGTATTAGTAAAACGTGGTCCGTGTCACAATATTGTGCCACTGGCTGGCACAGCTGATGGTCTCTGTATGGGAAAGGTCCTGAAGATTGGCATAACAGGGGAATGCAAGTCAGGCCCAAGCTGCATTGACAGAGTTTAGGGGGGTGTATGCCCAAGACTGGAACTGCAGCTGAGAACATGGGGCAGCACTGTAACAGAGTCGGGCGTGGAGAATCTAGCACTCGCAAAGCAAGGAGCACTGTGGGCCAGGGTTGAGAAGCACTGGGGTGCGATAGCGGGCTGAACTGCAGGTAGGAATTAAATACATCGACAGAGCTGTTGGCTGCCCAGTCTAGGACAGCAAGGCATTCCAAAGACTAGTGTTGAGTTATAGCGACAAAGTTGGGCAGAATCCCCTGATTGGCACAGCAAATAATGCGACAGAGCGTGGTTAGAGGGCAGTGGCAATGTGGGGAAGGAGGCAGGCAAGACCTGGAAGAGCAGAGGCAGCAGCAGGTTAAGCTCTGGGCATGTCTGCATTGAAGCTGCTTGTCCCATTCCTTGCGCTATTAGAATTATCGTCATCAAGATAGCACATCCATGCCGCAATTAGATCAGGGCCTTGTTCTGCTAGGCGCTTCCCAGACCCAGAATAAGTGGCCGTCCTTGCTCCAATGAACTCCCCCTCTAAGCTGACCCGTTTCCAGCACTGTCCTTTCTCCCCACCCACAAGCAGCAGCCTAGCCCACGAGAAAGGCCATCTCTGGCTCCATGAGGCTCAGCCGATTTATGTAGGTTGGGGGATACATGGCAGGTGGTGGATACAGAGCCCGTGATTTGTTGATTATCATCAAATGGCAGGTCATGCAGGGCTGAGTTTCTGAGACAAGCAAAGGATCTGCTGCCCTGGACCATTCAGCTTGCGGGAGACTGGCCATAAACAAAACTTGAATAACTGGACTGCTTAGGTCAAGATGCAGCCTCTAATTATACTTAGGGTCCCACAAATAAAGGGAATAAATCCTTGGAAGGTGCCAGGCTGGAGGGGGCAGAGAGAAGCTTATTTTCTACATCACTTGAAAGCAACTCTTATAAATCACACTGAAAGCTGCACCTCCCCGGGCCAGCCATATTTTTAAACTCCCGGAAAGCGGGGAAGGAAAAAACATGTTTTAGTATTTACACCACAGGCAAAAATTGTATTTAAAAAACACACATTCCTGCTGTGCTGAGAGAGATTTCAGCTTCTACAGATAGATGTTTGGAAACGATAGACTTGTGAAATCCACTCCTGCCAGCTTCCCTCTGGAATGGAATGAGAAAATGAGGACTTTGTAAGGCCAGGTAAGGTTAGGGAACTTTCACCAAGACTGCTGATTCAACTCCTCTGTGGCAGTAGCAAATGCAAGTTGTTAACACCTGCTGGCTGCTGGGCAGCCCATATATTACCCTTGTTACTAGGAGTACCATGCACTGAAGGCCCAAATGCAACTGAGGCCCATTGCACTAGGTACTGTACATACTTATAGCATGCAATAGGCTCTGCCCTGAAGGGCTTACAAAAAACAAGACAGACAAAAGGTGGCAGATGAAACAGAGCAGAAGTGAGTTGCCCACAGTCACACGCAGGTCAGTGGCAGAGCCAAGAATGGAAGTCAGGTCTCTGAGCTGCTAGTCAGGAGTTCTAGCCAGTAGACCACATTATGTGTAATGAAGTGGTGGGTCTCAGCCCAGGTCCCAATAGACAGAGGTAGGTGCATTGATGGGATGATTGATGGGGCGGGTTCTGAGTTATTACAGAGAATTCTTTCTTGGGTGTCTGGCTAGTGAGTCTTGCCCACATGCTCAGGGTCTAACTGATCGCTGTATTGGGGTCGGGAAGAAATTTTCCCCCGTGGCAGATTGGCAAAGACTCTGAGGGTTTTTTTTCCACCTTCCTTTGTAGCATGGGGCACGGATCACTAGCTGATAGCGTCTCTGTACCTTAAAATCTTTAAATCATGATTTCAGGACTTTAATAACTCAGTCATAGGTTAGAGGTTTATTGCGGGAGGAGGTGGGTGAGGTTTCGTGGGCCGCATTGTGCGGATCAGACTAGGTGATCTTATTGATCTCTTCTGACCATAGAGTCTATGCAGGAAGCACCAGGTTCAGCACCCTGGCTGCCTGTCTCATTAGAAAGGCCAAGGACTTCTAGAAGCTCTTCCCAAGTAGAAGAGGCAATGCATCACGAGAGAGAGCTAAGCCAGGCCTAACCAGAGCACTGCTCTCTCAGGAGATCCCAAAGATTTTTCTCCTCCTGAGCATGGTCCCCTTTCCAATGTCACCTAGCCTCTATCATGAGCATTCCCCTTTGCAAGTGAGACAGTGCGTGCTGTGGTGTTACCCCACTCCACCCACCTCCTGCTCACCACTGCAGTGCCTTGTCCATTGGGAATCGCAGGAACTCAGACATCACAGTACCAACCCACCCCCAAACAGTATGTCTCCAACTTGCAGGAGTATATTGGCCTCCCTCCCTCTGGAAGGGAATTCCAATATGCCCTTCTTGTGTCTTTAACTCACATCGCAGGACTCAAGCATGAGTGACACTTGCTGGGCAAGCTCTGCTCAATTACTAGCAGATAGTAGAGGTTCCACTATGAAATTCACACTGCCGGATCTTGCACGCTCATTCTCTCTCCCACTCTCGGTAAGCAGAAGCTGCATGAGGCTGTGCTGGTATAAAGACTGCAATGCTTCTGTCCGAAAGGCCATGATTTTGTCACATCCCTGCCAGCAGCTGGAGCCTGGCAGCTGGCGTGGGAGGGAGAGAAGATTGCTGCAGATGTCACAAGCAGCAGCGGTTTGGCTGTCATTCTAATAACGCACAGCAAAAGCATGATGACCATGGAGATGAACAAAGCTGCAGGCATCACATGTGCAGATACACATGTGTGGACAGCAGCGGATGCAGAGCTGAGCAGCAGTGCCTGCATGCAAACACAGAGAGGCATGCAGTTATGGGGCCCAGCATGCAAGGAGACAGAGCCAAGCACATGGGAAACACAGGCGTTCGTACCTGGATGTATACAAATGTGGAGACCGATACACCTGTGAGAGGCCCAAACATGCCTGCATATGTGCAAACATGGAGGCAAAAGGGGCTTTCAGAGAGACACGTGCTGCACGACGTGTGCTCTTTCCTTCGTGCACACCCCCTGGACCTCCCTTCCCTCAGCAACACCCCAAAGGAAAAAACCCGAGACTGTTCTAATAACTCCCCACACACAGAACCAGGCACCTGGCTTGGGAGGTGTGACGCTAACCATCCTAGATTTCTGGGCTTGGCTTTGCTCCTTCTTTAATACCTTTCACCCTAGGATCTCAAACCCTTTGAAATCATGAGTTAGTCAGCCCTAGAACCCGTGAGGCAACTCTGGGGTGGAACACATCAGCTGATTACCAGCTCCCAGCAACTACCAAACAGTTGGAGAATGGAAGCGTAGAGAGGTCTTGTATCCGAGGGACACTACCAGGCAGATTGTGGTTGTTGATACGAGTTAGAACTGAATGCCAAGACTGCTATGCAAACTGTCATGGGATCTTGGCTCTCCACCTCATCCACTGCCCCCTGCAACCCCGGGTCCCCCACCCCCCTCCTGCTGTGGCAGATAAAGGGAAGAGTGCTCTGGCCTGACAATGAACAGAGTGTTCAGTTGTTTCCACTGCAGTTAAATGGCCAGGGACCAAATCCTCTGCCAGTCCAGCTTCACCAGCCAGCATCTTCACCTGTCGACTGGCTGAGCTCCTGTTTCCCTGGAGGAGGCCATTCAGATAGGGGATGAGAGACCAGGCCTAAACAGACCTGGACTATCGGTGGGGCAGGGACTGATTTTCCATTCTGGGTATGTACAGCACACAACTGGGTCCATTCTTATTTTGGGGTACCCAAATAACAAGATTTCTAATGTCTTGCCCTGATGGAGGGCGAGGAGACATTTCAGTGCAGGAGATGGCTCCGTTACTGCTGTTTGTGTAAAGCAGGTTTGGGTTTGATGGTCAGTTATGACTCCACAGTGTGCCGATAACTCACCCGTCCTAGGCTCTGAGAGCAGGCGAGTGGTTTGTTTTTGTTGCTGAAGGACAGAGTTAGAACTATTTCCTTCCCTTGTTTCTTTCCTCGCTGAGACTGTTTATCTCGCAGGGAGCTCAGCACTGGTGAAAGGTGCTGCCCAGACTTCCCTGGAGATGAGAAGCCTCTTTATGAACAGAGCAGGTGGGGAAGAAGGGTTACATTAGCCCAGCCTCTTCCCCCTGCTATGTATAGTGGCCCCTTTAATTGTAGCTAGGGCTTCCTGGCTCCTTACTATTCTTTATGCCCTTCTACAGCCTCCCTTTACTCTCTACCCTGTATTCCTCTGTACTCAATGCCCTGTGAAGACTGACCAGTGCTCCCTAACTTATGGCTCATCCCCTGTGTCTCTAACACATGTGTCTGCTATAACCTGTGCCTTATCTCTGGGATCCCCTTTCCTGTGCCTTATATCCTGGGCTGCTCAGCCTCTGCTTAGACTCTTAATTCCCACAGACTGCGATTAATTTATTCTACTCCATAGCCCTTGATCGAGTCCCCCTGACATCCTGGCTCCTGCGTCTGTCTCCTGCCCTGATCTACATCTACCGCGAATGGATAGTGTGTGAATGGATGGCACCTAGGCCAGAGAGCACTAGCCACATGGGTTCTCACCAGTGGAATTTGCAATCAACTTTAAGGTTGAGATGCTGCTGAGCCAAACTCACATGATGCCCCATCTGTGGGGAAAGTGGGGGGCTCAAAACAGATACATATAATGCCAGGACAGACAGACAGACAGCCATTGGAGACTGTAACCCAAGCCCCTGCCTGGATCTGCCCAACACAGCTACCCATTCTTTTTTGTCCCCTCCACGGCTGAGCTCTTCACTCTTTCTCATCAAGGCTGAACACACCACAAGGCTGTTTATGCATTTGGGTGGCCACATGGCACTCAGCTCCAGCCCTGTGCCTCCCAAACAGACGTCTCATTGTATCTGGAACCGCTGTCGCCTGTTACTCGCGCAGAAACGCTGGACGCTAGCCACTAGCTGCAGGATCCCCGGACCTGTCTGCCACTCCAGGATGTGCCTTCAGCTAGCCTGCTCTAAAAGAAAAAGGACAATGGATCCATCACTGTGGAACAATAGATTCCCTAAGGCCCAGAGGGTCAAATTTGCACCAGACACACAGAACTATGGAAAGCCACATCCACCTGAGCAAACAACCCCGGGAGAGGACACAAAACTCCCATTCCCTTGCGGCAACCCCTGTTTTTAACAAATGTGGTAGAGGATGGATGAGCTCCTGGGAAAGGAAGAAAAAGAAAGATTAAAGGGTTTGGTTGGCCAGGAAAGATGCCCATAACAACATGCTTAAACCTAGGTAGAGGGGCTGGGAAGAAAGGATTGGGAAAGAGGAAGGGATGCAGCCACTCCTCAATACACCATTGCCTAGACAGGTGGCTCATATGGCACAGGCTGCTGCTTCAAAGCAATGATGTGATTCAAAGGTCTTGTGCCAACATCCCAACACAGCTTTTTCTCTCCCAGAATATAGCAGCTTCCCCTGCTGTGTATGCCCCCATTAGAAAGAGGATGGTAGTGCAGGGCATGGCAGAAGCAGGGATTACTTCTTAAAATGACCCAGGTCCTTTATGTCAGGTTGCCAGATGAATTATTCCTCCCTTGGTTCTCTCCCATCCACCTATATGGCTAATGAGAATTCAAAGAGCCACTGAAAACATCCTTCACCAGGACCGGCTCTACGCCTCCTACTAGTGGAGCAGAGAGAGAGGAAGGCAGAGCCTAGCTGACAGGGTGCAGGAACGACATTGCCCCTGCCATCTTTTGAAGCAGTGTCCTGGAGCATTGAAGGGGCGGAAGAGGAGCGAATCCCAGTGGGTGTAGGTGGTCACGGTTGGTAGACCTGTGTTGGGGAGCCCTGGAGTGGAACTGCAAGATCTGCTGGAGTGTAGCAGCAGGGTGCAATTGGGGTGGGATGAAGCTTGTCTACACTCTGCCTGAAGCTAGCTGATAACATGGTTAGTCCCTCCAAAATATATTGTCTGGAGGGAGAGGAATACACATCTCACTGCAGGGAGGATAGCATCAGAAGGGACGTCTTGGGGGAGGGCTGAGACGGAGACACAATTTCTTCCCTTCCAGATCCCATTGGGAGAAGAATATGGGGGTAGAAAAAGGTGAGCCAGATCCTCAACTGCTGTCAAGCAACCTAGCCACACCAGAGTCTGAGCCCGTCCCAGTGCCCTGGTGGAACAGAGACAGAGCAGGCAGCTTCAGCCATGCCAAGGCAGTTCACTGGGAAAGAGAGAAGATAGAGCTGGCTACCCTCTCTCCTTCCTACCCACAGAGTCTCTGGTTGCTGCCTAAAAGCCTTACACTATAGAAGAGCTGAGCAGTTGCTGTGACCCCTCTGGGACCAGCCTGTGCCAACCAGCTGTACTAGCCCCTGCGATGAAGAGGAAGGCAAAGAGCAATTGTGAAGAAGGTGTAGGGGTTAAACTGCAACACTCTCTCCTCCGCTCCCTGATCACCTGCAATGCAGCCACTGAGCCAGGCACATGCGCCCACCGCAGATTCAGAATGCATTGTGGTGTGTGTAAAATGGGCAGCAGCAGGGTACATACCCACAGGGCTAGGAACGCACAACCTGCTTCACATCCAGTTTGCAGTTGCGACAAGTGCTCATTTGGTGGCTGCGAAGCCAGGCCTTCAAACACAGGAAGAGTCACTGACCGCCGCCGGGGAGGCAGGGAGAGGACAGATAGAGGTTTGATTAACCCCTGTGCTCTCACCTGCTGACTGAAGGATCTCTCTGCTCCTGGTAGCCAAGGCTGGAGTTTCTTTTCTACGCTGGAGCCAAGAGGTTCCCTTCATCCCAGCTAATCTATGAAAGTTGGATCAGGAGGGAGAAGGCCCCACCTGAATTAGACCTTGGTCAGGATAGTTCAATGAGCACCTCAGCTGGAAGGCAGGAGAGAGGTCTGGATTTAAAGGCAGCTAAATGAGTGGCGGGGGGGGGGGGGGAGATGTAGTTATCAGAGGTTTCCTTCCTCAGTTAAATGAATTTTCACTTGAAAAGGTGATGCAAGCTACAGAGCCTTTCATTGCAGCTGGAGAGCCCCTGGGAAGCCATCAATTGAATTTGTGGCTCCCTGACCTAGCAAGGCCTGTCTTTCAGTTGACATTAAGAGGGGACAGGAAGACGATGGGTTTCTCAAATGCAAACTGCGTGTCGGCTCTCGGCCCCAAACTACCAACAAGCTGGGGAGCTGTCTAGAGTGAAGCTGACGCATTTGAATGAGTGAACAGTTCTCACGGCATTATTGGATTAGGAGCTACCTGTCCCTCCCTGCATTTCATCTTTGTCTTTCGTCCCAGCAAGCCCAACTGGCGTGTGCAGAAAGACACACAGCATAGCGCACACCCCTTATACACACACATGCATACACCTCTGAACACATATGCACTCCCCCCCAGGGCACACAAATGCACACACAGACCTCTGTACACACATTTGCATAGACAGACATTTGTACATACACTCAGATGAAAATACACAGGCATACGGACATACATGTCTGTGCACACACCCAGTCTCATGAGGTCACCACCCACCACTGCAGAGCTGGTAAAAAAAAACACTTTAGTGTGTGAGCCTAGGAATATCTGTTGGGAGGTATCTGCAGGATTCCTACCACCACCTCTTCTGCTCTCATTACAGGCTCCTTTGCTCCTTCATCTGAATGTCCTGTTGACTCAGATCTCATCACCCCATAGAAATGGCACCCTTTAAAGAAACCCACTCAAACATCCTCTCCAGATCAGAGCAAAAGGAATTCCAAGTGGAGGGCAGGATCTCAGGACAAGATGAAGCAGGGGGTCCCATCAAAGGAGAGCAGGAAAGACTGCATTGGCAGGGGCAGCAAGAGCCAGAAATCTTCCCTGGTCCAACCAGCTGGAAATGCATATGGCAGCCTCTTGTTGTCCAGGGTTCTTGTGTGTCCATCTGAGGACTTGCAAACTCATCCCAGCAATGCTCTGTGTGTAGCCTCCCCCTATTGCTATGTATCCCAGGAGGCCATCTCTTCCTTTCCTCCACCCTACAGCCATCACTTCAGAACCACCTAGTTGCCCCTTTTCACTGGGCCTGTCTGTTGCTGGCTGCACTGGTGAAGAAGCCCTGCCTGTTAATTACACTATGTGTTTAGAAAGATGAGCAAATTTCCCTAGGATGCAGCAAAGACCTGTCACTAAAGAGGGGCAATCACTATGGTGCCTCCCCTGCATCCTCCTCCCTCCTTATCTCATCTCTGTCTCTAGGTGTATACACCACGCCCAACAGCACACGCTGACTGAACATGCCTTCGCTCCAATAGGAGAGCACCAAGGGTGTCACCTGCTAATCTGGGTCTGGGAAGCAGGTCACCTGAGCTGGCTCTCCTGGTCCCTGCTGTGAGTCAACTTGGGTGCAAGAGGTGCCTGAAGGATCGTTCTCAGCACCCCAGAGCCTCCCTGTGAACAAGGCTGATGCCAGCTGGAACAATCGAGCCTGAGGGAGAGCCCGTCATGAGGAAAGGGTTGCTGGATCCTGCCAATGCCTAAGAGAGTCACTGATCCTATTAACCGCTTGTTAGGGTGCCCCCTTGCATTTTTTTGAGACAAAATTCCCAAAATGCCTTTTGTAATTCCCCCCCCCCCCCTTCCTAATTCTGCTTGGCAGCCCGCACAGTGTCTGCCAATGATTTCCAGTTAATTAACACCTCTGTGAGGCTGGCAAATATTATTAACTCCATTATCCAGCTAGGGGAAATGGAGGCAAAAGGAGGTGAAGAGGCTCACCCTAAAGTTTCATAGACTGAGACAGAACTTGGAAAGCAAACTCTGGAGTCCTGTTCCCCAGTCCCTGCTGCTCTAACCACTAGTCAAAAATGGTTCCCATCACATGGTAACAGCACACTAGCTGGGCTAGTTTAACTTGCGTCAGCTGGGCTGGCTCCCATTCCAGCTAGCATGGCCAACCCATGCTGATACACACATGCCCATAAATTCACTCCAGGCCAAAACTCGGACAGACAGACAGACACACACACAGAGCGTGGGCTTTGTGAATAGTCTGATGACAGATTCTCCTGAAGGCTGTGCTATCTCACCGGAAAGGAAATTTGCCTTTGAATTGCAATGAAGTCTCACATGTGACCTAGGGCCTTCAGGCCACTATAACTTGGATGTGACTGAGTCAGTATTCAGCCAAGTACTTTGAAGTTGCAAATTGCCATATAAAAGCGCCAAGTATTTCTATATAATACCTCCCATCTCAAGATCTCAAAGCACCATGCAAACCAAGCTTCACAGGTGCTATTATGAACTCAAGAGTATTACTGCCCCAATTTAACAGCAGGGAATTGTCTAAGGTCCCACAGGAAGTTTGTAGCAGCACTGGGAATAGAAGCCAGATCTTCTGGCACCAGGTCACCCATCTCAACCACAAGACCAGCTGTGCCTTAAACTGCACCAATTTCCATGGCATACAAACAGATAGCACTTTAGAATTTCTTAAACATAAATTCACCCACAAGTGTTCCCAGCCGCTGAAAATCAGCTGCTTAGGATCTTTCTTCTTCAGCTCCCTGTGGTTTTGAATAGGCTGATTCCCATTAATATCTTTGAAGCTTTACGCCCTCAGCCTGACATGATACCTGCTAATGGCTACAAAAGGACAGGAAAGCAGATTTGCATGGTAGACTTTAGGAGCTCTGAACTGAATCCGTTATGGGCGATTGAGCAGATTGTATTAAAGACAATTTGTTGAAACAGATTTTTATAAGGGACTTCTTACCGCTTTTATGGCAAGGAACTTTTATTTTCTTATCAGACAAAGCTAACATTATAAGAAGAGGAAGAAGGAGAGGGAAATGCACACAAGAGAGGAACAAAAAATATCTGCATTGAACAGATGAACATTAAAGGTCTGACAGAAGTAGAGGAATGAAAGGAGAAAATTAAAGCTGCATCTTGACTTGAATGCATCCTTCGGAGGTCCCATACCACTCTCTTCAGCAAAGTGGGTTTGATTATTTTTTCCAAGGGAATTTCACTGTGTTCTCCACCTTTTTCCCCAACACCTCTGCCTCTCTGGATTCAGTGGCTCTATATGTATGGCTATATGCACACTCTTCCCACCTTTTAAATGTAAATGTCTCACTCACTTGCCGAACTTACTGTGAAGGGAGTAGTTTAATAGGATTCATAAGCTCTTTGGGGCTCATGAACTGTCTTTTTGTTCTGCGTTTCTACATCACCTAGCACACTGGAGCCCTGATCCCTGGCTAGGGTCCTAACCTGCTATCAGTACATATATAGGTAAAAAATATAATAAATAATGAAGGATCAGGAGCTCATATGAAGGAGTCACATGTTCATTTGAACCAGCCAGACTGAAAATATCAGCCCCACATGCTTCAAGGCACATTGCCGTCACCAGCAGGGGTCAGGAAGGAATATATCATCAAAGCATTGTGGAGTTGACTGTAGTTTTTTCTCTGCAAATCAGAGACAGGCTACCAAACTAGATGGGCCACTGGTGGTTCCAGGAGAACAGGAGGAGGATTAGTAGAGTGGACAGACAGAGCATTGATCTATTGCAATATGGCAGGAGATGGGACTGCCAGTTTACTACAGGCGGACTGTAAGCAGAGCAGGAAACAGGGTACTAAGCATTGGTCTCTACTGCCATAGAAGGACAGGGGTGACAGGATAGGAACCAGAACAATGAATAGACAGAGCAATTGTCTGTTTTGAGAAGGCAATTCCTATGCTTCAGTGGTGATCTGGGGGGAAATTACCAATCACAGTGGCTGCAAGAGCATGCCCCTCATCCCCTCTGCTTCTGCAGGCTCATTCCACCTCCAGTACTCTTAGCTGCGTGTGGGGACTGACCTAGCCAAAGCTCTGAATGAAAAGGAAAACTCCAAGGACAGCCACAGCAAATGATTTCCTGCCAACTTTGAGTTTGTTTCTTGCAAGAAGCCACAGCTGAGGGAGGCTCTTAAACCAGCCTATCTGGGGTGCAAGAGGAACAGGGAGCACAGTGATCTGCCTAAGGAGCCCCGGGCAGGCTTCACTCAGCACCTTACTCCCCTTCAACATACAATCAGCACCTTTTCCTCTAGGGAGGGGGGAAGAGGATAGGGAGGGACCATCTAGCTCTAGCTTCTCCTTCCTCTAGAGTCTGGACGCTCTGCCCTTTGCAGATTCTCTGGCCTCCTAACTTGCAGCATCAGGCCTTCCCCCAAGTCCTCCCTCTCCCAGCAAACCAGTCCTTGGGTTCACCCCAAACCGATGCCCCCACCCAAGCTTCTCAGTGGCCTATGGCCCCACCGCATGGGATGGGGGCAACCACTCCCCTTCTCCACCAGGTGTGGGACTGGAACCCCACTAAGTGGCAGGGGAGACGGGTCCGGGGGTCCCTACTGTACAGCCACCCCCACCTTTGCTCTGACTTGAAAGCCGGGGCCAGCCTGGTAGGGCATGGAGAAGTTAAGCCCCCAAAGGGAGGGAGGAGGTCTCGGCTTGGTCTCCTTCTCCCGCACCGTGCACCCGGACAGCCCTGCCCGCCACCGCCTTTTGTTGTCTCGCCTGGACCCCGGATTTACATTAACCCCTTCAGGACTGCCGTGGGTCAGTCAGCAGCTGGGGAGAATTGCATCAGAGCCAAGGGGCGGGGCGGGAGAAATGGGGCAGAACCGGGACGCGCCTGGGAGCCGCTGCTCTCCTCCCCCTCGCACTGTTGGCACCATCTGATTTCGGGGGGAGCCGCTCCGCTCCGGCACGGCTGTAGCCGAGGTCAGAATCGGGCCCCTAGAGTGGATCGGAACCGTGCACCCGCACGGGGGGGGGGGGGGCAGGATAACGCAGCTGGGGCTTCTGCAAATCTCTACCCCCCCTCCCGAAGAGCGGGGCGCCCGAGCGCTCCCCCAGCCCCGAACATCTGCGCGCCTCGCCCAGCCCTTCCCGCATCGCCAAAGCAAACGACCCGCCCCAGCGCCCTGGAGCCCAGCTGCTGCCCCCAGCCAGATGCCTGCACAGCTGGGCACAAATTGGGGCCGGCGGCTCGCAGGACTCCCGGCCAGCATCGCACCCTCCCAGCCGCCCCATTCTTCTCCAGCGTCCCAGCCTCCCGGGGAGCCGGCCCCCGTCCCGCTCGCTCACCTGGCAAGAGGAAAGCCGCCAGCACAGTCCACCAGCCCCCGGGGCAGCCTGGCCGCAGCCTCGGAGCCATCAGGTCCTCGTGCGACGAGCCCCCCACCCCGAAAACTGCAACCCAACCAGGAGCAGGGCGCCAGACAGCCGGGGCGCAGCGGAAGGGGGCTCCCCGGAGCGATCCGCGGGCAGCTCGCCTCCTCCCTCCGGCCACCGCGTCCTCAGAGGCGGGGAGGGAAGGCGCTCCCCGCCGGGCGGCTGGCTTTCCACCTTAGCACCGCCGAGCCCTGGAACATGCTCCCGTCCCCTTCGCCGCCTCCCCCTCCGGACGCTGGGGGCAGGTGGGAGCCTTCCCGGGGTACCAACGAGGAGGGACGGCGGCCGGGCTCTTGGCTGCCCGCAAAGGCTCCTTAGTTTCCAGTCCACGTTGCCGTCCCCGGGGCTCTCAGGCGGTGCCGGCTGGGGGCAAGTCCCAAAGCTCCATGTCTCGCCTCTCGCTTCCTGGGCACCGGGCGGGGCTGCGGGACTCCTTGGCCCCGAGATTGGGCGGCTGGGGGAAAGAACTGGAGGCGCCTTGTAGCATCAGGCTGGTCCCTCCTTCCTGGCCGCTGCTGTAACAATGCAACGCGCTCCAGCTCTCTGGATCCTCGGCCCGCTCCGCCGTGATGTCAGCCCATGTAAAGCAGGAGGAGGGCCCAGCGTTAACCCCTTCCAGCCCGGAGCCGACCCAGGGCTTCATTTGGGCCCCAGGCACAGGGCCGGCCCTAGTGTTTTTGGCGCCCTAGGCGAACTATGACTGTAGCGCCCCCCACTCTACATGTTATAAGAGATAATATATTAATATATTTTTAAAATAGAGAAAAAAATTCACTTCCATTTAATTTGGTGCCCCTTAAAACCTGGTGCCCTAGCAACTGCCTAGTTCACCTACATGGTTGGACCCGCCCTGCCTCTAGGCTTGGCAGTTCATAGCCCTGGCACCTCTCTGGGCTTGCTCTGTCAGCCATGGCAATCAAACAATTGCACCTCTTTCGCTGCAAATTAAACACTGAGCTGCCCCACTGGCAGAAGGAACCTTGGCTCGTTTTTAGGGCTCCCCCAGCCCTTGCCAAGGCACCATCATGTGGAATGGTTTCAACTGGGTAACCCTCCCTCCCAAGATCTGCAGCGCTACCCACTATTTGTTTTGTTTCACCATCCCTGAAGTCATGCTATGAGGCACAATGAGGAGAGGGGGGAGTGTTCTGTGGGAATAGGTGCTCCTGAGTAGTATGACCATGGGCCTGGGAGTCAGGAATCCTGGCTTCATCAGCATATGTTCACCTTCACCTCAAGTGTTTCCTTTGTATATTGTTTCCCCACCCAGCATCTGTCCTGTCCATTTAGACTGCAAAACCTTTTGGGAGTGCTTAGCACAGTTTTGAGTGATGGATCGGTAACACTAAATGATCCAGTTTTCCTTCCCGAGAACCCCTGGTCCCCCATTTACCTACCTGTACAAAGGGGATCACGATGATACGGACCTGCCTTACTAAGGGGCTGGATTAAGGTTATAAAATGAGGTGCCCAGCTCTTGGAGTCACTGGTTGAGATCAGAGTCATAATATGATTTTAGCCTGAAAAAGTGAACCAAGTGTAACAGGCCTCTCTGAGCTGGAAACAATTTCCCCTGCATCTTAGGGAAGGGTGGGGCTATGCTTTGGGGCCTGGGGTATGTCTAAATCCCATGCTGTCTTTCATTTGGCCCCGTTGTGAAACTTCATTCATGTCTGTTTAAAGCACTTGGCTGCTGAAGGCAGGTTCTTACTTTCAGCAACAGGGTCTGCCCCCCACCGGTGAGAACTCATCAGACATAAGGTGCGTCAGTTTCCTTCCCTAATGGTATACTATACAACGAGTGTCATGACTGGCATCACATCCAACTGCCTTTGACTTCCCTAACCCAATGGATCAGGGACCCATTTTGCAATTGGGTGAACTGGAGGTGAGATCAAGCAAAGCACAAACCCACTATCTCAGATTTCAGTCCTATGTAAATGAGGGCCATGTTTTGAACATATTTTGGGTGTGTATATATATGGGTGTGTGTAGTCGTGGTTTCACAATTAGGACTGTTTTTTCATGAATATACATTTTTTTAATGACCCTTGTCTATAGGATCTAGAGAAAAAAAATGTTTTCAGTTTTTAAAGGTCCCTCTGCTAACTCAGTATTTAACCAACAAGCTGTATCTCTCAAGCTACACTGGCATCAACAAAGATGCTGAATCTCAAACAAAGATGTGAACAACAGCAACAACAAAAACAAAAACAAAGTCATGTTGATTTCAAGCTCCATTAGAAACAACACAGGAACAAATCAATGCTTGGCAAACAGAAAAGGACAGAATCAGTTGGGAAGGATATTGCATTCAATAGTGAGTGGAAAGACGGAAGAGCTAAAAAGATACCTCAGAGGGCTCTTTCAACACCCTTTCCTTTTTTAGTTCTGGTAGAAGCTAATTCCCATTCAAGGGAAAGCTGGACAGTGCAGTAACAAAGCAGATTAGCCAGACACGAGGTTTGTTTGAAAATAATTAAGGCTATTGCGTAGCAATGATGTTTAGTTAATAGATTGGTGGATATCAAGGCCTGGAGGAACTGTTATGATCAGCAAGTCTGACCTCCTGCATAGCACTAGCCAAAGAACATCATCCAGTAATTTTTGCGCCAAGCCCGTATTTTCTGGCTAAGCTGTAGCATATGCTCTAAGGATAACCAGTCTTGATTTAAAGAGAAGTTGTGATGAATGGACGGGTGATGATAAGTTGTTCCAGTGGTTAGCTGCCTCGCTGTTAAAGTCATACATTGATTTTGTCTAGCTTCACCTTTTAGCCATTGAATCTCATTTTGCCTTTTCCCATTAAATAAAAGGGAAATCTACTCTCAAGTTCATGGGCTATTGGTCTATCAATGGCTGTTAGCCATCTACCCTGCGGGTGTCCCTAAGCCACTGACTGCCAGGGAGAGATCACCTGGAAATAGCTTGTTCTGTTCATTCCCAATACGCATCTGGCACTGGCCACTGTTGGAAGCTAGGCTACTGAGTTAGATGGACCAGTTTGGCTGTTCTTATAGTCTTAACTTGCTTCCCCATTTAGGAACCTGTAGACCGTGATCAAGTCACCTCACATTTCACAGCATTGTAACTTAGCTCTTCATAACATGACTACCTCTGCTTTTTTACTGACCTTGATGAGTAATAAAATGTTGATATTTAAAATATTGTTCCTAGCAACTGAGTTAGCATCCATTTAGATGACTGGAGCAGTTTAAACCGCAGAACTATTGTTTCAGACTTTCTACAAACTCAGGCAGGATGTCTCTGTGTTGGTGACTTTCACTCCATGTTTTAAATGTTTTTTTTTCCTCCAGCCATGACAGCTAGTGGTTTATTCTTGAAAAAATATGAAGGCTGAAATTAAAAGGGTTAGCCTTGCCTTTGTGCCCCAAAGGGGACATGCCACCATTTTCTGCGAAGCATTGACTTAGAACAAAGTGTATTGCTCAGTAATAAAATTGCTGGAGGTTAAGGGTGATCCAGGTCAGCCCTAATGCTTTTAAATGACATGAAACTCACTACTCTTTCATTACAAAGTCGAACCCGAGATGATGTTCACTGAAAGATTTCCTATGGTTCATGAATATTTTGATCCACATCTTTCAAAGAATACTGGGGCTGATTTAAGGCTTTCCTTCCAAATCAAATGGCCCATGTTGGCCAAAACCAGGTGGGTGATACTCCTCAGTTTCACTCTGAGATTTGGAGTTCATTTGAGTCCAGACAAGCATGACTAGGGGAGGCACTGGGTTGTAAACCACTGTGTAAATAAACTAATTAAAATGTCTGTGTAAGAACCCTTCTGGGGCTTGCCTTTGGTGAACTGAATCTGGGACCTTGTGCAGCAAAAGCCCAGAGCTTGACCATTTGAGAAAAAAAGAGTAACTCCCTTAAGTGATAGCAGTAGAATCGTAGAATAATAGGGCTGGAAGGGACCTCACGAGGTCATCTAGTCCAACCCCCTGCTAAAAAGCAGGACCACTCCCACTAATGGTATCCTCTTTTGTGTGCCAAGTCCTGGAATATTGAGCCTGAATGCACTATTGCCATGATCCCAGGTGAAGAAAACCCCTCAAAGTTGGCACCGACTATTAACTTTTATGATTTGTTACATGATTCATTGTGGCCCAATTCTGCATTTCTTGCATATCCCAGATGACCCAGAGCATTTTGAGTTCTGCATGTGAGAGAGAAGCAGGATCAGGGTATTTTGGGTTGATTGGATATTTTTAAGTGCTGTGGGAGCAGGCTCTTTATGAATTTAATTACATAATATTTATTTATTTGACAGCAGAGTTTGGGGGGGGAGGGGGGGAGAGTTTGATGTTCCTAAGCAGGCTGTTTTCTGGCTTTGATTTATCAGCTGTCTGAGTTAATTCATTAGTTGTGTGGATTTTTTTTTCTTTTAATTTTATTTTGCCGCTGGGTGTTTATCATTTGCAATTGTAAGTCTAATTAATTGTTAGGGTGCTTAGAGCTTTCTGTATGGCCCTTGAAAATTGTTATTGAAATAAATAAATAATGAAGTTTGTTCCCAAGTAACACAAATATAAGCCTGGTTCTCAACCGCTAGTGAGCACTCACCATTCCAGTAGAAGTCAGAGGAAGCAACAGGTGCTCAGCAACCTTGAAGATCCCGCTCTCTCTGTCCAGCTCTTTTATCTATCCCGGTGTTTATAGAAAATCCATCACACTTTAAGGTTAACGGCACAGAAATGAGGCACAGTTCACTGCTCATTGCAAAGAATTGGTGCGTGTGACTATGTGCCTCTGTCCTCAAGAGGCATGGACTCAGAACGGCTCAACTGTGTGTCACAGGTTCAGTACAGCTAACAGGCCTGTAGACAGCCATGAGTCTTTTTTAGTGCAAGTGATTTTGGAGCTGTGGAATATGAATTCTATCAGCATGATGGTCTGAATGGCCATAGTGAAAGAAAAACAAACAAGGAGTCCTGTGGCACTTTTAAAGACTAACAAATGTATTTATCACATGAGCTTTCGTGGGAGAAAATTCCACTTCTTCAGATGCTTTGATTTTCTCCCATGAAAGCTCATGTGATAAATACATTTGTTAGTCTTTAAAAGTGCCACAGGACTCCTCGTTTGTTTTGCTGACCTAGACTGACACGGTCACCACTCTGGAACATAGCAAAAGAGTTTGCCTAGATG
This sequence comes from Pelusios castaneus, assembly GCA_007922175.1. Classification (NCBI taxonomy): domain Eukaryota; kingdom Metazoa; phylum Chordata; order Testudines; family Pelomedusidae; genus Pelusios; species Pelusios castaneus. The sequence goes on along the minus strand of ML685846.1, from coordinate 815,900 downwards.
AGGAAAGGGGTCAGGGTTAGTTAACACATTCTTGCTAACCTCAGTCTAACTGTGGTCTTTCCCCAATGTAGATGCAGTTTGACCTGCCCCCACTCCCTTTCTTCAACCTAGCTGACTGAGGTTGACCCTAGGGCAGAGGTGTCAAACTCATTTGCTATGGCAGGCCAGATTTGACTTAAATGTGCTTCAAGTGGGCCATGCATGCCATAAATTGAAATACTACGGCACTCTCGTGGCATCGTGAAGTGCTGTGTATGCAAAACTGCGCTCCAGAATACCTCTCTCTCTGTGTTAGGGAGCACAGTCTTGCATCTCAGTGCTCTGTGATGTCATGAGATCTGACACTCATGGCATTGTGGAGTGCTGGGTATGCGAGAGGATGCTCTCTCTCTCTGTTAGGGAGAGTCTGGTCCCTTGGGGCGCAGTTACAGCTATATGGAAAAGTTTGCGGCCCGCATTTCGCCCACAGGCTGCATGTTTGACACCTCTGCCCGAGGACTTAGGCTGTGGTAAACCATACTTGTTTGTGTTCTGGAGCAATCACTTTGACGTTTCTAGCCTAGTATAATATTGTGTTAGTTAACTCAAGTTAAAACAGGAACACAAACCCCAGCCTAGATAAACCCAGGGCTCAGTGCTGATTTAAAAATAGCACTAGATACATTTCACTAAAACAAAGAGAAAAATTAATCTGAACTATCAGTGGCCTGAAACCTAGCATGAGAAAAGCTCCCCATTCCCATATGGATGTGATCTTTGCCACTTCTGAATTTACAGGGACTTTAATGAGATGCTAGAAAGAGAGTCTGACTTCTGTCCTGTTAGATGGGAGCCACTTACCAAATCTGAACTCTCCCCTTGAGACAACCTCCTCTCCCCACTTCCTTTGTGGGATCTGTCCTGGTCCAGATGCTAGCAATCCCACAATAACTTGCCCCACTCTTATAGAAGCTGTCATGCTACTAAAGTTCTTGAAATTGCAATTAAAGCATGAAACAACATTTGGCTGGAAAGGGAAAGGCTGCCTTGAGCACAGTGATGAATTGTCGGCCACACTTCAGCTGAGGGTGCAGTGAACTATTCCTCCCAGGACTTTTCCATGGATGCCAACTCCACAGGCAGACATTTGCAATCAGATCCCATCCTTGGTGCCAGTTTCCTCAGTGGGAGCTGATACGGTGGTCTATGGAGGACATACCTGGACATGGCTAAGGCAGGAGTGTCCAACCTCTTCCACTGGGCCCAGGACTGCGCTCCATGGCAGCACACTTTCTCCCTAATAAGAGAGAGAGGGAGGGAGGTATCGCAGAGCACAGTTTCGCATACACAACAGTCGACGATGCCATGAGAGTGCTGTAGTATTTTGATTTGTGGTATGAACAGCCTACTTGAAGTACATTTAAGTCAAATCTGGCCCTCCATAGCAAATAAGTTTGACACCCCTTGGCTAAGGTCTGTTCTAGCAAGACCCCAGACACAGAGAAAGAGAGGGGTCCAAAGTGCCTGATGACAGATCACTCAGGGCCTTCCCTGCACCATAGGCTGAGAATAGCTGGGAGGGAAGTTAAAACAAGGTCCCCAAGTTTATCATAATAATAGGGACAGACCCCAGCTGTGATAGATCTGTCCTTTAGCCTATCAGCAACACAGAAGGCTGCTGCACAGGGAGAGAGCCAGAGACAATGCTGCTTTAGACCTCCATCACAGGCAGGGATGCTTGGTATCTGCGTTCTGAAGGGACTCAGCTGTTTTTGAATCCTCACCGGTTAGACCCAGCCCTTTATCCCTTTGAAGCAGAAAAATGAGTCACCATGCAGTTGCGGGAAGAGGGGAGAAATCACTCGTCTCCTCTACACCTCTGTAGGCAACTAGCCCTTTCCTGTTCTGGGGAGACCTTAGTCTGTGGAACTATGGGCTTGAACTGACTATAGGCCGAAAAAGATCATTTAGGATCATTTACTCTGGCCTTCTGATTAACAAAGGCCAGAGAATTTCACCCACTAATTCCCATCCACCCACCCATCCCCATCCACCTTGCACTGGATGATGTTTGCCACCGTCCACCCTAGAGGTGACAGCTTTCCAGCTGTTCCCTATGCGTGCCGTTTGTATGGCACTGTGATATGAAAGGCACTATAGAAATGGATATTATATTATGCTGATCATTATTACCAGAAGGACAAAAAGGGGGAAAGAAATAGCTCTTTCAAGCATTTCTCACTGGGTTTGTGCAGCTGCTTTTGTTTTGCGAACGGCCCGCAGCAGAGCCCTGTCACTCTGTCTAGGGAGCATATTTGACACTCTTGTCACTGCCACGTACCTGGAGTGTATTTGCTGCAGCAGCTGATTACATTACCTTCCGTGTTTATAAACATTTTGAATCAGAGCGGAGTGCAGTGCTGAACAGAATTTTGAAGATGGCATTGGCTTTATTTTTGCTTTTTCATCTGTAAACACACATAATGTGTCTGCGACGCAGTCAACAGTGAAAGATCAGAGCTTCTGCACTTGGCTTCAGTCCTGAGCTAGCCTGCTGCAACCTCTCTCTCTCTCTCTCTCTCTCTCTCTCTCTCACACACACACACACACACACACACACACACACACACACACACACAC
>ML685846.1:771949-813271 GCA_007922175.1 Pelusios castaneus | reverse complement strand
CACACACACACACACACACACACACACACACACACACACACACACACACAATTAGGGGGTTAACAGAGCTCCCAGGAACTCCAAGCACTCTGCAAACATTGGCTGGGTCTGGGTGTTTATGTGCTGCTAGCAGAAAACCAGGATTTCACCCCACATTATCAATGTCTGTTGACTTGGGGTGCCTAGTGTTTGGATGCACAGCAAGAGACACAGATTTTCAGAGGTCTTGGGCACCCACAAGCCATTTAAAATGCATAGCAGCTGAGCTGCAGATGCTCAACACCTCTGAAAATCAGGCTCCTACAGGTGTTGATTTTAGCTGGGGTGACTCTGACCTGGTCTCAAAGCAGAGGCAGGAGTCCTGATTTCTTACTCAAACCACTATGCCAGCTGCCTTCCAGTGCTACACTCTCTCCTGGGACCTTTGCATTGAGGCACCCTGTCTTGGACCCGAATGGACTCTCTGGCCCCTTGCTGCAGGAGAAGCAAATAATTCCTGCCCCGTTTTCTTTCTGCCTTGGGGCTACTCCCAGTGCTCTAAGCCAGGATCAGGAGGGATGTGGGGGTGGGGTGTGTGAGTGTGTGAAATCTGCCCTGGCCAGCACACAGCTAACTCGGGAGAGGGGAGACAGACTCTGTCCTGAGCACAGCTCCTCTGGGGGTACCTCTATCCTTGGACAGGACTTGCATCGCTCCATAGTGCCCACAGGTGAGTGGATGTGTCTACTTCTTTCTGAGCCAGTGCTTAATTAGGGGCTCAAGCAATGAAGTACTGAAGCTCAAGAGGTGCCTGGGATCAGCCTTGGCAAGTCCTGGCACAAATTCAGCATTGCCCCCAGCACGGAGACTGGGCTCCCCAGCAGAGCCTACCTGGGATGATACCTAGCTGTGAACTTGGAAGTTGGTGGCAGATTCTGATGGCAATGTCCCCATCGCTGAGGATGGGAGGTTTCCGAGGCAGCAGGAGGGGCACTCAGGAAGCTGACAGATTGGATGGGCACACCGGCTAGAAAAGGGGTAGGCAGAGCTGGGGTTTCCCTCCCCTTAAAATTTCCCCACATTTTTATGGTGAGGCAGCACAGCAGCAAGAAGTACAACTGTCTGACGCCATCTAGTGACTGATGGGCAGCATCTGTGCTGGTGGATTGACCCAGCCAAGCAAGGATACCAGAGCTAGGGAATCATTTATCACAGCAGGGGACACGCTGCTGCTCTCAGGGAGAGCCAGCGAGAAAGAGAAGAGAGAGGCAGCTAATGGAGACATTCAGAACATCATGGACCAGTGCTGATTTACACCAGATGAGGATCTGGCCCATTGTCCCCAGGAATTATCTCATTTCTCAGCCCCATGTGAATTGCTTTTCAACAAGACATGGTTGGAAGCGCCGAGGTGTGCAACTCTCTTCTGCTGGGTGTGCGTTTGAACACAACAAAAGAATAATTACTCTGGGAAAGCTGGTTAACCAGCTGATGCAAAGAGCTATTGTTGCTCTTGACAGAGCTGGCACCCCAAGAAAGAGAAGACCTGTTTTGTGCACACACACACGCACACACACACAAACATGCACACACAGAGAGTCTTGTGTCAGGCAGAGAACTCAATTGGCTTCTGAGGAGGCACGGGGGACAGACAGAGAAAATATAGAAAGAGAAAATAAATTAAAGCAGCTCTCCCCTCATTCCAAAGGGCATCTATTCCCACGGTAGCTAACAAGGTGCTGCAAAGAGAACACAGCTTTCTTCCCCGCAAGGTACAGCTACCAGTCACGACACTGAGTCCCACACGCTCTCCAAAGCCAACACTTCTCATCCAGAGAGTGCACCAAAAATAGTGGTGGTTGTACGAGCAAGCAGCATGTATTATTTAAGAGCTACTGTATCACTGCCCTCCTGAGAGATTCAGCACAACATGTGAGGCGTTAAGGATAGGACACAAAGTCCCTATGAGGTAACTGGAATAGCCTGCGGGGCGAGAGTTTTTGAAACTCATGTGTGCTCACTCCTGTGAGAAAAGCAACCGAGGGTTTGTCTACACTTAGAAATTTACCAGAGTAGCTATTCCAGAATAATGACGAGCCTGGAGCTTTCCTCAGACATGAAAACAGTCTTGTTTCCTCGGAGTCTCTGTGGGCAGCTATGATCGAGTGGCTGGATCACAGGACCAGGACGTGGGAGTTGTAGTCCCTGCTCATCGGCTGATTCATTGAACTCAGTATAGTCACTGGTGTAAATCTGGAATAACGGGTGGAATCACTGGTATGAATCTGGAGTAACCTTACTGCAGTCAGTGGAATAAATGTGGAGTAACGCCAGAGGAGTCACGAGTGTAAATCCAGAATAATTCCACTGCTGTCGTTGGAGTCACTGGAATCATTCTGGAGTAACTCTGGGCACTGTTCTAACTCTGGAGTAACTCCATGGCAGTCAGTGGAGTCACTGGTATGAATTGGGAGTAGCTCCAATGGAATCACTGCTGAATCTGGAGTAATTCGGGTGGGGCGGGAATGCGGGGGACGGTCAGTGAAGTCACTACTGTAAACCAAGAGTAACTTCAGGGGGCTCAGCACCTTTCCAGCAGTGCTGTGTCTGGAACAGCAGAATGCAGTCACGTTCTGTTACCTGCACAAAGCCAGTCACCACCTGCACTATGCATGGAAATCACCCCCCGCACTGTACAGGCAGCCTCACTGTAATCTGCCTGCCACTTATTACTGAGCCCCCCTTCCATGAGCCCCCTCCTTGTGCTCACGCCTTCCCCCACCCACCTTTTTCAAAAAGATAATTCGTTTCTATTTGCCACAAATGAGCCACCTCTCTGAAGCCGTCTCTGGAGACCAAGTTCCCCCTGAGAGCCAGGTGCCATCGTTGTCAGAAACGCCTTGATCCACCAGCCCTCCTCAGTGAGGCTGATTTATCATCCCTGTCAGCATAAATACTTGAAAAACACAGACATCAATAAACCACCTGAGTTTTCCTCCCCTGAGTTAATGATTCTCCCTGTGCTGACCTGCTTGGGCACTGCTGGGCTGGATGGACAGCAGAGAGCACACTGAAATATTGTTCCACTGCACCAGTGGGAGAGGGACCTCAGGGGATAGTGAACCCAAAGATCTCAAGGGCCTACCAAGGCAGAGCTGGCCCTAAATTAACAGCATCTCCCTGGTGGCAAGTCCATCTCTCCACCAGCTAGTTCCCTTTCCATCTCTGAGGCTCTAGAAAGAGTGTGGATCTCGCTTCTCCATCCATGCCCATCTCCTCTCCTCCCTGAGATGCTGGTGGGCGATGAACTTCCTTTCACACTTCTGAGAGGTAGAGAATGAGCTCCTCTTCTAACCTAAGGCATGGGGAGGATTGGGGACTACACTCCTACACTGGGGCACCCATGGGACAGCTGCTGTCCTCAGTCAGTGATTCTGCCCCTATCTGATCTACCTGAGGTTCCACAGACCATTCAACCAGCCAATGATCCAGATCCAGCCTTCTTTGCCACCCATGCAGTCTTCCCAAATGATTTCCATGGGATGTGCCTGGAGTAGAATTTGAATGGTGAAGAATAGTGTAGCCTGGAGCTGAATTTGATCCAGTCCCAGCAGAGAGAGAACGACACCCCAGGGCTGTGTTTGCAGGTGCCATGGCCTGGCTAGAATTAAAGAAATTTTATTGCCAGAGAGTTGGGACTGAGGCACTCGGCTTTTCATCTAATCAGCCTGCAATACACCAAGTTCTTCACACAGGAGAGAGTAAGGCTCAAAAAGGGCAGAGTTGTGATGAAATGACAAAGAAAGATCTTGTGGGCAAAGGAGGTGAAATGGTGGCACTCTGCATGATTGGACTGGATCTTCTGCTGGAGGAAAGCCTCTGATTTGCAGACTTCCAACCTCCAGTAAGAGTGATTAGTGACTTTACATGACAAAAGAAGGATAGTCCAACAGTTACGGTGCTACCCTGGGACTGGTTCCACTTGGGTCCTATCCTCCAAGGTATGTAGGCACCTAAGTAACTTTGAGGAACTGGACCTTAATTGCTCTGTGCCTCTGTTCCCATCTGTAGAACTACATTAATATAATTATTATTTATTTGTAGCACCTAGGAGCCCCATTATAGACCAGGACCCCACTACGCTAGGTGCTGTACAAACACAAAATAAATAGATGGTCCCTGCAAGGCATTTACAGTCTAGCACTGCCCTTCCTCCCACGGATTTTGGGGCATAAATACATTAAAAACGGAGGTGTTGAGACACTATCGTCATGGGGGCCAGACAGGCGCCTTGGATAGACTGACTTAATGAATCACTTCTTGACAAGCCAGGAGAAAAACAACATATTACATTTTCCTTTGCAAATTTTTGAATGTGAAATCTGATTCCGACACATCCGATCTCAGATAAAAAAATCGTTTGAAAGCCTAAGATTTCAACAGGAGTATTTTTGGTGGAGGTTTGGTGACAGGTGATTTTCTGGGTTGCAAAAGACCCTGATCCAGAATGACAATGACACCCACAGTTTGTGTGGATTTTTGCTAGGATGCTGTGGCTTTCACAGGACTAAGAAGTTCTTCTGAGAAGTTCTGAGCATCTTCCACTCCCATAGAGAAACAGGGGTGGCAGTCCATTGGGCACTGGACTGGGATCCAGGAGACAGGGATACTCTTCCTGCCTCTGCCACTGATCTGTGGTGTGACCTTGGGCACTCGCTCTTGCCCATTGTCTGTGTTATCTGTTTAGATTGTAAGCTTCTTGGGACAAGGAACCAAATTAGTGCCTGATAGCCCAGCCCCTATCTCAATGGGGCCCTGATCACCATTGGGCCTGCTATGTGCTTGATATAAATAACACTCAGTGGAGGGGAGGTACACGCCACCATTCCTGCCATCATTGATTTCAGCAAGGAGTTGTTCTCAGTAAGGAGCGACTAAGCCTAGGGAAGTTACAGAGGGAAAAGCCATGGTGGGTTATCGCAGCCAGATATAGAGCCCCTAGTGAACAACGGGTTAACCATAGCTTTCTTTTGCATAGATGCTCTGGAAAAAGGTCTAAGAGTGGCTGGTTGGCAGTGCTTCCTTTGAGGGAAAGGTCCCTGCACAGGAGGCTGGGCAGAGCTGCTTCCCTTCCTGTCGCAAACATTATCCCAGAGACCTGAGCTCTGTGTTCACGCCACAGCTTTCCAGCCCAGGTCTCTGCCAGAGCACAAAGGCTCCCTGCTCTGTGGTTCCTTCCAAGTGATTTGAAAAAAGCACCTTCCTTGACAAGCAAACAGAAAGGAGAGCCTTAGGGCTCCCGCTCCCCAATCCTGCCGCCTAGGGTGAGCGGAGGAGGCTGGCTGTGGCTCGGATGGAGCCTGCCTGTCCCTTCCCTGGGCCCAGGTGGTGAGGACTCACCAAGGGCCTGAGCCAGCAGACATGGGGTCAAGACTAATAACAAGGACAGCGACTGGCTGCTGGATTTACACACTCAGCTAACTCCCGCTGGATCCCAACTGGAAGTGACGTCTTCCCCTGCCAACTGTATATCAAGCAGGGCCTTCAGAAACTCCCTTCCTCTAACAGGCGTGGCATCTTTTGTAGGCAGCTGCCCGTCCTTCTGCCAAATCACTTGGCATTTGAAAAACCCAACCCATATAAGTAAAGGGTCATGATCCAGGGCAGATGAGGTGGAGGGAGCCGTCCTGTTAGAACTGCACTCATGTCCATCCATCTGTAAGGCTTCCTCTCTATCATGCCAGTGTCCAAGTGGCTCTTCTCAGCTCTCCTTAGCTTGCCTCCCACCTTGGCAGCCAAGAAATACTGGCCCTGGCTGAAAACAGGTGTGCTGTCTTTGGTGGGTGGGAGCATGCACAGCCCTTCTCCTCCCTCAAACCATACCATGCAGAGCGGAAGGATGGCTGGGCAGTTATTGCGTCCCCAGGCACCTGAGAGCTCCCTCTAGCAAAGCACACCACATGCTGCCCTCTGCTGATGTCTACAGCCTGAGACACCAATTTACCCCTTTCTGCCTCAGTTTCCTTCTCTGCAAAATGGGGGTGCTAACACTACTTCCTTCCCCCATTGGTTAAGCTCCATGCTGGCTGGGAAGGCTGATGCTGAAGATTCTAGAGATGTGAGTGGAGCCTTCAGAAAAGTTTGAGTCTTCAGAAAAGCAGGGCCAGCTAGTGGGCAGGGCATCAAAATGGGAAGCAGGAGACATGGATTTTCTTTCTGGCTCTGCTGACTGACCTTGTGTGCATCTCTTTCCTTCCCTCTGCCTCTGTGATCTTTTGGAGGCAGGACTGACTCTCCTTCTGTTGCTGTGTGGAGCCTGGCCCAGCAGGGTTCTGATCTCCCTGGAGGCCTCTTTGTTCCACCTTGAGGCCACCCCTGCACTCACAAGGCAAGAGCGGTTGATGCTGTTCCGTTTCAAGACATGCAAAGAAAGGAAGCTGGAGGCAAGGAGAAAATAAACCTGAGAAGAATGGAGCCGGAATGGCCCATATGCTCTGAAACCCTCTGCTCTGTGGGGAGCAGCAGATAAAATCCACCATGGTGCTTCAAGGCAGTAAAAAAAGAGAAGCAAATAGAGTAATTGAGAGGCATAAACAGAGGGCAAGTCAAAGGTACTGCAAACACAAGGGCTGTCGCACTTCGTAACTTCTCCAGCGGTCTGCAGTCTAAGGCAGGCTGCCTAGCATGTTTCAGTGTCACACACCGGGGTCTCCACTCCTCCCCACTCTCTGTCACTTTTGACAGCCCCGCCATGTCCTCCCTGTTGCGCAGGCCCCTGACAAAGGGGTCTCCTTTGATTCCACCTTTTGTCCCTGTCCTTCATGTCTAATCTCTGCTGCTGCTTCCTGCACAGCATCACTGAGTCTGTCCTTTATCTCCTCATCTGGGAGCAGCGGTCTCCTCCACTGCCATGTGGCTGGCTGTAACATGCCCGTCTCCAGCCCTCACCCCACACTCCCTCCTCCTGGGGCGTGCAAAATGCTGCTAATATCATCATCTTCCTCACTTGCTACTCCTCCCACATCACTTTATTGCATGAACTTCTTCAGTTGTTCTGCCACCATACCCAGTTCAGGTATAATCTACAGGGGAGCGTGTGTTACAAGTCCCCGTTGGTGCTGGATCTGCTCAAGAGACGGGCGTGTTACAGGACCACCAAGGCAGCTTGGTTCTTTAGCTCATGCTTTTGGTGCTGAAGGTCCCAGGTCAAGCCCCAGTTTGTTGACTAATGTGGCAGCCCTTACAGGAGCTTCTTGTCCTTATTTTCAGTGCACTTTTCTGTTCTGCTCACCCTGATGCCAGCCTTGATATCCTCTTTATCTGCTTCCTTGAGAGCCATATTCCCACTTTCTTCCTTGCCTTCCCTGCACATGGACCTGAGCTCTGAACTAATCCATCAGGCTCTACCCTCTTCTCTTCCAAATCTCTTCTCAAGACCCAGCTCATCAGTGAGGCTTGTAATAAATTAGCCAACTAATAAGATCTTGCTAGGGAGCAGTTGGAGCTAATTGTGATTTCTGATTTTTAAAAGGGAGATGTTGAGGGCAGATCCTCCACTGGTGGAGAGCAGTGCAAACTGAATTGGAAATTCACAGGGAAATCGCAAATTCAGAAAACCTGGCCAGCTGTAATTTGAAAGCAATATACAGCCAAGCGTGGGGGAAATCTGAGGGTGCAGTTGATGGTAGGGTGCTTATATTATTGAACTTACCAAACCTCAGGAAGAGGGTGAGCTTGGAGCTCATTCAGTGCCCAGAAGTTAGGAAGGATTAGTCTAGTGGGAATCTGTGTGGTCTAGTAGTCTTAGGAACAGGACTAAGAAAACCTGTGTTTTAGTCCTAACATTGCCACTGGCCTTCTTGGGTGATGCTTGGCAAGTCACAGCACTGCTTTGTGCTTCAGTTTCCCCACCTGTAAAGCAGGGGAGATGATCCTGAGCAGCTTGGTAAAGTGCTTTGAGATCAATGGATGGAAAGAGCTGGGTAATGTTATAGTGGGCGGAGCACTGGACTAGAGCTGGTTCAACTCCTCACACTCCTTGACTGACAAGTCACCCAATCTCTCCATGCCTCAGTTTACATCTGTGAAAGGGCGATAATACTTCCCTGCCATCAGGGATGCTGTGAGGCTAACATCCATTAGGTGCACAGATACACTGTTGATGGGGGCCAAAGGAGTAAACAGACAATTTCTGCCCTGGAACATGAGGCGAACTCCTCTCTCCTTTACAGGCAGGGATCTAAGAATTACATAATGGCAGGGGCAAAGCTTAAGGGCTTTCCTATTTGTCTGTGTATATCTGGTATTCCTCAGAGAGTACAGGAGAAGGCACCATGAACTCACTCAGTTGGCTTGTCAGGTTGAAAAAAAAATTATTTAAATACTTGTACAGTGTCTGTTAATGAAACTTGGGTGACCCTGCCACTCTTATGAGAATCCATCTGCTTCTAAGTGATGGAAATGAACTCATTAATGGCCAGGGTCCATTCGGTCACTATTGGAAATCGATTCAGAGTGACGAAGGACTGCGTGAAAAGGGGCACATGTCCCTGGTAATAGCTAAGTGAATGTTGTAGTGATGAATAGGGAGGTGGGGCAGCTGAAATTACTGGCGGGAGATTGTACTGCAGCTGAGAACATCCCTAGGTTTTTCTGTTGTCCCTCCTGCCTATGCCTCCCTTTGGTCTGCCCCCTGCCTCTGTAGTTCAGCACAGAAGCTAAAGGATGTGCTAAAATGCAGCCTCCTATGCAGCAATCCAGATGTCTCAGGGGACCTCTAGGTAGATTGTAAACACTGTAAGATTAGACTGTGAGCTCTCTGGGGGAGAGACCATCTTTGTGCTCTGATTTGTACAGTGCCTAGCACAAAGGGCCCTGATGAGAGAGTAGGATTCCTAGAAATGATAATAGAAATAACAATAATGGAAAAGGTCAGGTGTGGATCCAGAGCTAGAGGACACCCAGCTGGCACCCAGTACAGTAGATCGGAGGGATGGTTGGGAGGATAGATTCCTTGCCCCATGTTTAAGAGATCTTTGGAAAATGACTCCTGCGACACCTGGAAATTATTGTTTGATGGCTGTTTTTGTGAAAGAACTGGGCCCAAATGCATCTTTGGTGGGGTTAACCAGTCCCTTCAGCCCACCGTTCCACCCTCCCTAGTAATCTGCTTCTGGCCCCCTACTTATGTGCATCCACTTCTCCACAACCACCTTGCTAAGCTGGTCGCTTGCAGAAGACTCCCAGCATCAGGGGAGCTCTGTGGATTGACACCTGCAGATTATCTGGTTCCAGGCCTGTGTGGAGGTTCCTGCTCTGGCATGGTGTGGGGATAGGGACACTGGAACCATGTGATGATGAGTTGGCCAGTAAATTACGTGGGGGGACCAGTCCTTGGGCAGCTCCCTCCATGTGCTGCAGGAAAGCTCTGCCATTCTGGAGACCTGGGAGCCCTAGGAAGAGGAGGGAGCTAGGCTGTTCTCGAGGGTAACAGAGGACAGAACAAGGAGCAATGGTTTCAAATTACAGCTGGGGAGGTCAAGGTTGGATATTAGGAAAAACTTTCTCACTAGGAGGGTGGTGAAGCATTGGAATGGGCTATCTAGGGAGGTGGTAGAATCTCCATCTTTGGAGATTTTTAAGGCTCGGTTAGACAAAACCCTGGCTGGGGTAATTTAGGGAGAGTGGTCCTGCTTTTTAGCAGGGGGTTGGACTAGATGACCTCGTGAGGTCCCTTCCAACCCTATTATTCTATGATTCTATGAAATGAGGAGTTTTCGTATAGGCCCTTGTTTTGAACCACTCATTGCAGGAGGAAATCAGGGTTGGTGATTTACAAAGGAGCAGTAGGTGGCGTGGGCAGGGAAAAGGGGGCAGTGTAGAGGTGGCTGTCTTTTTTCCTAAAGGGAAAGGAACAAGGAACAGGATGGAGAGAGGGGAGGTAGCAGGGGAGAAAGGAAGAAGGAGGGAAATCAGGAGAGTCAAGAATATTCTCTGTACCTTCTGGTTGTAATGTAAGGAGACAGGGTCTGAACCTCCTGTCACTTGCACCGCTGATTTACTACTGTAACCACACTGGCCCTGGTGCACCATTGCCCTGAATATGGTGTACTCAAAATAAATGCAACATGGGTCAGATCCTCAATCAATGTAACTTGCCTGATGTCCACTGCCTTCCATTGAGCTCTGCTGATTAAGAGCAGGCAAGGGCCTGGCCCAGCTGAGTAAAAATAGCAGGGCTGCTTGTCCCCCCGTGCAGGCTAACATTAGAACCCCCTTAGCTTCAGCAGAGCCGGGCTGATTAACAGCCTCTGAGGATGTGGCCCAGCGTTCCCGAGGACATGGGGTGTGAATGTAATCACAGATGTCATGAAAGGACAATGCCAATCGAGAACTGGGGGTGGGCGGAGCTTCCTCACCAGTGCACCTTGAAACAGCCAGGAAGCCCTTTGCAATCAGCAGTGGAAAGGCACTGGGGATTTTCAGCCTCATTATCATGGGGGAGCATTCCCATCTGATTGATCATATAGCCAGCTGGACACATCTGCCCTACTGTACAGCAATGGCAATTTACACCAGCTGAGCTTTCAGCCCTGCATGCCCTTATTACATGATTTGATAAAGCCTAGGCTCTCTTTCCATTTTCCCTGAGTCCCCCAAATCTGCTTTCTTAACGAGCCTTTCAAAATAGCTGCCCCTGAGCAGCTGAGCATCTTGCCTCCTGAGGTACCATGATGCTTCTTTCCACAGATTGTTTCAAAGAACACTGTGTGCTCCAGGCACGAGGTTCTTTAGTGATTTCTCCTCTCCTCGGCAAGTCAACAGGGAGACATGCAGCAGCTCCGCTAGACTCACCGAGTTGAGCGCCTCACGTTGTCATCTGGACCCCGTTGGCGAATGCGTCTGAAAAATCCAAAAGGCATTGTCTTGGAGCAGAAAAAAAGGGGTTTTGTGGAAACAACATTCAGCAAAGAGCAATAGGCAGGAGGCTGAGGTTAGGCCTGGAGGCCTTGTGTGGTTGACGATGGAGGACTAGAGAATGTCCAAGCAATCTCAGCTCTGTATCAAAGAATGTCGGTCGCTCTCAGCTATTCAAACCTCTGGAGGTTTTTGCAACAGCTTCCTGGAAATGGTTTCCTGACCTGGAATTGGTGCTGTCTGGGACACACAACATGGCAGAGTTCCACCATAGGGGATCCTGGCTTCTGGTCAGAGCAGTTGCAAAGTCTCACCCTCAGGGATTTTGAACCAGCTGACAATAGATACATCCCATCAGCTGGCAGAGTTCTGCCCTGGGGCTTGGAGTGCTCGGTCCAATCTGTGGCAAAATTGTGCCTTGGGTGGTGGGAGATGGGATTTTCTCAGTGGGTGGACAGCCTGATGACCTCAGCACCCCGCTCTGAGGAGGAAGGGCCACCAGCACAAGCAGGGATCTTTTTACATGGCTATTTTTAGCTCCCTAGCACAAGCCTTGGCCAATTGACCTTGGCTCTGAGACTCACTGTTGTGGGTTTTTGTTTTTTACAGTATAGATGTAGCCGGTGACTGCGGAAGCCTGTGGAGTTAATCTGGACTGACACCAACCCACAAACTATTGGCTGGGACCCTGAATCAGAATTCTCTCGCTAAGCCCCTTCTGGGTCTGCCTTCCCACCTTCATAAACATCTCCTGTGGCCAGTGTAAGCCAGGTGGCTTCTGTCTGCTCCCTTAGTATCTTTCCTTGCTACCTCCAGGAATCCCAGCAGTGCCTGCAGGTTACCCATCTCCCGGTATCTCTCCCTATTGAGCCTGGAGTCTCTGCAACTCAAACACCTGCTTTCTTCATCAGCATTTCGTTAGTGTTTGTATGACAGGGGTATTGCAGGGCCTGAACCGAGAACAGATCCCCATCATGCTATGTGCTGTACATGCACCTGGTAATAGCCAGTCCCTGCCTTAAAGAGCTTATGGTCTAAACCAGGGGTGTCAAACTCATTTACTATGGCGGGCCAGATTTGACTTAAATGTACTTCAAGTGGGCCATACATACCATAAATCGAAATATTAGGGCACTCTCTCTATTAGGGAGAGAGTGTGGTCCCACAGAGCACAGTCACAGGCCAGATGGAAGGCCACGTTTGACACCCCTGGTCTAAATAGACGAGATAGACAAATGATAGGAGAAGAAACTGAGTCACAGAGAAGGAGATGGGGACTCTTCGGTACCAGTCCTGTTTTTAAAGGAAAAGTTATCAGCTGGGGCAATGGGGGGTGAATGGGAGATAATATTTTTCTCTCGGCCTGAAGCTGCCTACCCTCATATTTCACTATCCAGGATCCATTTAAGGAGCGAGAGTAGCCCTGGAGTTTCAATCACCATTAATCTGCAGCACTTCCTTTCAACACGTCCTCTTTCGAGCCTAGATGCAAATCTACGCGCCAAGATTAATCCCAGCACTTAACTTTGTCTTGGAGGAAGCAAAGTCAAAATGAAATGCATGAGGAAGGGAGGGAGGGAGGGAGGGAGGAAATATACCAGAGGCTGAGGAGAGCGAGAAAATGAAAGAAGCAACTGAGAGAAAGAGCACATGAGCAGCGAGAATGGAGGGAACTAATGAAGAGGCTAGATTGGCAAGGGGAGGGGGTGGGAGTAAGAGACTGAGAGATGCTGCTGGAGAGTGTGACAGCAGGAAAGCGCAGGCCACAGGATTTGCTATCATTAATTATCATTGTGCTGAAGGCTGTTAGAGGAACAGGAATGAAATGTGTAGGTGAGAGGTTAGGGACAGAAATGTTAATTATGGGGAGCTGCTGCTTTAGCAGAGAGAACCCAAACACGCTGCATATCAGCACAGAATGATTCCCCTTGCAACACACACAGCTGCAAGCACCAGCCGTGAGAGGTCCTGCGCTTATTAACCAGTCCTGAGAGTGGCTGCCAGGACAATGTCTTGTAACATGGATGCCTCCTGGGCAGACCCCTTGCCCCTGGGGAATGCAGCTTCTCTCTGCACTGCATCCCGTCATGTGGAGGGCATCCTGTGTCCTGAGAGGAATGCATACCCTGGGCTATATTTATCCCAGTGAAGCCATCTGAATCAGGTCCTCCAGATTCATTCAGTTCTCAGCTTCCTACCATGTGCCTCCACCAGTGACCCCACCCCAAAGCCATCTGGATTCAGGGAAGTGCTTCTCTCCTATTGGCCCCCATGCTGCCCTGGAGGAACCAGTTTTTGCTGGGCTGAGAAAGGAATTCAATCCCCTTGTTAAAAATATCAAATTCACCCCGCCCCCCCTTTGACCACCATACCCCAGGAAAGTGGGCTTGATGTGTGGGGATCCCATGGAACACAGAACAGCATTGAGGCTTCTCCTGCCTTGTTCCTGCCGCATCCAGCATGCGGTGGCATATGCGGAATATGTACCATGCCATCTCTCAGCCCCAGTTGCTCAGCAGCTAGTGGCTGCTGTCTCAATGGGGCTTCAGATCCCACAGGGGTTGTCCTTGCCTAGGCTACGTTTCCAGACGCCATTCCTTCCACTGTGCATGGCAAGGAGCACAGGAGATTGCAATTGGAGGCATTTTATTCCAAGGCTGGCATCATGCCATTTGTTCCAGATCTAGGAACCCTCCCACCTCCCCTCCGGGAAGCAGCATTTTGCATTCAGTAGCTGAGTTCTTCACCCTGTGTGGAAGGCTCAGTGGAGCTGTGAGGAGCTGCCCAGCCTGACTTTCCTGTGGGTGGCCTGTTTTCTTTCCCCTACTCCCCCCCATGGTGATAACTATTTTTTCTTACATGTGCAGAAATAGCTCACATTTTTCGTAAATCACCCAGGCTCCAGATGGTGAGTCACTGGTTGATCAAAGACAAGACTGTCTCAGGTCTGCAGGGAAGAATTGTTATCTCACTAACTCATTAAGAATCGTTGGCAGAAAAAGAGTTTCCTATGAACTGAAACAGAAAGTGCCCCCTCTCCACCCCCTTGGCATGTCTGGTATAAATTGCGAAATCTAGTGACATTGAATGGGTGTGAGGAAGGATGCATTGTTTAGGGTTTCTGTCTCAGAAGTGTTAATTCAGTCCAGCTTCTTGAACTTCTCAAACAGCAGCAAAGGATGAGGTGGAAGGCAAGTGGTCGTCTTAGCCCAAATCCATGGGATACACATGTGTGTCTTTTTTCAGTGGTAGTGCCTTTGGGCCACAGGTGGTTGGGTACTGTGGGGCTGTGATGTGTAAAGGTGTGGGCATATATGAGGCTATGATTGTGTGGGTTTGTCAAATGAGAATATGAAGGCTTCAAGGGGTAACATGATTTTATATTGTACCACTGGGCATGGACGGTGATCAATTGTTCTCTGTGACCACTCAAGGTAGGACAAGAAATAATGGGTTTAATCGGCAGCAAGGGAAATTTAGGTTAGATAGTAGGAAAAAACTTTCTAATTCTAAGGGTAGTTAAGCTCTGGAATAGGTTTCCAGGGGAGGTTATGGAATCCCCATTCTTGGCAATTTTTAAAAACAGATTGGACAAACTCCTGTTGGGGTTGAACTGGGTTTACTTGCCCTGTCTCAGCACAAGGGGCTGGAATTGGTGATCTCTCCAGTTCCCTTTCAGGAAGACACTGCTATGATTCTGTGTGTTCAATGAATTTTGCACTTCCCTTTCAAATAGACAGAAAAGGCAGCAGATGGAGGAGGGACTTCAAAGACCACTGATTTATTCAAGCATGGTAAGACGAGGGTGATGGGTTTAGACCTCGGACCTGTGGGTCTGTTCTAGTGGGTTTGCAGGTTCTGGGATAGAGGATTAGACCACAGGGGTGGGGTAATGTGGCTCAAGTCAGCTGTGGTTGGAGCTGGGCTATGGATTAAATAGATTGTTGGTCCATTCCGATATGGCAAGTGTCACAGTAGCCAGATCACCAGAGAGGATGAGAGAAAGTGCAAACCACATGTGACAGGTGTTAGTTATGTTGCTTAATTGTACCTGGAAGCTGCTCAGATATGATGGTGAGGAAGAAGATGTAAGAATCTTTATGAAATACAGTAGCACTGCTCAGTCCAGGAGGCCAGCAACTCTCTCTGCACCCCTACATGCCCCTATAGATCCCAAGCTGGCCTATTTGGGAAGCAGTACCAATGGCTCTTGAGACCCAGTTGGAAGCAGAACAGATGAAGGATTCATCATCTGGGAACAAGTGCTTGGATTGAATTAGGGAGCAATTAACATTTACAGATAATGAGAAACAGCTGCCCATTACGAAGGGCATGAGGGAGAGCAGGGAAGAAGACGCTTTTTGAAAGGAGATATGGGCTACTTGACATGACAGCCAGAGGAACTTTTCAAGGTGACTTCTGAGTGCGCCCCCCGCCCCAGCCCCAAGGCTTTAGGTTCATTACATCCCAGGATCTCAGCTCCTGAGCACTTCAGTGTATCTTTTTCTTCCTCCCTCACATTATTCTCAGCCGGTCTCACATTTTAGTCCTAGCAAATGCTCAGCCTGCTGCCTGCCATGGAGACTTTGGCTGGGTATTGTTCTGTAGCCAGATATCCAGACACGGTGCAAGGAGGGGGAACGGAAGACATGATCTCAGCAGTCAGTGGCTTGCAGCCTCTTTAACCCTGATCCAGGGCCTGCATTGTTCACAACACTTGAGTAGCCTGCCACTTTAAGGGGAAGGGGGTTTGTCACATCTACCCTGATGTGATGTCTGCTGTCTCCCACCTGCTGGTGTAAGATGTCCCCACGCTGATATCCGGGTCACTGGATAGTAACACAATATCTTATGTGCTCTGTGGCATTTTCAAATTTCTCTCCGTGCATGCTGAGTTTAACATGCCTTCTGGAGACGGCCTTTTCCGAATGTTAATTCAGGCTCAGGTGCCTCTCTCCTTTCTACACTCCCAGCAGAACAGTGAGAGTTTTTGTACTCTTCTGGATCAGGGAGCAGGCAGAGGAGGTGAAAGGTTCTGGAGAAACACTAACGGGTCATTTGACACACAATGCTGAGAGATGGAGCATGAGCCAGGGCTCTGGTCACTATTAGTACTTGTTAGCTTCCCCTGAGAAGGCCAAGCTGGTCAGGGGTGAGCCTGAGGCAGATTCACCCTCTTTTCCCTTCTCTCTCCCCAGGAAGCTCATCCAGGATTGGCTGATCCTTGATCAGTATCCCTCTTGCACAGCTGACAGGAGCAGAGGTGCAGCAATTTACACCAGTGTAGAGAATGATGGCCATGGCAGAGGCTTACTCTGACCTTACTTATTAGGGCAGAACTCAGAGTCTTCAACTGGTGCTGGAGCCGCACTCCACTATATGATGTTCACACGCTCCCTGCTCTCGGGAGCTCACCCTTTAGCAGGTGTGCCTGATTACTAGGCCAGAGCAGGGCTAGGAAGTTAATGAGCTACTTAGCTCTTTCATAGGCAGGCAGTTTAAAAAGAAGACAGGAGGGAAGTGGGGGAGTGAGAGAAAAGGCTTGGCAAGGCCAAAAAGGAAACCATTCTGAGTAGGTCTCAAGTGGCCAGAGCGCTGGAAAACAGTGCAAAGGGGGAAATGTATGGAGGCGGATTGGTGGAGCAACTGAGACATTGTAAATGGGATGCAGGCTGAGATTCTCATGGGAGAAGGCTTCAGGGTGATCAGTGTTGGTGGAAGAGGCAGGAGCAAAGTAGGCATGTCCCATCATCGGTCGTTACTGGGGCAGGCCAAAAAATTTCTGTTGAAATGCTTGACGGAAAATGTCTCTTTCAAGTCAAGGTGTTTTCTGGTGGAAAGTGTCTGAACTTTCAATGGGATTTGTGCTCCTCATTCCTTTGGGTACTTTTGATCCTTGTTCCCCTTCAAACCTGCCCTGTGTTAAGTGATAGATGGTAGGAAATAAAGTCAGGTCTCTTGCTAACACTCCTGTTGGTCACACCATTATTGCAATCATTGCGAACCTCTCAGGTCTGCTGAGAGGCTAAATGCATTTAATGTGATTTTGCTCCATAAAGTTAGTACGATGGCCAGGTTCTCTATGGGGAGAGGCAGAGAAGTGGAAAAACAATAGCATGTCGCTCACTGGGTCAGAGCCATTTATCTGGAATACCTTTCGTGCTCTCTGCCTCCTCAAACTTCAGCAGTTTGGATAAAGTGGGGCATGGATTGGAGAGATTTGAGTCACTGCGAGTGCGTATGATGCTATTTTGATCCATAAGGACTTTTCTCCTTCCTGTGACTTTGACCCAAGAAGTGATGGAGTGGAAGGGAAATAAACAGAGTGTAGGTGTTCGCAGTGGTTTAAGTGAGAGCTCTGTTCATCACTCCGATGCAGTCAGGCTTTGCTATTTGTGGAAAGAGGGTGGGAGCAAGAAGTATATGTAGAGAAAGCTTGATCAGTATTGGCCACCTCCACTAAAGACTTGATTCCACACCATTCAAACCACTCTAAATCTTTCCATTGGTTTGAACAGGGTCAAGCTCTAAGTTGGGGGCAAATCAGCCTTTTAATCTAAGCACTAGAATGAATTACTACACTGTACACTTTCACTTCCTGTCCTAAACTGTTTCGCAACCTTGCTATATGGGTGTGGAACAGGGCAGCTCTTACACATGGAAGATATAAAGACTCTCGGTAGTAGGTGAAGACCGCTCGTTTTATAGCCCTCCTTCTGGATGAGAAGCGCTTACAAATATCACACTGGTTGGATTTTTTTTTTTAAATCCTGAACTTTTCTGACTAAAAATAGCTTTTTGAACAAAGTGAAACTTTTTACTGAAAAAGTTTACCTTTGGTTCAACTTCCCTCTCAAATAGTAAAAAAGTTCTCAAAATACCAGTTTTGGGTTAAAGTCTCCTCTTTATTTTTTAAAGTTTTTTCTTTTTCTTTCTTTTTTTGGTTGTTGTTGTTTCATTGTTGTTTGGTATTTCAGTAAAAAAAATCTTTTTTTTAAGCACATCTTTTAAAAAATCTTTAAAAACATCTTTTTTAAAAAAGAACATTTGGTGCTTGTGAATGGTGGTAAAAAGTGAATGTTGGAGAGAAATATTAAAAAGAAAAAACTAAAAAACACTTTTCCTTCCAAATTTCCCCGGAAGAATAATGTGTGTATCAGACTTGCGGCTGTGTTGGTCCCAGGATATTAGACACATGAGATGGATGAGGAAATATCTTCTATTGGACCAACTTGTGTTGGTGAGAGAGAAACGCTTTGGCACTGAAGAAAAGCTTTGTGTGCCTCTCACCAACAGAAGTTGGACCAGTAAAAAAAAAATTACCTCTCACCTTGTCTTTTGAATAATAACTGGCATTTTGACCAGCTCTAACAGTAATTGCATTACATCAGCAGTAAAGAATTACCAAGAAGTGACATCATTACTTCCTGGGAAAAGCTGAGCCATGAGACTTGGGAGAATGAAGTTGACTCACCAACCTGCCCTCTGCCCCCATGCTCCAGGATGATGCAGCAAAGATGGATCAGCAGCTTTTAAGACTCTGCCCAGTCCCAGAGCTTTGCACTTTGCTGTTTCCATTGTGACACTGATGCAGATTGGATACTAACCCCTCTGACCCTGGCATTTGCTGCTCCTATGCCAGGTTATCCTTCCCCAGCTGAATGGAGAAACCTACCTGAGCAGTGTGTGTCTGTAGAAGCACTGCTGCCCCTTCTTCCTTAGGAGACTGTCAGACTAGGGCGCTGCCATCCCCTTCAGGGGAATGAGGGCATTTGAGCATCAGGGGTTAGGTTTATGATAAATGGCAAAGGAAGCACAGAGGACTCCTGTCATTGTGATTTATGTTGGGAAGCATCGTTAACAACGTGAGGCCAAATTCATTCTTCTGCGGAGACCAGGGGAGGCAGCTCCCAGCAGCAGCGGTGTGGCTCACAAGACCTCTCGAGCGTCAAGGAGAAGGGGAATCTGGTGGAGGGGAATGGAAAGCAGTCTCCACCAGCTTGAAGAATTGCACAGAGAGTTGGAGTTAAGAAGAAGCCATGGGATAAGGGACTGCAGAGTCCTGGGAAATGAGGCAAACTGAGTTTGGCATCCTCAGCTCAAGAGTCTGAGCAGCACAAAATGCTTCTGTCTCTCAGAATCTAAATTTTGGTTCCTCTCTCTGTGGTGGGGAGTTGCAGGGCTGGATGAAGGTTTCAGGCCAAATTCTTCCCTCAGTTTGAGAACCAGTAGCCTGTCCAGAGCAGATGTGAGACTGGCCAGTGAAGGGGTGGGATGTATGGAGAAAGCCGATGTATGGATCTTGATTGTCTAAACCTCACTCACAGGCATGTTGTGAGAAGAAACACACTGAAGATCATAAGATGCTCAGACACCACAGTCATAGGGCCAAATAAAAAACTTAGATGGTTAGATGTCACTCAGCTTCCTCATAATTCATGAGCAGAAAGAAAGAGCTGAAGTTAAAAAAAATCCCCTATTGGTATTTGTGGTTTAATTGAAATTTCCCACAAGGAAAATATTAACTTGGTGACATTCTTAGATTTTTTTTTCCCAGGGAGGGAGAGCGGAAATAAAAAAACCACATTTCTTAATGATATTTGAATCAGACAATTTTTTGGTTAAAAAGATGAAGGGGAAAAAATCATTTTAATATAACAAATCATTCCATTTTGACTGAAAATGTTGAAATTTTCCATTTTGATGTTTTCAATACAAATCTTCTTAACATTTTTTTATTTCAAGAATTTTCTTTCAGTACGTTGCCTTTTTGTGCTGATTCAGAATGGAAAACAATATTCAAATATCAACATTTCCCTTGAAAGCAATATTCAATTTCCACCTAAGCCTAAAGGTTCTAGAAATAAGAACTGGTTGCACTTCTTTTCTGCTGAAAAGTTTGAAGAAATGAAACATTTGGGTTTTTGGCTTGCTGACAGAAAATCATATTTTTCCAGGAAAACAGACATTTTCCATGAACATCTTTGGTGGCACAAAAACCCAACTTCCCATTTTAAAAAAAATGGATGAGCCCCAATAAACATCCCCAAATCAGATTAAGCATCCTTCTTGTTTTTTCTGGAAAGCACTTATCATGTTGTGATGATACCATAAAATAATTTAAAATGAGAGGAATAAAAATCTGGGCCATAAACCTGTAGTCTCCAGCAATGTTCCCTCTAAGGTTTGGCGGTTTGCGTGCAAAATTTTCAAGCCATGTGCAAAACTTTTTCTGAATAAAATTTTTGTGCAAACTCACACGATAGAAATTATAGGCATTAATTGAAGTTAAAGTGATTGTAAACAGAATTAATTAATTGTGTTTAATTAATTGAATTTGAATGAATTTTGAATTGAAATTTAATTTTTAGAAAGGTTTTTATTTAAAATTAATTTTTAAAAAGCTTTTTAAAAAAGAAGGAAGGAAGGAAGAGAAAGAAAAAAGAGAGAAGGAAGGAGGAGAAAAAGAAAAAAGTAAGAGAAAGAAGAAAGGAAGGAAGAGGAAGACGAGAAGGAAAGAAGGAAGAGAAAGAAGGAAGGAAGGAAGAGGAAGATGAGAAAGAAAAAAGAAAGGAAGGAAGAGGAAGAGAAAGAAGAAAGGAAGGAAGAGGAAGACAAAGAAGAGAAAGAAAAAAGGAAGAGAAAGAAGGAAAGAAAAAGGAAGGCAAACAAGAGAAAGAAAGGAAGAGAAAGGAAGAAAAAAGAGAAGGTAGGAAAAGAGAGGTGGAGAGAAGGAAAGAAGTTAGAGAAGGAAGGAAAGAAAAGGGAAGGCAAAGAAGAGAAGGAAGGAAAGAAAAGGGAAGGCAAAGAAGAGAAAAGGAAGGAAAGAAAAGGGAAGGCAAAGAAGAGAAAAGGAAGGAAAGAAAAGGGAAGGCAAAGAAGAGAAAAGGAAGGGAAGAGACAGGAAGGCAAAGAAGAGAAAAGGAAGGGAAGAGAAAGGAAGGCAAAGAAAGAAAGAAAGAAAGAAAGAAAGAAAGAAAGAAAGAAAGAAAGAAGCCGAGGCTGCTGGCGGCAGGGACCCGAATGCGGCCCCGGCAGGGCAAAGCAGACCCCTGCACCGGAGGCCGACCCCGGCCCCGGGCCGGGAAGTAGAGGCGGCCGGCGGGTGGGAGCCCGGCAGCCTGCCCCAGCCGCGGCCACCCGCTGCCCCGGCCTCATGGGGCAGGCAGGCAGGCAGGCAGGTACGCGCACATGCCCCAGCCCTGAGCCTGCCTGCTCTGCCCTGGGGGCGGGGAGGGCCAGCCCAGAGGCCGGGCTCAGGCCGGGAATGCCGCAGCAAAGCCGCAGCCCGGGGGGTCTGCAGGGAGCGGTGGGGGCTGCCGGCCTGCGCGGGGGTCCCTCAATGCTGCACGGGGGTTGCGACGGCCGCTGTGCCACTGGTCTCCAGGCCAGAATAGAATTCTAGAGGCTGAAAAAATTCACCATTAGGTATCTTCCTCTGAGAAATAAATATAGGGGAAGAGTTGCCCTGTGATCGCACCTCAAACTCATACTTCACTGGTCACAGACCCCCTTGATGATGATCTCAGCAGATAAGGCCTGGAAGTGGATTATAGACTAAATTCGTCTGTTGTCCTTGGAGGCTTCCATGCTATATGGAATCACATTCCTTAACCAAAAGACATTTATTAAATGTAGTCACAGTTACAAAGACAAACAGGTTTCCACACAACCTGTGTTCCAGCTTTGTGTCTCTTGTTTACCATGGGCCATACCCTCTCAAGCACTTTCTATGGCACCTAGAGACATCTGGTGGCACATTCTCTTAACAACAAGCACATGTTGCAAAAATGGATCCCTCCAGATCAAGAGGTGAAGCAGGTTTAGTGGAGAGATGGGCCGTGTGGAGGGGAGATGATGTAGGGTCCCTGTTCTGTGACTAAGTAGAGGACTTTGGTCACCAGAAAACATGGATCCTGGACCCTTCAGCAGTGCCAAAGTCACCTGAAGGAAGGAAACTATCTATGACCCAGCTATGTTGTTTTGTGGAAAATGAGACTGAATGCGAAAGGGTTCTCCTCCACCACACCTCTTTGCAGCTAACTTATCTTCATCCAGTGACAGCGCTAACAGCTGCCCCACTTCGCTGGAGACAGAGCTTGTCAGCAGTGCTTGCACGTGCCTATCTCTCAGCGGGAAGCGTGAGTAAATGCCTCGGAGGGAGTGTCAGACACAGTTACGGTGACGCATGATATTTATAACAAAGTGTGGGGGAAAGTGTCACATCACATTACACTGATGCTCTGGCACAGGAGACTCAGGGACGCACTGCAGGGTCTCTCTCTATGTGTGGAGGGGAAGTCTGCTCCAAAAATATTGATTTTTCTCTAGCATCTTGGCAGCACTCCAGGAGAGACCAGGCTTCCCCTGGGGAAATGCCCGTTGTACGCCCATCAGTGCGCTGGCACAGAAGACGGCTTAGCCATTGCCATCAGCCATTATGCAGGATAATTGGCTCATTACATCTGGGACTGCTCCCTCACCACTGAGAGTGCCTTTCCCCTTCTGCTCTGTTTCCCAGAGGCCTTCCCAAGAGATGGCACAGTCTAGTGGTTCCAGGAGGTGATGGAGAGTCAGGATTGGTGAAGCCAAATTCATCCATAGCATTAGCAACTCTCCCCACCAAATTCAGGGCTGATGGGTAAATTGGACATCAGGGGAATTTAATTGAGACCTCCATATGATCATTCTGTTTCTCCAGTGGAGATAGGGGTAATTTGCTGTACTTTAAAGCTTCCTCAGTCCTTCCAGATAGATACAAGGAGGAAAAACCCACCTGCTCCATGTCCGACACCGTGGATGCCAGTCCATCCCTTCTCTTTGAGGCAGTCAAGGCTGCTGTGAGCTCTGATTTCTGCTGTAGTGGCAGGATCGCGACTGGGCTCCCACCAACAGTCAGTGACCTGTCAGGGCAGATGTAGTGCTGTCAGAAACAAGGCAGCAATGAAGAGAGCAGTCTGGATAGGACAGCTCCTGCGTGGTGTCTGGGAGGTGGGGAAATGACTGACTGCCACAGCTCATGGACATTTCCTAAGAGTGAATAATAAGCGGCGGTGAGGCTGGCCTATACAGGGAGAGCTCCAGCTTCAGCATTAGTGCACTATGGAGCTGCAGTGGTTCCTCGACTCTAATTATTACACGTGCAAACCTCATAGCTCACTGCGCAGGGAAAGGGCTGCTCTCACACATTCATTGTCTTTTGATCTGATTAGCTTCTGAAACATTAGATCGCTCTCCCCCATGCTTTGTCTTCAGGAACATGAAGGCACAGATTTGCTCTCTCTCCAACCCAGCTGAATCTTTTAATGGACTTTCCACTAATTGGCTAGGTCAGCACCAAGCAGTGGGTTGAGAAAGTGACACACGTTAATCCCAGGCACGCACTTGCTGTATGTAGCCAAGGTGCGCAGAACTGTGATGCAAAAGTGTGAGTACCAGCCTCAGGGCAGACTGTTAAAACTGGGCACAATCCCCAAATTAGCTCTGAGTTCTAAACTTAGATGTCAGCAACCAAGTGCAAACTCCTCAGGCTCTGTAACTATGTAAGCATTTACCCCTTGGGTACCCAGGTCTGTCTTGCCATCCAGGTGAGCATATCTTTGCGATAGATGGCCCCTTACGTCAAGAATCAGAGAAATATTCCAGTTACTCCTATTTTCAAAGGACCATTTACCCCAGGTCATTTGGGCTTTAGCTCTCACATGGTCACACCAAAAACAATCCTGTAGACAACTATATAAAGATTTATTAAACAGGAAAAGAAAACTAGTGACTTATTTACAAGGTTAAAGCAATCAAACAGACACACTCACTAATGAGTTATAGTTGGAGGTTTCCAAACATAATGCAGGCTTCTGTAATCAGCAAGCTCTATTTATCCTTTAGGGCTAACCCAGGCTAAGCAGCTGGGAACCTCTTGCTCATGCCTAGACACATCTTTGCCCGGCTCTCTCCCTTGCAACCCCCTTCTCCAACAGGCAAGCAACATAGGGATACCTGCACTTTGAGCTGCAAACTCAGCTGATGAGAGAAGTCTGCTTGCATGACTCTTCCTCGCAGGGAGGAGAGCAGAGCAACAGTAAGAGTCTGGTCCTTTCGTTGTTGGTTCCTCAATCCAGATGTGGGGAGTTTCCAGCTGTCAAACTCAACCAGCGCCTGTCTGGTATCAATGGGTCTTTTCTTTTGGGAGAGGGAGGTAGAGGAGCAGTTCTTTCTGCTGATTAATGTTGCTCTCCTGTATAGTAATTCATACAGTCACTGAGGCTCACAATACAACCACTCAAATATTGCATTTCAATATGGAACATGAGTGTTAGTAAGATTAATGCACGCAGCAACTCAGAAGCATAAAATAGAGACTAAACATCTTCTTCTACTTCTAGCTCCTGTTTTATCAATATTAGCCCACAAGTGGGCCAGATAGATTCCAGCCACATATCTCAGTGCCCAGTGGAGACAAGGAGACCTTGGCATGAGTTGGCACCTGGCCTGCCAGAGTTGCAGCAGCCATGCTAGCTCATCAGTAGCAGAGCCACAGGCACGCATGATGCAAATATACACGTTATTGTCAGTCATGCACTGAGAGGCTGGAGTAGTGTTCACACACACTCCTTTGCTGGTAGACATGGGAATCATGATAACTATACAAACATATGTATAAATTCCTAGATCTGGAAACAGTGTTGTGAAGAATGTGGGAATTTTCTGTTATTTTTATGAAAAGGGTGTCTGCCTCAGTTTCCCCACTCACTTTTTGTATTTCCCACTGACTGTGAAGGGGTTAATCTCTTTTCTGGGACATAGGATATCCAAGGCTGTGAGTGGGGACCTTGTCGGGAATGGAGTGGGTGGGTTACGAATGGTCTACCTCTACCAGGAACTGCCAACATGTGACTGGAGCTTCCCAGAGATACAATGGAGACTAATGACTGGCCACTAACTTTTAACGACTTTCTGTCAAGGAGGGGGCAGGACAAGTGACTGGAACTGGAGACAAAGAACTGAAAGAAGACAGCAATAAAATCCTGCTGTGCCTGCCAGGGGCAAAGGCCTATGTGCTCATGGGCTTTGCCGTACCAGTCTAACCTGATGACCCTAAACACTATTTTCCAGCTGACTGAGAAGTGAGATCTCATTTTGAAAAGTCTGTCTGGTGTTGCTGCAAACATATACCGGTTGTGAGGTTCCCACAAGGGGCAGTTCCCAGCAGTGGCCCAAGCTCCTGTAGGCCTGCTGCAGGAGAGCTGAGGAGAAACAGAGCTGCTGAAATCAGGGACCGAGTCTAGGTCCAGAAGAATGGAGCTGTGAGGCTTCCCCTAACAAAGAGGGGTAGCCCAGGGCCAAGGTTGCACTGCCAGGGAGACTGGAGAAGTCAAAGGTAGAGCACACCCTGTTAATTTGTGTGACTGACACACACACACATGGATAGACATGGGAATAGTGTATGTACATATGCACACAGACAGAAATGGGCGTGGCGTTTGTGTGTTGATATGGGAGTAGGGCCTAGACACATGGATAGACATGGGAACTGTGTAGACAAACCCTCACAAATACAGAGGAGTGGTGTGTGTGTATACATGCACTTGCACAGATGGACAGGGGCGTATCGCGTGCGTGCACACACACACACAAACTATACTCTCCTGCTCTTTCCCACTGCTCATGCTTATCGCTGTGTTGTCTCCATACAATGCTCTGTGCTCATTAACCAGGGTCCCATGGCTAATTGCTCAGGACTAACTTTGGACAGGAGACATTTAGCCATTATTGACAACATACAATCATCTTCTGGGAGTGGGAAGAGATACATGAGTTGATGCGGCAAGCTACAGACCCAGTGCCTGAAATTGCCCCCTGTTCTCGAGTGCTGTTGAGGGCGATTCTCCCTGCAGGTGGAATTGGAATCCCCGGACTGTACATTTCCTCCCAGGCCAGATCCCCATAGTGATACATGGATCCTGGGGGGTGTGCATCCTTGTTTTGTGTACACTGCTGTGGTCTGTGATTCAGTGCAAATTACTGCCCTTCTTTTTCTCTCCCAGGCTGTTTTACAATCCCTCTGCTGCCTCCTCTGTTATTTGGAAAAATAGAATGTTTCTCTGCCCATTTTGTGCCCTTCAGCCCTTCCTGGGGCTGGGACAGCAGCTCTTGCTGTATCTACCCCTTCTCCCTCTTGCCCTTTCTCTTCCTCCCTCCCACAATGATTCCCGCTTTTCCCTTGTCCAACTTTCTGCTGCCCAGGGACTGAGGTCCTTTCTGAGAGCAATTCCGGGCAGGATTTAAAGTCACAGCTCCATCCAGCAGCGGTGAGTGACTGGCTGTTATTCTCAGCACTAGTTTCTCAGTGCCAGCTTTTTATTCTCACAGGATCTCAGTTCTGCTGCCTCCTGTTGGCATGCAGGCTTGGGTACATGTGACCTTGACCCCATGGCTTGTCCTTCCGAGGTGGCTTCCAAACCCCCCAGCTTTAAAGCATCAGAGCACTGAGCGGCCCTGGCAGCAGCTGCTGCAGATGGAACAGGAAGGTTCTGCTGCGGCTCTTTTGAGGAAAGCTTCCCTGAAATGGCATAAAATCCTCTCCCTTTCCAGTGCCCGCAATGTGAATTTGCATACGTCCATTACTGAGAGATGAGACCATTAATTTTCATAGGGAAATAAATGCTGTTCACTTCAACTCTGGGCCCCGCACCTCTCACCTCCCATGGGCCCACTTGCCAGCCAGCCTGCCCAGAATAATCAGCAAGCAATCTCGGACAACACCCTCTTTTAGGACAGTGGTTTTCAGCCTTTTTTTCATTTGCAGACCCCAGAAAAATTTTGAATGGAAGTGCAGATCCTGTTGGACATCTTAGGTATAGTCTGCAGGCGCCCAGAGGTCTGTGGACCAAGGTTGAAAGCCACTGCTTTAAGGCCTGAGTTTACTAACCAAGGGCATGAATCTTGCAGTGCTTGGAAGGAACAGAGGAGGGCAGAAGGATGAGGGCGCAGCCCCTCCATATCACATCCTGGAAAGACACTGTGCTTTGTTAGCACAGTAGTAAAAGCTGCTAAATCTCATGGCTGCTTTCTGAAGCAAAAGGGGGTACCTTGGCAAGGCAGGCCCCATTTGTCCTGGCACAGGGGATGGACAAGCCTCTTGCTAAGAGAGGACCCTTGGGTAGGTCTACACTGGATGCTCTGTTAAGTTGACTTAACCAAGATCGACTTTAAGTTGACTTAAAGTCAACCTTGTTAAGTCAACTTAGAGTCCACAGCCCTACTTCCACACTGGCAGGTGCTAGGTCGACGGAGGAGTGGACAGGAACTCTGTGAGGGGGCCTGGAGGCCAATTAGGTCAACTTAAGGGCTACCCCTGTTTACACTGGCTTAAGTCAACTTAAGCCTTAGGTCGACCTTAAGAGTTAGTGTTATTAAGTTGACTTAAGGAAGCGCTTAAGTCGACTTAATAAAAGCCCAGTGTGGACGCAGGAGTCTGTAGGTCGACTTAACCTTCCCTAGTGGCTACTATGTGCTTCTGGCCTGACGAGTAGACATGTAACGGTGACAATGCAGTCCCATGACATCCATGTGTGCTGGGGTCTCTCGATGGTGGAGGTGATGCTTATGCCCATGTTTAAAGTGTGATTTGATGCATTTGTGTCGCTCCCTGTGTGCGCGCAGTGCGCTTGCCCATAGTGGGAGTGTATGAGATAGCTGCAGGATTCCTGTATAGATGTTTGTAATATGGATGCCAGCTCAGTTGGGTCTCTGATACATTTAGGCCTGGGCATGACTGGGCACTGGTGTGATGGCCATGTTGGTGACTTGCATAGGGGGCAACAACGTGTGCGTACAGGATGTGATTCTTGCCCTGTGTGCTGTCTATCCATGCATGTCACATGTAGCTGTCTGTCTGTAATGTATGTAGGGATGTGTATGACTCTGTGTTTGATCACCTCCAGGGACGAATATGCATGAGTATGTGTGTATCTATGCCTGACATCAACATGCCCCTGCATATTATATCTGTGATTGTGCGGTGTGGCTTGCACTCCTGTTTTTTCTCCTGTAGGGTCACATGTGCATATGATTGAGTCTGTGTTGTGACTGGGTGGGTGTGTAATATGTGTTGTGCCCATGTCCCTGTGAGTGTCTGGAAATGTGTGTGTTCTGTGTATTTGTGTAGCTATACTATAGATGCATGTGCCGGTGTAACATGATGCAGGTACATGCGTGTTCGATGGGCTTTTCCACAGTGTGTATGTGTGAGGGGGGGGTGAATGTTTGCTTATTCCAGTGTTCTCTCTCTGTGTCATCTGCAGGCTAGTCTGGTATATGTTTCCTTACATACTCTGTGCTGTGATGCAGAGTGATCTTGTCGGTAATGTGGACACCTTTCCCTGAATATGCAGGCAACTGAAAGAGGGCCTCCCTTGCCCACTTCAGTCTCTCTTGACTCACAGAGCCTGGCACTTCCCCAGGATTCATTTGGGCATGTTGGAGCCACGCGTGCAATTTTTTTCATTTGCCTTCCTACCCTTTTTGATTGCTCTGCTCCCAGGTGTACAGCAGAGAAGGGACCAATTACTATTCATTCTGGGGGAGGATGGGATCAGAGGGAAGGTGAGGTCAGAAGTAGATAAAGAAACCTGTGACTTTGCATGAAATTCCTAGGAAACTGAAAAACAACAGAGTAACTGAGTGTCCTTTGAATGATTTTCTTTGGCTCTTCAAAGCGAGGTTTGTCTGTCTGCTCTCCTCTGGAGCCGGGTTCCCAGTGTTCCAGTGAGATTGGAACAGCCCAGATCAGCTGTACATCTTCATCCTCTGATTAGCTCTGTTTGCTGTGTTGTTATTGACCTACGCGGGGATAAAAAGTAGGTCAAGCCACACTGATGAGGCTGTATCTGGCACTGTAATGCAAATCAGTATGAATGAGGACGTCCATTCACCTAGCCATCCGTGCATGCTCTGGGGCGGGTCGTCTCTAATGTGTCCAGGGGCTGTAATTAGTCAGGCGCGTTCCCCTGAGCTGTCTATCAGAAGCACAAGGTGGTTGGGAGGTTTTTTTTAATTCTATTTGTTAGAAGTTCTTTGCCTGTGATCATCACTGGAGATACAGGGAACACCTAGTGTCTATGGTTTAAGACCACACACCTAGCGCTTGGTTTCTGAGGGGTGCTTGTTAGTTATGGCTCGCTCCCTATCAGCAAACTCTGTAAGAAGCAGAGGCCAGATTCACCCACTCTCTGGGAACAACAGCAAGACCCCACTGGGTCACAGCCACACAGAAGCTTTTGCACTCGTTCAGCCTTGCTGACGTGGGAATGGCTCTCTAAAATCCCATGCTGCTGCCTGGGCTGGCCTTAGCCACCAACACAGCAAGTGGCTATTTGGGATCCATGAATCCCTTGGAAACATTGCAGCTCACAGCTCAGTGGGACCAGATCAGTAGGCACTTTGTGGTGTGACCCACTGCTGGCAATGCAGGGCCCTGCTTTGGGGTGAAAGGAGGAGGGGAAGGCCTGTAAACTGCAATCCCACAGCTCCAGTGGCTACGAAAGGCTCTTTGCAGAGACGTAGGCGTCTGATGATAAAAGTTTCCTGGATGAGATGCAGGGAGCAGTCTCAGCTGGTCTTGTCCTCGGTGTGTCACACGCTCGGAGTGAGATGTCACATTGCATTAGCCTCACTTTCCAGTGGGGCAGACGCGGCAGGCGTTCTCGG
The DNA here is from genome assembly GCA_007922175.1 of Pelusios castaneus. NCBI lineage: Eukaryota > Metazoa > Chordata > Testudines > Pelomedusidae > Pelusios > Pelusios castaneus. The sequence continues at coordinate 783,667 of ML685846.1, read as the reverse complement.
CTTGACAGCCAAAGGGGCTCACGGCACCATCCCAGGAGGAGGAGAACAACATGGAAATGCAAGCAAGGCTGACTTCTGAACACAGCAGGAGGGAGGCATGTGAGGGACTGGATGGAGATGGGGTTGGATCCCTGAACACGCAGAGCATGGCTGGCTGTCCAGGCTGATCACAGTCACCCTAGGACTTATTTGCATGCCACTGTTGGGTTGGTAGCCAGAGTCACCTCTCTGTTGCACAGAGTGTGAGTCTCTGCTGAAGGGAATCTACAGTCAGAGTCATGTTGAGCTTTACACACTCAGACACAGCAACACAGAAAGGGTGACAGGGTGGCTCTTGCTCCACTGTGGAAAGCCCTACAGCTTCAGCAGGGGCCACTTTTCCGGGTGTGTGGGGCCTGGTGCCTATGTAGGACAACAACAGCCAGAATGTGAGGCCATACGATGATGTGGATGCTTTATATGAATGTTCATCAGCACAGAGGGAGTGAGAGCCCGATCCTGCACCGCCCATGATGTTCAGAGAGCTCTAAGGGTGCATCTACACTGGGAACTTAGGTCGACTTAAGGATGATTAAGTCGACCTAAACAGAGCCACATCCACACCTGGCTTTCATTTAGTTGACTTAATAACTACCGCTCTTTAGGTCAACTTACTGCCTAAGTCGATTCGTTAAGTCGACCTAAAACTGGTGCGGATGCCTTAAGTCGACTTAATTCCCTAAGTCAACCTAGAGCTGGGGACAAGAAAGTCCCTTGGGGGAACCACGGATCCCTTCTTGCACGGCTCCTCAGCAAGAAGGGAGCCCTGGAGCCGTGGATCCCGGAAAGAAGGGAGCCAGGGCTCCCTTTTTGCCAGGGAGCTGCGGCTCCCTTCTTGCTTGGGAGCTGGGCAACCAGAGAGCCGGGCTCCCATTGTCCCCAGGAGCTGCAGCTCCACTAGCCCGGGGAGCCACGGCTTCCTTCAGAGCCGCGGCTCTCCGCTGACCTAGCCAGTCGACTTAAGAGTCTAGTGTAGACTAAGTCGAGTTAACAAGGTCGACTTTATGTCGACCTTGTGAAGTGGACTTAATAGAGTCGACTTAGCTTTGTAAGTGTAGACATAGCCCTGGTGCCTGCCAAAGTCACTGGGAGCAGGGCTATACTCAGACCCTGCTGGGGCGTGTGATGGTCAGCCCCAAATTGCCCTGGCTCCCGCCCCCGTCACTGCCAAATGAGGTGATGACTCAGTGTTAACCTCTGCCATTGACTTTAAGAATCACTCTCGAGCCACCAGACACTGATGTGCACACCGCTTGGGGGAGGTGGGGGTGTGGCAAAGGAGGGGAGCACACGAACGCTGCCTGCCAAGGAGACATTTGGTCAAGGACACTAAGGAAACATCTGCTGTTATGGATGGTAACAGAGAGTACAAAGCCTTGCTCTGCAGTAAAGCAACAGGCAATGGAATCTAATGGGCATACATATAGCTGAGTCTGCCTGGCTGCTCTCAGCAAAGCAATGGGAGTAGAGGGCGCTTGGCACAATCTTGACCCATCCTATGTACCCTCCGAGCTGGAAGTCCCAGAAAAGCCACCGTGCAGCCCAGCACAAAGCTGCATCTCTGCCAGCAGGAAGGCTGTCTTCAGCAGTAGCTCGTTATGAGTAATGGCCAGGGCTTTCCAGCCACATTTGCATTCCTCTTGCATGCAGCCGCCACAGTGCCTCGCTATGACTGTGATTTACTGACGTCACAGGCGCTGCATCATGGAATTGAATGTATGGGAGGCTGAATTTATGATTAGAGAAATGAACCCTTCGCCACTTCATGCTCCCACCTCTCCCCATACACCTCACTCTGCTTCAATATGACTCTGCCATGCAGAGTGGCTATGTCTACACTTGCTAAAATTAGTTCGAATTAGTTAGTTCGAGCTAACTAATTCGAACTAATTTTAGTTAGTTCGAATTAGCTTAATTCGAACTAGCATGGCCACGCTGGAACGTTAGTTTGAACAAAGCAAGCACTTGCTTAGTTCGAATTAGCGATCCCCATTCATTTCAATGGCCGGTTAATTCAAACAAAGAAATTAGTTCGAATTAACATGGCCACATTGGTTAATTCGAACTAGTTAGTTCGAATTATCCCTTTAGTTTGAATACCCTATTTGAATATATTAGTTTGAATTAAGGAAGCCCTTAATTTGAACTAACTAAAGCCTAGTGTAGCCATGGCTTTAGTTAGTTCAAATTAAGCTTCCTTAATTCAAACTAACTTGCCAGTGTAGACATAGCCAGTGTGACGTACCTTCCAAGTCTGTGGTCAATATTTTGCCTTTTCAGCTTGGAAAGTTATGAGGCATGGGACTGCAGGGAAAAAAAGCTCCCTAGGGGAAGGGTGCTATATGCCATGGTTGGAGCATAGGCCTGGAAGCCAGGATTCCTGAATTCGAGTCCCATAGCTGTCAAGACAGTATGGTCTAGGGCAGTGTTCCCCAATCTTTTAAGTAGAAAATACCCTCTAACTTTTGAAAATTTTCATAAGTACCCCAACTCTAAACTGCCCCCCCACTGGGACCTGGGACCGAGGGAAGCAGGTAGCTGCCATGAGTATCCCCATATGTCTGGCATACTCCCACGAGTATGTGTACCACAGGTTGAGAAACTATGGTCTAGGGGTTAAAATAGCAGCATGGTAGGTTGGATTCCTGATTTCTATTTCCCACCACTGGGAAGAAGCATTAGTTAGAACAGCAGTTACGACCGCAGGGTTCTAATTTCCTAAGAGACAGCATGGTCCTAGTGGACAGGGCATGGGATCTGTATTTTAAGTTTGTGATGGTTGGAGGCTGTGAAAACACAAAAGGCTATTGTTACATTTTCCAAGCACAAGAAAGCAAAGCAGGCCTCTCAGCACCAAACAGACAAAGAAAAAAAAAAAAAGCCAGAGCCAGTGAGAACAAATAGAATTTCCCATTGCTGAGAAAGAGAGAACACACAGTGGTAATGCAAGGTCCGCTCTCTCTTACGACTGCAGAGATTGCATGCTCAGCTAGCACAGGGAGAAACAGCTGTGTAAATGGTGAGGCACAGCTTAGGAGAGGAGAGGAGAGTGCCCCACATGCCTGAAGCCCCAAAGCATATGCCCTGCATGTCTCTCTAGGTCTCCAAGCCATGCCTCTCATGTCTATCCTGATATTTTTAGCAGTGTCTTGCAGCTGGAACCCTCCCCACTGCAGTTGTCTGTAAGGGGGGAGGCAGGGGAGAAAGGCTTTGGTAACAGGGATGCTGTGAGGAAAGGCTCTAGCAGTTCCTTACTTCCAGAGCCTTTCAGCGCCATGTGTAGTTACACATTACATTGACAAGTATGGCGGTAAGCCTGCTTTTCACCATGGCCTGTAGATTCTCAGCTGGCGCTCCCTTGAACCGGCTGCTTTCCAACAGACAAGCAGGCAGATTCATTTGCCCTGATTCTTCTCCAGCTGGTCTTGATTTGTCCCTGATTGACTTCTGTGGCTTTACTCCTGGTTTACACAGGTGCAGGTGAGTGCAGAATCAGGCCCATTCTTTCTCTTGCTGAGGCATGCCATTTTAGGGTGGGTTTCATTAGTTGCAAGTCCCCTGGTGGGCTCTGGACAACTGGCTGTCACTGGGGTGGTATTGGGAGAAAACTGAGGGCTTGGGCAGAGAGGGTGATTTGCTGCTGGAAAGGAGCAGACCCAAAAACCAGTACAAGGCTCAGGCTCAGGCTGTGTCTGTTTTGGGACTTGGGCTGGGGCAGCAGGATGCTTTGTGAGGTAAGATGCTGTGTATTTAACAGTGGGGACCCATTCCATTGTGCTGGTGCTGTGATTCTTGTATGCCCCCCTCAACAGCCCCTTGTCCTAACTGAGGTTCTGGTGATTTATATCTGAGGTCAGCAGTCGATATGGGGGTTAATTCCTGCCTCCCTGAAGGACTTGGAAGGGAAACAACAGATTGGGGCCTAGTGGGAGTCCGGTGGGGAAACTGAGCACTGGGCTGCCTTCACTGCAAAGTCAGGACCCAAGACGGAGAAAGGGAAGTTTCCCCTACTGCCAAAGACCTTCAGTGGTTTTTGACAATGCTCTGCCTCCCAGCTGGTTAGTTGACTCAGATGTGTTCCTGTGTTGCCCTGTGGCCCTTAGCCCTGCAGCCTGGGAATCTGCCATTGATATACAAACCTGCAACATTCCCCATTCTCTCCCCTGCCCTTGTCACTCTTCCTGGCCTTCCAGCCATTCTCTTTTCTGAAAGGATGGTGAGAGCGGACTGCCTTCCCTATATTTCTGAGGAGCATGTGATACCGGGAGCCAGATGAATATCCCTGTTGGAGCTCAATAAGCCATTGATCCAGTCCAATCCTCATCCAGAGAGAAAAACACATACACTCCCCCCCTTTATAGCACTTAGGTTCTGGAGCTTGTAAAATAAGGCTTCTCTTCTGCACCAGGAATAGATTTTACAGATTTGGGTTGATTGATTTTCTTCCACAAGTTGATGAGCCCTGAAGGAAGGACTTTTGGGTGGCCTCCCAGAAATCCTGCTGCCTGGGTCCTAGCACAGTGCCTGGGGAACTGTAGGATTCCATCCTATGCTTGTTCCTTCACAAGTGGTTCCCCTCTGATCTCGGGCCAGCACAGGGGTGAAATGAGAGCAGCAGCCTCCAAGTGACTAGTCAGGTGTGCCTGCAGTGTAGGGTGGAGTCTGCTTGGGAACCACAGGCAGGTGAAACAAAAATCCCACACAATCAGCAGCTTTGCTTTCAGGGGGTTTGTTACCAGCATCTGGAATCAGGTAAATATTACAAATGCCTCCTGACTTTTTAAAATAAAATACCCTCATTCATTCAGCACTTCATCCTCCCACCCTGCCTCTTCCTCTGAGGCTGTGCTTCCAGACAAACGGGAGAAATAATCATAACAGAAGGGGAGGAAAGCATTGAGAGCAGATATATAGGGCCCACTTGGCATTTTTAAGCCACTGGAACAAATTCATCCCAGGTGAAAGAAGACACAATGCCACAGGCTGCAATGGAGCCCTGCTAGTTTACACCAGCAGTGAGTTTGGCCCTGGGAGTATTGAAATGTTCCCATCCTCTGGAGCTAATTTAGAATTTCCTCTGCTGTCTGCCTGATTGCCCTGGAGTGATCAAAGCCAGCGAGGAAAGGTGCCTGTATAGAACACGTCTGGCCATGTCAGATCTCCTGTAAACAGAGTGATGGCTTAATGACTGACAACGCAAAGACATCTTTATCAGGTCCTCTTCAAAAATCCCAAAGGGAAGGCTGTAGGACTGGCTCGTGTCATCAAGGGGCTGCAGGCACTATTAGACTGAGAACCCAAGTTGCTTCTAACAGGGGTTTTTGAACCAAGCTAATCCCCGGGTTTGGTAAATCGGTATACCAGGGGGAGGGATGTGCTCAAATCACCTTGCAGCACACACCCAGCTTGCCTGAGTGGAGGAGCTTTGCAAAGGTATAACTGTGAAGGCCCTCGGTGTGTGATAAATAATGGAGGAGGTTAGTGGTCTCAGGGCTGTGGCTAAGATTATAGATACTGCAAATGTGCATCTTCTTAATGGACGCTGGGTAGCAGGTTTGGATGAATAGGGAGAAGTGAGTTAAAAGGGGAGGAACGAGGTGCAAGCTGGATTTTGCAACCTGAAATGAATTGATTTATCTGTGCTCCATTCCTTAGCTTGGTCCCTGCCATTGCGGGGAGAACCTCTCAGAATCAGGATTATTTGTTTGTTTATTTTGCAATGGGAACATGAGATTAACTTTGAAGGGCATCAATGCTTCACCAGGGCTGTACTCATCCCTCTCCTCAGATGAATCCCGCCTGCAGAGACAAAGTTCTCATTTCCATTTGTCCTCCTATGGAGTACCCCAGCTCATATCCTTAAAGGCATTTGGGCCTCTTAACTCTCACTGATTTCAATACAGGGCCCCATTCCCTCCCAAAGTGCCACAGTGCCCTTTGGCTGAGTGAAACAGACAAGGAAAGTTCCAAAGGGGTAGCCATGTTAGTCTAGGTCAGCAAAACTAACAAGGAGTCCTGTGGCACTTTTAAAGACTAACAAATGTATTTATTGCATGAGCTTTCATGGGAGAAAATCCCACTTCGTCAGACGCTGAGTGAACTAACAGAAGAGGAGGAAATTAAATGCAGGGGAATGTATTTAGTGGCCTATTCTGCTTCTTAGCACATCCTCTGTCCCTGTAATAAAGTCTGAAGGAAGTGTAGCAGTACATTTGCAGTGATTGGGTGAGGGTCAATGATGGGGAAAGGAAATCACTCTTTCAAAGCCCTGGCTGGGATGATTTAGTTAGGTTGGTCCTGCTTTGCACAGGGAGCTGGACTAGGTGACCTCCTGAGGTCCCTACCAGCCCTCATCTTCAAGGATTCTATAATTTTTCTCTCCCTTGCACTGAATAGATGGTAACAAAGTGCCATGCAGGGCTGTGGGTTAGTGGCAACGTGGCCTCAGATAGAACTGTTGTGTTGCTGTGGTCAGAGAGTGGAAGCAGATGGGAGAGACCCATCCAGCCTGGTATCCAAGGTGATGACAGAAATGATGCTGACTGGTTGTGAGAAGTAGCTAGGAGCAGGGTGGACTTGGTGTCTCTTGGTATGACAGAACTGTTTGTTTCTTAGGGTTAGTCCTGGGGGCCCAATTGTTTATGGATTGCCACATGGCTTGAGGGCCAAGAGGGCCTGCATTTGGGAGCCCTTCTGTCTGATGTGCCTCTGGTTGCTGTTGAAGTTATTTATGTGGGGTTTTGCAATGAATGATACACATGGGGCTCCATTTGCAAAGCCCTCTGGATCTTTCTTGGATGTGGAGCTGGCATTGTGGCGCTGGCCAAAGGGAACACATTACAGTGGTGCTCCACTGCCTATTCAGGATCAGATTTAGCCTTTGAGCCGTAGAGCCCTACTCCTCCATCGCCTACCTCTACTCTTGGTGAATCAAGGAGCTGCACATACAGACTGAGACCTCCCTGCCTCAGAGACCGTACATGCTAAATAGACAAATGATGGGAGAAGGAACAGAGAAGTGAAGCGACTTGGCCAAGGTTACCCAGAAGGTCAGTGGCAGAGTTAGAAATAGATTCCCACATCTGCAGACACTCATGCCAGCACCTTACACCATGCCGCCTTCCATGTCCAAGTTCAGCCAGGGAGACCTGAAATCATCCAGCCTAGCTAAACAAAAATGCCTGTTGTTTCTTTCATCCCTCCACAGCAAGCTTTGGTTCTTCCATTTTATTTTGACAAGGAAGCCACAGCCTGAATTTAGTTTTGCTGACAGCAGGGCTGCTTGACTGTCTAATTCAGGACAGCAGACAGCTCCATCTCAGCGTTGCCTAGCACAATGGGAAGGGGTGCTTACTCCATTGATGTATCATCTCATACAGCTCCATCCAATGCTTCACAAGTCTGCCCTGCGGGGATGGCAGTTAGGTATAAAACTCAGAGAATGTTGGATTAAGTACTGTGTATACAATTTGTGCTGAGCTGTGGTGATTGCCTTCTTCTGGGCTGCTTGCCACTTTCTGGGCCTTCAGACATCAGAGGGGTTTTATTATTTTATTTTTCTTCTTTTATTTTTTTTAACACTTCTCACTGCTGCTCACAAGTGCTGTTCATGGAGAAGGGTGAACTGCAGCTTTCAAGCTATGAGAGTTCTCCATCTGCCCAGCCAATGTCCCTGGAGGGAGAACTCTCCATTTGTGCACTCGGGATTCAAATGTGCAAACATCACATTAACCAAAGGGCCCCTGTGAAAGGAGGATGGAGCTGGGAGAGAGGGTGGTTGAGGAGAGAGGATTTAGCTCCATTATTCACTTGCCAAAGAAAATCAGAAGCTCAGCTACTACACTGAAGGAAGCTTTGCTAAATATTTACATAGAGGCACAGTGGCCTGACAGCATGGGACTTTGAGCCATGTCATCAGCCGTTCATTGTGTCTCCATTGAAAGCAGTAGGCCTTGTACCGAATAGAACGGAGGTGTTTCACACCCCCTGAAGATCAGGCTCACGGAATCCTCAATTCTAATCCTGGCTCTGCCACTTAATCCCTTATAGCCTTGGGCCAGTCACATCACCTTGCCATGCCTCCGTTTCCCCACCTGTAAAACTGGGATGATAAGAAGCATGGGTTTGATTACGATCTCACTCATTCTGGTGTAAATCAGGACCAACTCCATTAACGTTCCCTGCCTTGCCTCTTGTGGAGTCATTGATAGCTGTGCAAATAGTCCCCTCCCCTCCCCCCTTCTTAAGATATAAATGCTGCTGTGAGGTGTGGTGGGGAATTGTGCCTTAGAATCATGTTTGACCGGTGTAGGCAAGAGAAGAGTCAGGCCATAGCGCTCTGGGATTTTGTATAAATTAATTAGCTAGTGTTTGTACCATTCGCTGAAGCTGCGAAGTCTGCACCAGTGCTACAGATTATTATTAAATAGTGATCCATTAGTTTTAATCATTGGCGAAGGCTCCTTGGTGTTGTTTTCATCAGCAGTGCATAGCTTTCTTTGGTTGTCCAAATACATTTATTAAGGCGTCATTACAGCAAAAAGGTCCATCTGCACTTCTTGATTAAGTACGTGTTCTGTAATTAGACTCATTGCTTTTGGGTTACCAGTCTGCATTTAGCTGCCATGGGAGCATTCAGAGAGATACATTTATAGAGCAGCATCACCTGCGCTTGAGTGGTTTAGGAAAAACCAGACCTCATTCTCCTCTCTCTCTTGCACTTGTTTTGCACCACTGTAAACTGCGTTGACATCAATGGGAATTACTCTGTGTGACACAAGCATAACTTGGTTTGGGATCAGACCCCTCCATAGCATGAGAAGCCCATCCACTGCACCATGATTCAAGGTTCCTGTGCTATGCATTAGGAGCAAAGTTGGTGTGGTGGTTTAGCAATCCAGTGAGGTCAGCTGGGCTTAATAAAGCTTCCCTAAGGCCTGGTCTGCACAAAAAATTAGGTTGGGAGAAAGCTACATCACTCGGGGGTGTGAAAAATCCACTCCCCTGAATGACTCTGTAAAGCAGACAGACTTAGGTCTGCAGGAGAATTCTCCCCTTGGCTCAGCTCTGGCTGCTCGGGGAGGTGGACTATCTCTGCCAGCAGGAGGAGCTCACTCATCGGTGTAGGGAGCGTCTTCACTGAAGCGTCTTGGCTGCAGTGGTTTAAGGGTAGATGAGCCCTCACGATTGTGCTCCCTCATTGGACAGCAGGGCCAAAAGATCACCATTTATGCCTGCAATGACTGTGCAACACATTTCACGCTTGCAAATCATCCAGCCTTTGTGTCAGCCTAAGTCCCTACCTTCCTCAGAACTCCTGGCTCCAGTCACTGGCTTACCTCCTAACCAACTCTCCTTTGGTTCTCTTCTTGTTCCTGATTCCTGGCTCAGACCATTCACTTGTCTCGGGTCTGCTGTCTCTGATTCTGCTCCAGCCACCAGGGCAGGCTCCAGTTCTGAGCACTAGATTGCACCACCTATAGCCTGGTGAGTTACAATATATCTGTAACTATCCTTCCCTCTCGACTCACAGCTGAAGTCTCAGGAAAGTAAATGAAGAGTGACTCTCCTGAAGACAATGGAGGCTAAAAAATCAGAGCAAAAATATCCCCATTCAGCACGTGCATGTGTAAACCATGCATATAAATTAATGCAGTTATGCCTGTGTTGATAGATGTGGGTTTGATTCTAACTTACTAATACCACTTTAAATGATCAATGACTCGACTGAACTCAAATAAGTTACACTGGTGTAAAAACTAGAAAACAGCAAATAATGGATTTTTTGGATGGGGGTGGGGGGGAGGGTGAAACAAAAACCCCACCCAAAATTCAAGTTCAATTCAAACAAACAACTTTTTTCACAATTTCCCATCAAATTACAAAATACGCACATCCAAAAATATTGAATCAAGCAAAATGTTTTGAGCTGATTTCCTTTCAGTTTTTCTATTTGTTTTGGCAGTTTTGAGTGTTTTTCACCCTTTCTTGTGATGGTGTGGTGGTGGGTTTTTTTCTTTTTTTTTTTTTTCTTTTAAATTAACCACATTTGAAATCAAAGTGTCTTCTGGAACTAAATGTTTCTAAAAGAAAAAACTGAAAATTTCAACTCTTTCAAAATGTTTACTTTTCAGCTGAAATCATTTGTTGAATATGACTCGCATTTAAGGAATAGTTTTGCCTCGTACCTCCAAAAACATTTTCTCTCTCTCTCTCACACACACACACGAGTTGAAAAAATTGCACCCTTCTCTCCTGAAAATCGGTGTGAGATTACAATCCCACTCTTGCCTCTCAGCATTCTGCCTGCTGTGAGCTTTGTCCGATCCGCCTTTTACACCGTCTTACACCAATATAAGTCCCCTGGGCCAGATGCTTGGGATCTGTAGATCCACACCTCTGATATCAACAGAAGTGTGTCAATTTAAAGCAGCTGCAGATTTGGTTCATTTATTTCAGTGGGATTACTCCTGCTTTACACCAGTGTAAATCAGAACAGAATAAGGCTCATGATGTTGATGTATATACATCTGTGTGGATTTCTGTCTGTGACTGATGGTTTTATTTTTATAAATATATATTTAAAAAAAAGAAAAACCCAGGCTGCAGCAATAGCATTATACAATAAAGCCATAAATATTACACTATCAAAGAACAAAGTGGCACATTTCACTGTATTTGGCCAATCAAAACCCAGTTATGGCATCTCTGAAAACATACAGGAGGCTCTTTCCTCTGCAAAAATATTTTAAACAGAAGAAACATAATTTAAGGTCTCATAAATTCTAAATTCAGAATTTTAACATTCAGAAATCACTCATTCATTCATGAAGTTTCCTGCATAGGGGACGTACAGCTCTGGCTTTGGCTCACCTGTTTCCAAGGAGGCCAGCATCCTGTTAATGTGGCAGCCTGCTCTATATTAAGGCCAAGGTGAGCGAGGTTGGAAGCCATGACATCCCTCCAGCATGTGAAAAGCCACCCATGAGGTCTTCCTTATGCAGTTTTCATTGGATCAAACACACAAAGCTGGAGGGCTGGTATGGACTCTGGCTAATGGAGCAGATGGCCAGGCTACCTGAGCCAGCTTTCAGTCACTTGGTAGGACAGAATCAGAAATCAGAAGGATAGAAATTCTTGGTGATTTCCTAAATTGTTCACCTCACTCCAAGTGGTGGTTCCTCAATTAAAGTTTGAGGATGAAGCTTTGAAAGCAGGTCAAGGCACTGTCTCTTAGTTAGTCTATAGAGTCTCTTGTACAACCAAACCTTGATCTTGATTTGGGCCTCTGGGTGCTACCATCATGCAAGTATAGAAGATAATATTGATGCCTGGAGTTGCTTTCTAGATCCTCCAACCAATGTTGCAATGCAGCACTGTCTGGTATTTGAATGTATCTGACAATATTTTAGGGCTATGTAAATCCAGTTTAATTGAATCTTGATCCTTAGTTATATTGTTTGAATTCTTTCCAGGCCAATCTACTGAAATTTCTAGAGCTGGAATCTTAGGAGAACTGTTACTCAACTTTTAATCCATTTTCCTGATAAGGCTATAGAAAATGTTTTTACATGATATCATCCTTTTCTAATGCCGAGGAAGTCCAATTTTCAGACAAGAGAACAGTGTGTGTGTGTGTGTGTGTGTGTGTGTGTGTGTGTGTGTGTGTGTGTGTGTGTG
>ML685846.1:674435-769263 GCA_007922175.1 Pelusios castaneus | reverse complement strand
CCCCCCCCCCCCCCCCCCCGTAGTATCTGAGCTGCTCCCACAGGTAAACAGCCACCTGGTTATTTGTCTGACTCTCAGGATCTGTTTTACAGCTGGGTCCAATTTCATTTCTACCCACAGATGCAGGGGGGAGCAGGAAGAGACTTGGGATCTGTTGCCTGATTTTTAGGTATCATTTATTTCAGCGATAATTTTGGGCTGATGAAGTGGGATTTTCTCTCTCAAAAGCTCATGAGATAAATACATTTGTTGGTCTTTAAAAGTGCCACAAGACTCCTTGTTTTTCTCTCCAAAAGCCTAGATGCTCATCCATATGGGAAGAGGTAGGTTTGGTTTATTTTAGAGTGGGAATTGGCCCAGAATTCTGAATGCAGATCCCAATCTTTCTACATTTCACGAGGATATTTGGAGGCAAGGTTTTTGGGAGCATCTCTATACTTGATCCTGCATTCCTTTGTCTGCCGATGGGCATCAGCAAGAGTATTGGGTGCGCAGAGAAAACCAGACCCTTGCCATTTGTACAGCAGAGAGGTGAAAGCTTGGTGGGGTTACTGGGATGTCTCCATCAGCCAGATGGGCCAGGAAATCTCATTGGAGCAAATGGTCCCTTGTTATTTCAGCACCTCCCTGCTGCAAACCAGTGAAATCACCACTGCCTTAATCCACTTGTATGCCAGTGCGATTCCAGTGGAGTAAAGCTGCGGTGCATTTGGCCACGGGAGTAGAAGCTACACCCCTTTCAGGACTTTCTGAGGATTTGTCTGTAGAAAGGAGTGAAGATCGAGGAGCATTGGTGGTTGCCATGGGTAGTCGGAGAGAAGAAGTTAGGGCTGTCATTTAATTTCTATCTGTTTCACCCACCTTTGCTTTAAATGCTCCTGTTAGTAACTTCCCGGGAAGCAGAAGCAGCCAAACACAGCAGATGTCTAGAGGAAGCTGACAGCTTTATTAGTCCTTAAATGCTTACTGTATTTTTTTTTTTATTTGCATGTGGTGTTTTGCTGATGATTCACTAAAATGCTCCAGTGTCAGAGCTCCTGTGGGTTATTTGCTTCCCCAGCATGCTTGCCAAGGGCATCAGTGTGCTGCTCCCAGGCACCTCAGTGCTACAATGCAAGGGCCAAAGGGACCCCACTGGTTCATGGGAGGGAAACCTGGAAGTGAGGGCAACGCGGGGCAGGGTTCCCATAACGCTCATCCCACTGGGTTGTGATGCAGCACTGTATCTGTATCTGATACTTGATCAAATGTCTCTCATGGGCTTCTGTGGGCTTTGATTCAAGATCATAGAGAGTGACATCCAGCCCTGACCTGGGGGGAAAGATGAAGGAGGGAGTCTGTTCCCTTCCAGGGAAGTGCAGTGCAGGGAGGGATTGAGTATTAGACTGAGGGCCCAGTTAAAGAACTCTGACTCCATTCCCCATGTCTGTGCTATGCAAAGGGGCATAAGTAGGACCATAGCCCCACATGCAGCACCCAGAAGCAGAGGCAAGAGACTGGGGGGACAGTCATTTTCCAAGAGCACTGCAGACTCAATGGCCTCCAGCCTTCTGAGCCACCCTGCATGGCCAGGCTCCGGGGCTCTCTATTCAGAGACCACTGATCCGTTCCCACACCTTCCCCTTTGCTGAGTGAGGAGAGTTGCATAGAAGACGCAGGCGCAGTTTTGAGGGGTCCAGTAGAGACAGCAGGTGCGGGAATTCCCTTGGTTGCTGAATGCAATGTGATCTGTGGTGTGGTGCTAGGAAGAATGACTCCTGGGGGGGCACTGGCATGCAGCAACTCTCTCTCCTTGTGCTGTCCTAGGCAATGGGACGCACCGGTCAAGTTGTCAACCCTGTTATGCAACCCCCTTTTGGAAGCTTCCGTTCCCATTTGATCAGAAATGCCTGCAGTGAGCCCTTTGTGGTAGGAGTCTGCTACCAGCACCCAGATGCTAGGCAGAAAACAATGCAAAGATTCTCACTCTGAATTTCACTCACCATTGTACTTTTTCAAAGGGCTAGCATGACATCAGGCCATATCCCCTGGATCGGGCAATGGTAATGGCATGATGCCTGATCTTTTTCTTAGGCACACGATGCTCGTTTTCTAGCAGAGAGAGTGGCAGGCTGGCTCAACCTTCTGCTAGATGGTTAGTGAAACTAATTGCACCTGGAAAAGTGCTGACAGAGTGAACCTCTGTTCCCCTCACTTGTAATTGGAATTGAGTCAGCACTCTGCAGCCTGAAAGGTGCTCAGCATCCAAACATAGGTTACATGGTTCCAATTCTGGCCTGATCTGTTGGCTGCCTAGAGGCAATTTATATTGACTGCTCTTGTCCTCAGCAGCTGCTCCCATCAATGTCTCTCCTAGGGCTTTCCTAAGCCATTATCGCAGTGTAAGGAGACGCTGGGAGTTAAGTCAAATGAGCCCGCACTGCAGGGAGCCATTTGCAGGGCTGGGGTAGGTGGAGAGTTTGCTTATTAAGCAGCATCATGAAAAGATGGTGGGGGAGCTTTTTTTCCCCTCCCTGTCTGTTTTGCTTGTGTTTTAGTATTGTCTGTGCTGCAGGAGCCTGCCATGTTTTATACAGCATATAGAATTCTTTATCTGTGGTCAAATTTCCAAGAATGCCTAAGTGACATAGGCTGCAAAGTCACATTCAAAAATGGGACTGAGGCACCTTAGTCATTTACACCCATGTGGAATTTTTACCTTTGATCATATGCTCTCAGCAGACTGATGTGACTCGTGATGGGTTCTCAGTTGAGCTCTTCAGTAGAATGGTAGCAGATCCTACCTGAGGCTGGTTTGCCTGGTTCTAGGACAAGTTATTTGAATGTGTGTTAGATCTGGTTCTTTGTATTATAGATCAGTGGTTCTCAGCCATTTGTGGGCCATGGCACGCTTGGCAGTGTTCGTGACCCTACAAGACACATCAGCCCACCCCCAGCTGAATCCAGCCCCCCGCTACCCCATGACACATTTATCTCTTTGTGTCAACACAGTTCTGTGTCCCAACACAGTGGTTGAGACCCACTGTTCTAGATCAGTAGATTGGTACAATGCATAGTGGAACACGCTCTTGATTACCTTCTGCTTTCTAGATCAGATTATTTGTTTTAGGATGGGTACCATGTGTGTGATGTCTGGTAGTCCACTGATTCTAGATCTGCAGCATAGTAGTTTCTGGTCTGTATAATAGATTCTTTTAGATTATAGTTGGTGGAGTCTGTAATTAATAAAACCTAGCTTTTATAAAATGTTTCTCATCAATAGATCTTAAAGGACCTCACCAAGGAGGCCACTGTCATTATCCCTATTGGGAAACTGAGGTGCAGAGAGGGGAGACGATTAACAAGGAGTCCAACAGTTTAATGGCAGAGCTAAAACCCCGATCTCTTAAGCCCTAGATTAGTGCTCCATATGCTCTCTATCTGAAAGACGATGTTTGGGACCAGGTACTGTAATTCATTGGCTGGTAGGCTGATGTGGCCTACTGCAGTGGTTTTCAAACAACGGGTCGGGAACCAGTACTGGGCCACAGACCACAGGCACTGGGTCATGGCGCCCCCTGCTGTTGCCACTGAAAGATTGGAATTCATTGCTCAGAGATGTGAGTGTTGGGTCGCAGGCATAAATCTTCTTCTTTTTTTTTTTTTTTAACTGGGTCCTGAGGAAAAAAGTTTGAAAACCACTGGTCTAGAGGCTTATGGGTAAGACAGTCAGTAATTCTAAACTGACATCACATTCTCCTGCAGAAAGTGGGTTGTTTTAGTAGAGCCTAGGTTTCATTCCTTACAGGCTAGTTTATTTTTAGATTGCACAGTGAGGGGGTTCTAGATTAGAGAGAATACTTTTGCGTATGGGTAGCCTCTGGGTTAATTGCGTTAGCTGCTTCTTCGTTGTGTAGTTTGGTGTTGTAGTCACCCTTACTCCAGTGAAGAGGTTTTGGACAAAGGAGAAGCTGAGAATTCATTACACTAAAAGGAGTTTATGAGTTCTTTATTATGGACATTGTGTGAATTGATTTTAAAATAAAATTTGGGGCCAATTTAATACATTAACTTTATTGTTCATTCTTTTATTTCTTTCCCCTATCTGATCAACCTGAAGCCTCCTTCCTTCCCAAGTTCACTTTCAGTAGAATTCTTGGCCAGTTTTTGCTGCTCCTCTTTTTATTTCCTAGCTGAGTTTGTTCAGGAGATGGGCATGAAACAAAATCCCAGCTCAGAAGAACAGCCCTAAACCCCAGGATCTCTGAGACCCAGGTCTGGATCTATTGGTCAGCTCATGCACAATTGAAGCTATTTCTGGTGGTCAGCAGACCAGCACCACGATGGGGCACTTGCCTTTGCAATAACATTTTCCCTTAAACATTTGAGGAATATTCTTGGAAACAGTGAATTTTAATTCAGTGTGGCAGCGTATCATGGGCAGCCAAGTTCCAAGTCACAATTGCTGTTACCTGCATCAGAAACCTGATTCTAAGTGGCAATGATCAAACTTGCAGCTAATGGATAATCCCTGGTAGCGTGTTCTAAATTAAAGCAGCCCTGAGGTCGCTCTCTATTACATTCCAAGCTGGTTTGGTCCCTGGGCAGCTCCAGGATCAGAAGAGGTAGAAAGCTGGCGTAGAGTCACTTTTGTCTATCTTACAGATGAGCCCTGAGATTGACATTTCTCTCAGTTGGGGAGCATGATTCTGCCATGGGACGATAGCTCTCACATAGATTCCTTTTGAAAATCTGAATGTATTAGAAATTAAAAACATGAGGTGCATTAGGACTAACTTTGTAGCTGGTTCAGTGAATGAGGGTGATGCACTTTTTTTCATCAGATTTGTCTTTGGGCAAATAACTTCTCCTTGGGAGCGCCTCTGTTTCCCCAATCTGTAAAAATATGGCTAGTGATACCGAATCACCTCTGAGGTGTCCCAATGGTGAGTGCCATGTAAGAGCTAGCCATTCTATTATTAATAATATAGTCATAGGGGAATTATTCCTCCAGCTACCACATTAGTGGCCTGGTATGCCCAACCGTATTTTCAATTAGATGATACTTTTGTCTCTAACAGAAGAATTTCAGAGCCACAGAAATTCCTTGGTTGTTCCCAAGGAACCTGCTTCTCCCTAATTGCCCCTGACCATGCCCACACTTTCTCCAGTGCAGAGATCCAACCCCAGGTCTACTCCCCACTGAGATCCCGTGAGAGAACTAGTTTATGGCACTACAGTGGTCATGTGCTGGCCCTTTGTACACAGGTGAATTACTCCTGCCTTAGTCTAGGACCCGAGATATTCACATTAAGCTCGCTCCACCTCCACTGAACTCCAAATTAGTTTTCTCTGCACCCCTAGGCTTCCTTTCCATAGAAATCTCAGGAAAAAGTGCTGCAGATCTGTCAGCAAGATAAGTGTGCTCTAAAGCAGGGGATATCAGTCAGCGTGACGGCAGTTGCACAGTAATTCATTTCTATCCTTCCTCCTGCTGTGCCCCAAAGAAGCTGAGACAGCACTTTCCCTCTGTGCCGTTGTTTCTTGCATATTTCTCACTGGTCATGAGACGTCTGCAAGCTAATCCAAGCGAGGGTTAAATGGACAAGTGTGCTACTTGTGTTAAAGGACAGGGAATGTAGAGTGTCTATACTGCAATTAAAAATCGATGGCTTGCCTGTGTCAGCTGTGGGGCTTGGCCTGCGAGACTGTTTCATTGCAGGGTAGCTGTCTGGGCTTGGGCTGGAGCCTGTGATCTTGGACCCTGCAGGCTGGGAGGGGCCCAGCTCGGGCTACAGCCCAAACTAGAATATCTATATCTCAATTAAACAGCCCCACAGTCAATCCCAGTCAGCTGGCATAGGCCAGCTCAGTTGTCTAATTGCAGTGTAAACATGCCCCTAGGCATTGAAAGATTGGGTTAGACCCCTGGTCCATCTTGTCCAATGTTCTGTTGTTGGACAATGGCTTGCACCAAATGCTTCATAGGAAGATGTAAGAAGACAGATGCAGGAGAGAAGCTAGATAGTGGATGTTGGAGGTAGTGGGTGCATTAGCAGGAGGAAACAGCTGAGTTGGGAAATCAAAGAAATAACCACCCTTTACGTCATACAGACATAGGGAGCACTGGTAACCCCATCACATGGTCTGCTTCCAGCAGCATCTCTCAGGCATTTGTATTCTATGGCCACAGCATGATTTAAGTAGGAAACTCCCTGAAACCTGTACCTGAGGAAGCTCTTTCTTGAGTGCCATGGAAACCACTGTGGGTCACCAATAGGCCAGTCTCAAAGGGCTAGTGTCTGATTGTGAAGTTCCTGCTCACTTTCTAAGGGCTCTGCTGGTTTTTCTAGAATCATAGAAATATAAAACGGGACGGGTCCTCAAGAGATCATCTAGTCCAGGCCGCTGCACTCAAGGCAGGACCAAGTATTATCTAGACCATCCCTGAGAGGTATTTGTCTAATCTGTTCTTAAAATTCTTCAGTGAGGGAGATTCCACAACCTCCAGGTAACTTGTTCCAGTGCTTAACTACTCAAAATTTCCCTTGCTGCAATTTAAGTCAATTACTTCTTATCTTGTCTTCGATGGATAAGAAGAACAATTTATTTCCCTCTTCTTTATATCAACCTTTTACGTACTTGAAGACTGTTATTACATCCCCCCGCAGTCTTCTCGTGTTCACACTAAATAAACCCAATTTTCATCATTTGGTATCTTTTCTAGAACTTTAAACATTTTTGTTGCCCCCATGGACCTTTTCCAGTTTATCCACATCTTTCCTGAAATGGGGTGTTCAGAACCTTTTTTGCAGTATTCTTTCCTAAGCAGTCATTTCCCCTTTCGTATTTGTGCAATTGTTTATTCTTTCCTAAGTGTAGTATTTTGCATTTCTCCTTTTTGAATGTTGTCCTGTTTATTTCAGATCTTTTCTCCAGTTTGTCAAGATCATTCTGAATTCTAATCCTGTCCTCCAAACAACTTGCAACCCCTCCCAATTGGTATCATTCACAAACTTTATACGTGTACTCTCTTTGCCCTTATCTAAATCATTTACAAAGATATTGAATAGAACTGGATGCAGGATGGATCCCTTCCAGACCTCACATGATATGCCCTTCCAGCTTGACTGAGGGCCATTGATAACTACTCTCTGAATACGTTTTTCTAAACAGTTGTGCACCCACCATAGAGCAGGTTCATCTAGGCTGTATTTTCCTAGTTGGTTTATGAGAAGCTCATGTGAGACACAATCAAAAGCCTTACTAAAGTCAAGGTATATTGCACCTCCTGCTTCCCCCCAGCCCCATGGCTTGTTACCCTGTCAAAGAAGGATATTAGTCTACTTAGATACGATTTGTTCTTGACAAATTTATGTTGACTGTTACTTGTCACCTTATCTTCTAGGTGTGTACAAACTGATTGATTATTTGTTCCATTATCTGTATGGGTACTGAAGTTAAACTGACTGGTCTATAGTTCCCTGGGTTGTCCTTATTTCTCTCTTTATACATAGATATTATATATGCCTTTTCCCCATCTTCTGGGATTTCTCCAATCCTCTGTGAGTTCTCGGAGATAATCACTAATGGCTCAGAGATCTCTTCAGCCAGTTCGTTAAGTATTCTAGGATGTATTTTGTCAGGCCCTGCCAATGGAAAGATTGAACCTATGTTTTGCTCAATCAATTGTAATAGGACCCTGTGGAACTTCTATGTGCCCCAGAATCCTTTGCAGGAGCCACTTCTGGGTGCTAAGGATTCCCACTGCAGATGACTGAGTAGAAAGGAGGAGCATGCTCTAGAGAAAGGAATGGATGAGAGGAGGGGCCCTTGGGGGTTAACAAGTAGAGCTGGTCAACAAAACTTTTCGGGGGAGGAGGGGCAGAAAATGCAGATTTGTGGAAACCACAATTGTTTGCTAGAATGAGTGGGTTTCAATGAATTTCTTTTTTCAGAAGGGTTGAAACGGGATGTATTGATATTGAATAAATAAAAATTTCCAGGGTTTATTTTCAGTTCCAAGTGAACTGAAATATGAACTATTTATTGTTCTTCCTCCCATCCCCCAAAAGAGTCAAACTCAGTGCATGGATTTCATGGGACAAAATCGATCCAGCAGGAGGTTTCCAATCCAGCTCTCATATGGATGGGGGGGGGGGGGGGGGGGGGGGGGGGGGGGGGGGGGAGCAGGAGAGAGAGAGAGAGAGAGTGTCACTGAAGATGACCCTGTTGGCTATGGCAGCTCTCCTGGCTGCTTCAACCCACCTACAATCATGCGCATTCTCCCTGCTCCCGCTGCTCTGCAAACACTCTCAGAACCTGAGCTCCCCCTCAGCACCACATCTTCCTTGACTTCCCAGTCCTGGTTGCCTTTGAGCTCTCTTTGTTTGGCCCCAGCCAGGTGCCGGGGGGTATTGGCTGTTCGGTAGGTGGCCCTGTTCAGTTGGACTCATTGCTAAACCCACTGCCTGCTGATGTGGGGCGCTCTGCATTTCCCACATGGAGCCATTTGTGGTCAGTAAAGATCCCATGCTTTTTGTAGGACTGGCCCCAATAGCCCTGGTTTCTTGGCCAAATGCTAAGTGGGTTTAATGCCTTTGGTCTACCTGAACATCGCTGCCCTTCCTAGTGGGTACTGAATTCTTCTCCTCACCCTACACTGTTATGAACCATTAACATCTGCTCTTCAGCAGCTGCCGTGATCTACCCAGATGTGGCTGCACTTCAGTGCTGGGTGAAACAACCACTGCAGTGAAAAATTTGGCAGCGCTTCATCGCTCAAAATGCCCTGAAGGAGCCTGGATTTTGTTGATTGAAGCAGGACTGTTAAAGTTATTTACAAGCAGGTGCTTTATTTATTTATTTATTTATTTATTTATTTATTTATTATTATAACAGCTTCAGTACGCATCACTTTAATGCAAGCAGCAGTGATTAAAAGCGGCAGGCTGAATGCATATTTTGACACTGTGCTTTTTCTGAGTTACCTCTCCTTCCCCATGATTGCTTGTTGCCAAGATTCAAGGTTCATTGTTCCCAATCTTTGCAAAAGAAGCTTTCAAGTGTTCTTTTTGCTGGCACTGATGGGGGGGAAAGCGGGGGGGGGGGTGAGGTAAAGAGGATGGGAAAAGAAATCTGCCAGCTGCGGCTATGCAGTAGAAATTCACTTAGTGCTTCTTTTTTCATTTAAAAGTCTTTTCTTTCAGCACCTGTCCTTTAGTTTGCGCTACCATATACAGTCAATCATCTTGCTGCCTCTCCCTGTGGTGCAAACAACATACATCATATGACAGGGGAAGTTACAGGAACACTTTGTTACCTCTTCCAAATCATGTGCAGTCCACAGTAATAGTTGTGATGGTAATGAATGAAGTTAGGGGTGCGAGCAGGGCAGGTTTACTCAGATATGACTTTGTAATTATTATTTAATTGGGAGCATATCATTTTTCATTGCTTTTAGTGTCTCTGAATGATGACAAGTTAAAGGCTAGCTCCTCTGCTGGTGTAAAGCAGTGTAACTCCTTGGGAGTCAAGTTAAGCACCCTCTTTGGTTTTAATGGAGCTATGCTGATTTGTACCCGCTATAAAATTCTGCTTAGACCTTAAAATCCACTATTGGAACCACTACAAGATGGAGATTTATTTGAGCTGTTTGAAAAATGCCCCAATTATTTTTACTGTGGGAACTTTTTTTCCAAAAATTGTGGGGGTTGTTGAAAAGGTCCCATGAAATGTTTATTTTTGGTGGAAAAGATTGAATTTTTAAAAAAATGGTTTTCAGTTGTACTGACACTTTATTTTGGGTTTGGGGTTTCCAGGTTGTTTTGTTTGTTTGGTAGGGGTGGAAATGGAAAATTTCCAGTGAAATAAAAATCTTGCACTTTTGATTGAAAGGCAGGTTCACTGCAAAAATTCCAGCTCTTTGTAGTATTTATTATTGGCATTTTACAAATTGAGCCCCAAAGAGGGGAACTGGCTTGATTCAAATCATGTTGCAGATCAGTGTCAGAGAGAGAGACCTAGACTAGTCTTCCTGGCCTGCAGATCCATGGCCCAAGAATTACCCAGCACTCTCTGTGTGGGATCCTCTGTCCAGCACCAAGGCACAGGAAACACCTGGGGGAAATCCTGGCTCCACCGAAATCAATGGCAACACTCCCATTGACTTCAACAATTCCTGGATTGCGCTTTAGGGGTAGATACAGACAGAAGCAAGAGGTAAGAGTGGGTCACGAAGGGTCCTGTGTCTCTCCCCCCCCCCCGCCCAAGATTTTTACCATGCTTTATATGCCCTGCCCCGAACCCTGCTACATACCATTAAGATCTTTAAATTGTGCCCAACCCTGCACTATCAGCAGTTTTACATCATCTCTGGATGTAGTCCGGGTATTGCTACTAGACAGAGTTCTTGGGCACCTGTGTTTGCCTTCATTGACCACCAAACATGGGGAAAATAGGAAAATCCCATGAACATTTTCTGTCTTGGAAATCTATTTCCACTTCACCGACTTCCAAACAGACCCATTTTTCATTTATTGAAATATTCATTGTTATATTTTTAATCCAAATGCCATTGAAACAATTATAGGCATATTAAAACAAACAAACAAAAAAACCCTGAAAATATGGGGTTTTTTCAACCAATAATCAGGAAGGTATAGTTTACAAACAAATCCTATTTTCCGCAAATGGGAAATTTTTTTTAAACAATCTTATTAATTATTTTGAGCCTTTTAAAAATATCAAATCTTGCAATAAATGGGAAATTTTGGGGGAAAAGTCCAACTTTCTCACTGAAATGATTTGTTTTCGAACAAAGATGATTTGTTTTGCAATGGAGAAAACTTTTTTGTAGTGTTCCAACCCACTCCAATGGTAACAACTTTAACTAGCATCCTGGAATTTGACAGCGAAGGCTCTTTATCCCTGCAAATCAGTCTGGGTATTCCCCTTCTTGTTAAAAGCAACATCTGGGAATGGACCGTAAAATCCTGCATGGCCATCCTGTTATAGATCATCACATGTGTGTCCTTAAAGCACAGAGCCCAATTCTTGCTTTTCATTTTTCAGGTCGATTATTTCGGGGAAAGCAAGAAAAGAAAGAAAACTAGGAAAAAACCGACAAAGGAACAGGGATATTTATCCATGTTGTCAAGTGAAATGAGAGCCGACAGGGTCTGTAATGTTACATGCCTCATACAAAGCAGATTCCTTGTTCTGCTGCTCATCTCAGTGTGCGACAACCCTCCATGCGTATCCATTGTGCTTGCTGTTCAGAGTGGCTCCAGCAACACCCTTCAGTTGAGGGAGAGGTGGAGTCTTTCTTCAGCTGGCCCCTTTCCTGCAAAAATGTGTCAGGAAAGTATTTTGGGTTGACAATAGAGCATTCAGCCGATCAAAGGCAAACAGAATTAAGCCATTAAATGCCATCTCTATTCCCATTTCTGCCACTGAATCATGCTGAGTTTCCCCAGCCTTGATTGGCATTTTTTGTCCGTGTCCCCAGATGGAGAGAACAATACCAAGCTCCAGGAGGGGAGAGCGCTGAGAAGTCAGGGGTTAACCTAGAGCTGTGAAAATACAGGGAGAGATCCCAGCTGAGGGCTGGCTCTGTTGAAGCTGGTGCTGATTGACACCAGCTGGGGTATCTGGCTGTAAGTACTAAGTATCATTATCTATATTCTGTCCATCAACGGGGTCCAAACTTTCCCACAGTTCAGGGCTGTTTGGGTCTGGAGTTGCAGATCAGGCTCATATCTGCTCAGAGCTCGACTGGCAATGCGAGGACCATGAATTCAGACATTAGTGGGATTTGGTGTCTGGATCCAAAGGAGACGCACCAGTTGGCAGCTGAGGTGCCTCTCATTCCATAACCCACGTTAAGTACTTGCCTGATACAGCTGCGAGTGGAGGGACAGGACAGTCTCCCCTTGCTACGGCATGGACACAGCAGGGAGACCCAGGTACCCATGGAGATGACAAATCAGGGCACAAAGTGAGTAGAAGAACGGGGTCAGATTGAGCAGCTTTTCTGTCCCCAGCCTATCTCACTCCAGAAGAGTTGAAAGGGCCAGTCTTGCACTCAGTGAGACCAATATTGACTTCACAGGTGTCCCTAAAGCAGCTGAGGTGGGAGACTGGATTTTGGGCTGATGCCCTGGGGTGCTTTGGCTTCAAGTTGATTTGTCTGGGCTTCCATCATCTGGGGTTAGGAGTGGGGCTTGGAGAAAACGGTTCTGTCCCACACACACGGTGGACTAGGCTGGTCTTGCAAAAGTCACTCCTGTGGTGTCTATGATCCAGGTTCCATTTCATCCATGCCATTGAAGAGTGGGGAGAGGGGAAGAGTAGAGGAAAAGTGCTGGTTTGGGCCTGGTTTTGGATCAATCAAAGGGATCTATCAGAGTGCAATCTCTCTCTTTAAGCCCCCTCCTCCTCAGCATGCGTCTCAGCTGCCTGCAGTGAATGAACAGACCCTAGTGAGCCTGGCAGCCCATCCAGTTCCAAGGGAATGAGAGGGGAATGCAGAACAGCTTTGTCAGATTGACTGGCAAAGGCTGGCCCCAGACAGCCTCCTCTGTCCCCTCCCAAGAGACAGCACAGCAGCCTCCCTAGCTATATTCCAGTGCCCTTCCTGGCCCAGTGCACTAACCTCATTACTCAGGGAATACAGGGAGTTTAGGAGCGGGCATCTTGCTAAAAAGCAGATGTTCTCCCCCGACAATCCCCCCCAGTGTCCCTGCCTGCTAATCTCCCTTGGTGATAACATTTCTGTGACTTCCACATGCTGGTGCTATGTCCTCTGAGTCAGCAGCATTCAGTGGGCTTCTGAGCGCATCTTCCATGGGGCACGAAGCCAAGGAACGGATATGGAGTCCCAACGGTGGCTCATTGGCGGGCTCAAAATGCTGCCTCTGAAGAGCTGCTGACTCCTCATTTCTTCCCACGAAGAGAGATGCTTGCTGAGAAAATCCTCCTTGACACTTGGAGCCTAAAATCAAAGCATGAGCACCGGGCTGAGAGGGTTTTGAGGTGTATCTGAGCTGTGCTGAGCTAAGCTCCTCCTCTCAGCCTTCAGCTTTAGCTGAGAAGTCTGTGTAACTCCCACCCAAGGGGGAGAGAAGAGGAGGGGCAAATGAACCATTTTAGGGCCAGGAAGACCCACCTCTCAGCTGAATCATAAGAAACTTTCCTGAATACAGAAGCATTCAGACCATGTGCTATTGTTTTCCCACACCAACAATTCCCTCTGCAGTCTGGGTTCCACTGAGTGAACAGGAAGGGCAAGTTGCTGTGAGATTTGCTACCTATGGTTTACACATGGCTTGGCTTGGCTTTGCAGAATCTAAGAAGTTAGAGCTGGATCATCCAGGCTCTCACTCTAGGGATAATCCGGGATTGCTCCCTGCTGCACGTTCCTTACACGGGACAGGGACGGTTTGGGTGGAAAGGAAGACACTCCAGAAGCCAGGTTGAAAGCCCAGCTTCACAGCACAAGAGCTCTCAGTAAGTTCAGAGCTTTAGGGTGCTGCTCTGAACCTAATCCATCTCCAGAGGAGAGATGACAGCAACGTGCGGGGCTTTGAGTAACATCCTCACTTTATACCAGTACAGATTTCTGCTTCCACAGGAGTCTAGTTTCCTGACCCCTTCCATTCCTCATCCACAACATGGGGCAATTCCCAGCTTGTGCCCTGTAGCTGTAACATTCCAGTTTCATGGGACTCTTACAGGCTCCAAAGTAAAGATGGACTCGCTCCTGTTTTGTTTGTTCTCTTTCCTATGTCTAGTTTCTAATTAGTTAATTAGAATTAATTTTAGTTAGTTCAAATTTAACTTAATTCAAACTAGCATGGCCCCACTAGAATGCTAGTTCGAACAAAGCAAGTGCCATGCATGGCACTTGCTTAGTTCGAATTAGTCAATTGCATTAAGGTCAATGTGCCGGTTAGTTTGAACTAACATGGCCACATTGGGTTAATTTGAACTAACTAGTTCGAATTAACCGTTAGTTCGAAAGGTATAATCAAATTTATTAGTTCGAATTAAGGAAGCCCTTAATTCGAACAAATGAAAGCCTAGTGTGGCCAAGGCTTAAGTTAGTTCGAATTAAGCTTCCTTAATTTGAACTAACTTGCAAGTGTAGACATAGCCACCACAGTGATTTTTAACAGAGGCCCTGGAAGGATGCAGCACATCAGCAACCCTGGAGACAGACGGGCTGTCGGTATCCAGAGAATGACTACCTCATGGCATGCTTCCCTGCCACTGTGCGCTTCAAGCTGGGCTTGGAGAATCCATCTGTAAGGTTAGAGAGCACCGCTCATTCCTTATGGCTTACGTAGCTCTTGCCCTGTCTGCTTAGGCTGCTCCTGGGGTGCAGTTAATACCAATCCACACATTGACCTTTATGCCCTAGAACTGGCTCAGCCAACTCATTTCAGAGAGGTTTCCTCCAGATAACATGGTCAAATGTGGATCACAGTGAGATTACAATTTACGACCTAGAGGTGAAAGACACTATAACCCATTCTTAATCCCCTAGCCCTCGGAAGCACCCATACTTTATTGCTTGCATTAGCAGGGTGATGGACCAGCAGATCTAACTGGCCTTTTCCAAGATGAAACATGTCTCTTGTTTAGATGGGAACCAGCACAAAATGCTTTTCAGCTGAAGCAGAAACAGTGGGGACCGGGCTGCTTATTCTGTCTAGTCAGTAGAGCTCCCTGTGTGTGTAGGCAGGCAATAGTAGCATCAAGATGGCTAATTCTCCCTTGCCACTCAGGGCTGGATCCAAAGGCTGCTAAGAACAATAAGAACCTATCCAGAGATTTTAAGGAAGACTTTTGGATCAGGCCCTTAAAACACATTATCCATCCATCCACCCTCCCACCCACTTAATGGATAGCTCTGCTATCCATGTAATATCTGAGCATTGCATTCCCTGGCTGCTGCTTCTATGGGATTCTGTATTCACTGAATGGAATGTGTAAAAAATTAGCCACTCACACATCTGTTTCTCTTACTATAGCACGACAATTCTATCATGTTTTCAGTGTTTTCCCCTTGTACTTGATGTTTGCAAGCCTCCTTGCTTTGAGATGTCAGCTACAATTGGACCCGAAACACTGAATAGTTGCAATGTTTTTTCTCTCTCTTCTCCCCCCCCGCCTTTCCTGAGGTTTTAAATGCTCTCTAGACTCTGCTTGAGCAGTTTTTGGAGAGTTCAGTTTATATCTGTATATGCTAATGAGCAGAGCAAACAGACTAAAAAGCTCCAGAGATACATCAGCACATTCCGGGTACATGCGGTTCCTGATAAAATCACTCAGGGTCATTTCTGGGCTCAGCTACCCCTGGTGCCAGACCCACAGCACAGAATCCACTCTGAGCTGTATGCAAATATATTGCTCACGGACAAATTCTGTTGTTTGATACACTAGTGTAAATCAGGGATAATTCCATTGGCTGTGTGTGGATCTGGATTTACACCCACATAATGAGCAGAATTGTCCTGTTGTTCTCTTTACATATATATTTACTGATATGCAAGTATTAGTTGCCCTGTATGTCTGTTTTATGATTTAAAAAATACTTATATTTCTGCATTAGAACTGTGGCATGTGTCTATTCTGTCAAGGTATCTAAATCTGCTTCCTCTCTGCAGGAAAGGAAGAGAAATCATTCTCATTCTTAGGGCTTTTCCACGTGGAGAAATTAACCAGAATAGCTGTTGTGGAATAAACTATGGACACTCTGTTCTGGAATAAAAGTGATTTTATTCCAGAATGATTCCTCCACTTTGGAGGTGCACTAATTACCCCAGAATAAAGAGTGGTTTTTATTCCAGAATAATGTTCACTTGGGATGCTATTCGGGAATAGCTTATAGCTATTGCAGTCAATTTCCCCATGTAGACAACGTTGTGCTCTTTGGAGGTGCTCCAATTGTATGGTGATGGGCCCTTTGTAGGAATCTGGATGTATAAATACATAGAATTTGGGGTATAATTAACAATAATAATTAGCATAATATCATACTTTGTGTCCTAGGAAGAACTGGTCAAAATATGGGGGAAAATCCATCCAATTTTTAAAATGTTATAATTGTTTTTGTTGAAATTTGAAAAAGAGCAGCCAGATTGAATCTTCAAACACTTTCCAAGGCTTACAACTCCAATAATTTTTCTACTCACCATGGCAATGCTGTAGGGTGGGTATTTTATGGTTTCCTCCAAAAAACCCGTGACCCAGTGCCCATCTCCTTCGAGAGACAGAGCATTTGCAGAATCACTCCTGGATGGGAGAGTTCAACCAGCTGCATGTTAGAGAGGATCTGGGCTGCTCTGGACCCTGAAATGGAATCAGAGGGCATCTCAAGATCCCAGGACTGTTTTGAAAACCTGTTACAGGTCTGGGAAACCAAAGAGCATTTGATTCCTGGTCCCTAACTAGACACTAATCCAGATCTGGTGGAGAATTCTCCCAGCAGGGGGAGTGCTCTGCTGGTATAAAGCCAGAGGAGGAAAGTCCATCTTCCTTCCACCCATCCACCGGGTGTAAGTGGCTAGTTGGAGGTGGGTGGGGGCCGGCCAGAGGTGGTACAGAGTTCTGCTCTCTGATTCTCTTGCGCGTGGTCATTCCCCATTTCTGATGCATGATAGAGCAGCACCAACACGACTCTAGTTCACACCGTGGTTGAAGACGGGGTCAGGGCGGGACAGATCAAAGATTCAGGGAGCCATAGCTGAATTCGTTATGTCTCCCCTGTGTGCCAAGGGACCTAGGACAGAATTGAGTCCATAGATTTTGGAGGGAACAGCAAGACCACGCAGGGCTCCGTCCTAGCCCAGCACCTGTTAGAAAAGTGGGCTAAGGAAAAGGTTCAATGTAAAGCTGCCATGGAGTGTTATCCTGTTGAGCCCCCTGCCTTCCCCCTGCTTCTGAATGTTGTTCTTTCCAGGGAAGAATGACAAGCAAATACATGGTTTTGGAAACGCTGGCTCACTCTACACACTCTGGGATGCGTTCCCAGCTAAGGGCACAGTGGGGATTTGTGTGTGTCAATATTAGAAAGCAAACACCATGCACAGAGAAATAGTGAGGAGCCAGCTACCCTCCCTGCTTTGCGTTTTCATTTGTCAGCACTTATTTTTGTTTCCTGACACAACAGGCAAACATTGGGTCAGGCAGCAAATGTTCTCATTAGACGCAGCAGTCTGGGACGCCATTATCTTTGAGCGCCTCTAGCCCCTTTCACGCCAGGCTCTTGACATGTTTTGCTTGTAAACCACACATCACATCCCACTCCAGTGGCTCAACAACATAGAGAATAACAGCCTTCTACTGCTGGAATGGAATGGAGTTACTCTGTGAGTCGAAATAGCAGCTGTCTGTGCTTTTGTGTCAATGTTCATGTGATTAAACCCAGCTGAAGATACGTACAAGTGAGGATGTTTTGGAAGCACTCGGTAGCTTGCTAGGACTCATAATTCCCTACTGAATTGCTTCCCAAACTGTGGGTCATGACCCTAAAGGGAGTTGCACCATTAGCAGATGGGGACACAGCAATCCCTAGTATGTGGAGCAAAATGGTGTCCTCCATGCTGTACTGGGTCCAAGAAGGAAATATTTCATTAAAATGGGGTCATGATGACAAAAGATTTGGTAATCCCTCCCCTAGTGTCACAGATAAGATGATAAACTCATTTTGCAGAGGAGGTAAATTGAGTTTCCTACAGGTAAAACAACTTTCCCAAATTGACATACACTTG
The DNA here is from genome assembly GCA_007922175.1 of Pelusios castaneus. Classification (NCBI taxonomy): domain Eukaryota; kingdom Metazoa; phylum Chordata; order Testudines; family Pelomedusidae; genus Pelusios; species Pelusios castaneus. Next base: position 751,507 of record ML685846.1, on the reverse strand, counting down.
TCCAGATCCTTGGCAAGTGTAAGTCATTATGACTTCAATGGAATTACGTTGATTCACACCAGATGAGAATCTGGCCCAGTAAATCAGCAGCAGAACCAGACCGAATTCTTGCTAGGTGTAACTCTGTTGTGTAGATAACCAGGAGTGTTGCATGCATTAAAGCTGCTAGTTCTTTACCGTACGACTGCGTGCTAGGGGAGCGCCTATGCTTTGAGCTGGGGGAAGACAGCCACATGCTAGTTCTGACTGAGCTGGCATGCTAAAAATAGAGCATAGCTGCCACAGCATAAGGAACAGGATAAGCTAGCCACCCTGAGTACATGCCTCATATCTCAGATAGGTGCATATTCAGGGCGGCTTGCCCCTTCTTCCACTTGTGCTGCTGCAGACACTCCATTTTTAGCACAGTAACTCACACAGAACTAGCTCAGGTACATCTCCTCAAGCTGGGAATCCTCCTTCCCCACCCCCAGTTCAGGATGGAGATACCCAAAATCAGATGCTGCAGGTGTATCTTTACATGATTGATTTCAGTTGATTGATTTCCACCAGTTTAAGTGACATCAGAATGAGCATATTAAAGAGCATCTGTCAGGACCTGGAACCTAGTATCTCTTTTATCTTTATACCATGGTGCCTTAAGTGACTGTATTGTTTAGTGCCAAACACTAGACTGCTGTTTACATCATTGTTTTTTATTCATTTGGCGGGTAGATGTGCATTTTGATATGGATGTGTGATAGAAGGTGGGGTTTCTCTTGTGGCTACAGTCAAGGAGACATTTCCTCAGCTGATGTAACTAAGACTGCTCCTCTTCACCCAAAGACTGTGACTGAAGAGATCTGTGCTCTCTTCCCAGCTATCACGGACATCCCAGGGAAGCCACTTCACTTTTCTATGCCTAACTTACCCCCTCTGTAAAAGAGACATAATAATTGTTCCGTAGGCGACAGAGGCTGCACAGGGTATAATTCATGAAGGCTTGTAATGTGATTGGAGATCGCCAGATGGAAAAGTAAGCAACATATAACATTACCTCCAAGAAAAAGACATTTAAAGAATGTTAAAGGTGCAAAGTCAAGCACTTGGGAAATGCCAGGATTAAGGATTAATGCAACTTGAATTTACCCTCATGTGTGTGTGCATTATGGTATTGGTTATGATCACATATCATTTTTCCCTCATTCAGTGCGAAGGATGGATGTTGGTACCTGGATGGGCAGCTATTCAATATTTGTTTTATCTTCAGCATTCAGTACATGGCCCCATGCATTATTTACTGCACAACATCCAAACCCTGCACTAAATGCAGAATTATTAATTTCCTCATGGGCATTTCTATAGTGTTCACAGGATCTTCGGTCCAGCTCCTCCAAGAGGTTTTGGTGCCTAGTTCCCGCTGATTTCTGTGAGAATTAGGTGCCTAAATACCTTTGGGGCCTGTGTTTTACAACCACTGACAGATTCCTCTTTCAAATACTATGGAGAGGTTGGGTGCTGCTCTTACTCCCATTTTATAGCTGGAGAACTGACACAAAGATCAAGGCTGAAATGGTCAAAAATGGGAAGAATTTTGGGTGCCTAGTTTGAGTAGCTGGAGCCTGTTTCTTTCAGAGTCCTTGATATTTCACAGCACTTCATGTTTTCAGAGCAAAGCTCCCATTGGGCTCCGTAGCAGTCGTGAATGCTCAGCACTTCTGCAAAGCAGCTCCCTTGCGTCTCATGCTGGGAACTCAGACAAACACGATCTGCACCACCTTTAATAAATCTGGCTGGGAAGCAAACTAAGGTTAGATCAGGACTTGGCCTGAAAACAACGTGAGAAGCGAAGACCAGAGGTGATGTCCCTCCAGCATCTGTGGTCAACGGGCAAAACCCAGCAAATCTTCTGCGTGTACATTTGTACATGGGCACACGTTTAAAGAATTGATTTCTTGTGGCAGCGTCTCACAGAAGGCAAGCCGGGCGTGCGAGCTGATGCTGACAAGGGAAATTGGAAGCACACTGTTGTTTGACAGGTATATTATTCCAACTGCCCTCGATTTATTTACAAAACAAGGAGCTCAGATCCCTGAAATGATGCAAGTCAGAGCTGTGAGAGGCTGGGTTCCGTAGCCTTCAGAGCTGGCCTCACTTTGCTTGACATTTCAAATGGATGAAGGGGGAAGGAAAATAAAACCCAGCCTTTGCTTCACAGCCTTTCCCTTCAAGCAGGCAGATTTTACATTTAAAAAGCGAGGAGGGAAAGAATATTCTTGACTGTGGCAAGAGGCACGAAACAGGCTCCTTCAGTCCTTCCCCACCCACATGCTCCTTTATGCTGCAAGGTGACACAGTTGTGACTTCTCTATCCCTCATGTGGCACCAGGGCAGAGGTCTGCAGCCTGCGGCTCCAGAGCCATTTGCGGTCTTTGGCTGTCCCCTTGTGGCTCCAGGCTCTGCCTCCCACCACCAGGGGACCCTGCGTGCCGCCCTCTTCTGGCTCTGGCCTCCCCTCCCCCCCGCCAGGGAACCCTGCAGCAAGCACCCTGGCTCAGCTCCCCCCACGAGGAGGCTACACCCATTGCAGCTCTCAAAACACTTAGTTATTGAAGGAATTTTTAAAAATGGCTCCTCTTATCTTTCAGGTTGCCGACCCCTGCACTGGGGGGAGAGGGTGAAGGGACATCATGGCTCAGGTTGTCTTGCAGCCTCCTGGCCACTGGTGTCGCACAGAAGGCGAAAGCATTGCAGACTGGAGAGTCATTGCCTGACACCATCCACTGGGAAGGAGAATGGAGTGGCTAAAAAGTCACTGCTCTGTGGACCTGTGCCATGAACTACAGATGTGTCAATGAGTCCTTGAGGTCAACAGCGCTTGCTTTCCAACAAATGGAGCAGAAGGCATTGAACCACGGTGCTGTAAATGACTTGGAGTCTGCCTGATAGAGAGAGCCCCTCCCCACTGCCACAGCTGAGATCAACGGGGCCGCTCGCTCTGGGGACGACTGGTTCTCTGAGAGAAGCTCCTCTACCCTGTCCTTCTACTGGGACAGCTTTAACCACCATCCCCACTTGATTTTGGAAACCGGGAGAGCTGTGGGTCAGCTTGAATGCTCTTCCTACTGTCTTCACAAAATTGGCCTATCTGAAAGTGGCCAAAATGCTAGCAGACAAGACAGAAGGTCGTGGGATTAAGGCACTGACCTATGACAAACATTCCCTTTGTGACACTGGGAAAATCCCTGTGTCTCAGCTTCCCATCTGTAAAATGGGGCTAGTAACCTTTCTTTTGGCTGCCTTCTCTCTTTAGGTTGCAGAAGAGTTTGTATATACAACACCCACCATACAGAGGGCCCAATCTCAAGGGGGCCTGTGGGTGCCTCCACAATATAGATAATCATGATGAGGCAAAGCATGTTTTATGTTCTGGCACAGGCTCTGTCCTCCCAAAGGCAGACAGTGCCACCTCAATCCAAACCAGCCATAGCCTGGTTTGTAAACAAAAGGGTCCCCAGAGCAATAGTGTTTTGCAGCTCCCATCAACCGACCAGAGCCGGCTTTAATCTAGCTACTTTGAGTAACAACAGCAATGAAGTTGTGACATGGGTGATAGTACATACTCATGCAGCCATCTCCAGGTGGGCAGGACTAGTTCATGCCTGTGCACAGCTTGCTTGGAGGTGTTTAATAGTGCTGCAAACACACTTCCTGACTGCAGTGGAGTTGCTCCTTCTCTGTGCACTGGAAGGGGCACGGCTGCTTGGGAGAATCATAGAAAAGTAGTGCTATAAGGGACCTCAGGAAATCATCAGTTCCCACCCCCTGCACTGAGGTGGGACCAAGCAAACCCAGGATGCAAGTCTATCTGTGTGTGCTTTTGCCCAAGGTAGTTTGCCTATTTAAAGTCTGTGTGTGCTGGGACCATCTCCAGGTGGAGGAGAGGTGGCGAGGCAGAGACCTTGAAAAATCTGGGGATGATTAAATGAAATGGATTTGCTTGTATGTTAGTGCAGAGTTGAAATGGGAACCAGCCTCTAATTTTTGTAGCTTATTCAGCTCAGGCCTCCTGCCTGCAAGCCCCAATGCAAAATTCATCAGGTGTCAAGCTCTATAAAATCACTGAGACACCCTGGAAAGCAGAGATTGTGTCCTGTCCTGGCAGGTGAGCCACAAAACAGAGTTGGAAAGAATTTTGAAACTCTCTTTCTCCTCTTTCATGTGCCCTGGCTGCACTAGCATTAAGAAAGACTGGTTGGACTTCGGTGCCTATGAAATCTCCACATGCACTATTCAAATATGGGAGTGGGAACTGCTTGCCCAGGGAAGTAGACCTGGATGTTGCTTTGAAGCCCCCCAAATAAAGCATGGTTTAAGTCTCACCGTCTGCTTGTGTGGTAGGTAATGAGCCCATGTCTTAGGGGGACTACCGCTTTCAACACAGGCATCATAGTTTCACAGGCCAGGCACAAGAGAGTGCAAATAACGTGCCCAAAGGGGTGCAAGAATGGTATTTAGAGCCAAGTCAGTGGAGTTACACTGAGCCTGAATGTGGCCTATAGCGTTATTTACTATTTGTATTACAGCCATGCTTAGAGCACCCAGTTAAGATCAGGGCCCCATTTGTCCATGTACTTAACAAAAGACAGCCCAGAGTGTTTACAATCTAAATTGATTGACATGGTTGAGAGGGGAAAGCAAGGCACAGGGAGGAGTAGAGACTAGCCCAAAGTTACCTGTAGCACAGCTGGGAAGAGGCTGTCGCTCTGACTCCCAAATCCAGTGCCCTATCTCCTGAGCCACACTGCTTACCAAAGAGTCACCCTTTTAGACCTTTTCCTGTCCAGTTTGGGGTAATCCCTCAGTGGATTCCATAGTGAATTCCTGCTCTATGCCTGGAGCTAGTTGGACCATTTCCTGTAGTGCTGTAAGAGCTATGTAGTGTGATTCTGAAAAGGGATGAGCTTCCAATGCCATCAAATCCAAAACCAAACCTTCACCCTTGTGAATGATCCCTGACCCCCTGTCACAGGAAGTGGTGAACTGAAACCTGTTACAAGCAGAAATAAATTCATCCTGTGGAGGGAAGAACGGGTGTTCACAAGCAGCATGGCCCTGGCTTTACCTAACTTTCAGTTAACTTTCAAGGTTGGCCTAGCTTAGAAGTGCATGCTCCCCCTTCCCCACAAAGCTGAACGAGAGTGTGCCAGGGTTAGAAGAGCTGGCCATCGGGATTAGTTGTTTTATTCAAAGATCTGAGAAACCCTGCTGTTTTCTCAGCAGTGATTAGGTGAAAAAATATATAGACACAGGCGCAGGGCCCTCGCCTTTGATCCCTACGGCAGTGCAGTGCTGTTTGAGATGAGAGACTGGAGAAATAAAAAATCATATGTTGTTGATGTTACAAATTCATTGTGCCCTTAGGTTTGATTTCTCTGCTCTTCTCCCCGCCCTTCCCAGTCTTTTGGGGTTTTTTACTATCGGTATATTGAAGTCACTTAGCCGTGGAAGGTGAGAACACAGCCGGTAGTGGAATGATTCCACTGTGCTGCAATCTCCACCGGTTCTCGTGTGCGTGTGTCTCCAGTGGTACCTTCTCCCAGGAGGGAATATAGCTCTGAAATGAATTTAAAAAACCCAGACCAAAGGGGTTCAGTGCTGCTGAGGAATCTCTTTACTTGCTTCCTTCTGTGCCCTGTTGCCCATTGAAGAGAAATCCTCCTTTGGTTTTTGTACTGTGAAGGTGAACAGAGAAGACCCCCCAGACCATGAGAAAGGCTTGTCCAAAAAGGGTACTCGATGTCCCCAGTTCTCATTTGAAGTCAATAGATGTGGTGATTAGTCCATAACTCTCAGAATTAGGTTTTCAGGGACTATAATTTGTGTATGCTGTGAGTAACAAGTTAATGTGGGGAAATCAATTCTTCACTTCCTCACCTGTCAAGCCCTGAGTCATTTGATTCCTTTCAGAGTTTCGTAAAACATAATCCAATGGAAAGGGCCTGAAGATGGGAGGCAGTTACCCTTGATGCCTTCCCACCACTGCAACTGACTTCTGGTGTGACCATGGGCGCATAAACAAATTCAAATTTAGTTGCCTAAAGTTAGACACCTACATTACTATGGTAAGTGGCCTGATTCTTAAAGGTGCAGAGTGCCCACGGTTCCTGTTGATTTTCATAGAGGTTGTAGGGGTACATCCCCAGATTATGCCATGATTATCTATCTATCTAGGTTATTGTCGCTTGTCTCTATAATAACCAAACACTTCATATGTTTTGTCTTCAAATGTATTAATTAAGGGATAGGAGAATGAGCTGGGATAAGTCGGAACCTTTGCTCTAAACTTTTAATGCAGATTTTAAAATTTGCATGTACTTCCCATGCCCACAAGTGTTTTTCACGGCAGCTTCACTGCACATCACAAGAAGGCTGATACCATAGATCTGATTGAAGACTTTAGGAAACAGCCTCATCTCCTGTGATTTCCAGCCCATGTCTGCACATCTAAGGGGTTCCGAAGGTGACTTTCGGCTGTTGTGTGAACTTCTGGCTGCTTGGTTGAATGGAACTCCTTGAGCTCCATTGACCACGAGCATACTGGCTGAAGGGCCGGCCCAAGGGGTTTTGGCGCCCTAGGCAAACCATGACTTTGGTAACCCCATAATAAGAGATAACGTATTAATATTTTTTTTTTAAATAGAGAAAAAAATTCATTTCCGTTTAACTTGGCACCCCTTTAAGCCTGGTGCGCAAGATGCCTGCCTAGTTCACCTATATGGTTGGGCCTGCCCTGACTGGTTTTACTACAGATTCTCCTACCAGCACATAGACAAAAACATAATCCAAATAATGACTGTAAAGCCTGATAATTCATGACCCATTAAAATGAGAAAAGGCTGCTGTGACACACTGGAAAGCTGAGATCACCAGCTTTCAAGACCAGCATAGCACTACTAGCTATTGAATTTGAAATGGTCACTGGTGCGTCAGACAGGATAGAAATACAAGCTGTTTTTCATACATGGCTGGGTGTTTTGAGCTGAGTGGGAAATGGTTTTCCCATCTAGCAAAAGATTTCAAAATGGCAGAAATTTTTCCCATACCAAATTATGACAAAATGTTGAAATTTAAAAAAAAAATGCAAACAGAAAAGCAAAAACTTGGTTTGGGTCAATTAACATATCTTACATGGATAATTTCAGAAAGCTTTGTTTAATTCTGAGAATTTTAATTTTTTAAAGGGCAATAATTATCTTAAATTTCTAAACAAAAAGTCATTTTGAAACAGATTTGTTTTTCATTTGGAAAATAACAAAAACTTCCCCTTTTGACAATTTCAAAATATTTTCTTTTCCTTACTTTTATTTTTTAAGATGAGAAATTCCTTATACCTGCTCCTTTCCCATGAAAACTTTCCATCTCGATGAAGCGACATTTTTTGACCAAGAAAAATCTTTCCCCAAACAGTTTTGTGTTTCAGCATCCTGAGCCAGCCTCTCCTCTCTGTCAGCATTTTAGTGCTAATTTCTAGGTTGGCAGATAGCTCCACATACTAATTTGGGATCTGAAACTTTTTTTTTTTTTTTTTTGCGCTTTTCAGCTCACCTTTAAAGTTGCTTCAAAGAGCAGAGTGGAACATCTCAAAGGCAATGTGCAGGGGCAAGAGATGATAGCATACAATGTGTCAAAAATAGCGGACACAGAGAGATTCTTTCTCCTGCTGCTTTCAGCTACATTATGGCCATGGACTCCTGACCTCTCCCTTCACAATGCAATGTTATTTCCCTTCACCATCCTTTCCTCATGCTCACCCCAGCCAGCTTCAGGATGCATCCCTTCCTCTTGCTCCACACATCACAGGAAGTGAACACTGAGGCTACAGAGTCCAAGCCTGCCAGATCAAATGCCCTTTAATGAATGTGGAAGCAGTGGCTTCATTAGTCACAGCCATCGGTATCTCTAAAAAGCTGCTGTACACAGCATGTGGGGGCATGGGGAGGGAGAGTGGAAGTCACCCAGGGGCGGATAAAAGCAGGGAGAATTCTACCTGTTGGCTGTTTGCTGAGCTAGGTCCTCTTGCTGACATTCTGGTTGTAAATGAGTCTTGTTAGTTTCTCTCCTTCGTGCCATTTGATCTGCCGCTGCTTAATTTAAAAAGGGCCCAGTCCAAAAGTCCTCAACCCCTTTACTTTACTGGGTGTGCAAAATCCCAACCTGAAGTTTGAAAATGGCCCCTCTCATTGAACTGGATCTGAACCAAAGGGATTTAGGTGCCGAAAGATGGAGAGAAGCATCAAAAATAGTTTGGTGTCTAATGCCCATTGATTTGAGGGGGGCTTCAGTGCCCAGGCTGGATAGGTGCTTTTGAAAATCCCACTAGATGCCTCTCTGTATTTAGAGATACTGAATACCTTTGAAAATCTGGCCCTCAGTATCCAGGTTCCCACCACCTTGGAAATGTGGGGCACTGCAACTCCAGACCAGGATCTGTATTTTGAGCCATGAGCCAATGTCTGGCACTTCCCAGCCAGTGTTTTAGCTGGCCAGTCTCTTTTCAGGAGACAGCCTTGTGGGTAACTTGCCTCTTTGGTGAAGAATAAAATCTTGTTCCTTCTCTTCTTTTTATGCAATTACAGACTATTGTTTCCTACTGCAGGATGTTCCCTCTTCAGAGACTTCTGTTTGGGTCCCTTTGTCTGAGCCAGTGTTTGTCTCCATGACTGTCCATTGTTCTGGATGCTGACTGCGTTAGTTCCGTGACTCTCCTTGACTCACTTTCCTTTAACAATTTTGGAACCTAATGTCTTTTATGTTTGCCATGTCTCTTAAACCATTTCCCATACAACCACCTAGCAACAATGTCAATGCCAGACTCGGGGATCCCTGTAAAATCCTGCACACCTTCTGTGCCCACTGCCTGTAGGCAATTACAAGTCTCTGGGTCACATTCACTCATCCCTTTGTACGCTCCCATCCAGCTCCAGCCAACACCCTCTACCCTCTTCCCTCTAGACTAGTGTTACTTTCCAGTCCTAGAGCAGGTGCTGGTCTTGGAAACTCAGAACGTCCTTGCCATGTCAACTCACTTGGTAGCTGTCCTCCAGCACACTAAAATTTCACCCTGAGTGTACTGCAAGTTCAACGTCTCCCATGTAGAAGCTGGCATGCCAACTTAGCCTACAAATGCTTTATCGGTAGTCCCAGGCACATCCTGACCACAGCAGATCGATCAGTAATCGGAGCTGCCACATTGCCATCTACCGCAATTAGAGGCTACAAAACAAGGAATGTCTTGATATGCCTGGGCTGATTTTTTTAGCATTCCTCTTTGCATCAGGCAGCCCTTCCCTGATCGTGACTAGGCCAGTGCTGAGACGCTTTCAAGCCTTTTGTCTCGATTGTTAATCTGACTCCAGTACAAGCTGGTGGTAACTGGAAGCTGAGCCCATTTGATGGGTTCTTGAAGTCCCATGAAAATGAGTTGCACAGTCAGGTTCCTAGGCAGTGTTCTACACCACCCAGCAGTCAGATCCTGAAGTCATGAGCCATCCAGGGATGGACCCAAGCTCTCCTCTGCCCCTGCCCTTGGACTTTGGACATCTCCCTCTGCTTCAAGTTTCCCCATCTGTGAAAGGTGACGAACGACACCGAGCCCCCTTTCTGAAGTGTGCTGAGTTCTGTGGGTGGGGGAGGGATTGATCTTCACCTGGGTAGCCTCAGCAGAGAAGCCAAGAAACAAATGAGTGAAAGAGACTGAGCTCCAGAGAAGTGGGATCTTCAATTCAGTGTTGAGGCCTGCCTGTAGGAAGTCTATGCAGCCCCTGCTGTACATGCTCTGAAAATAAAGGGAGGCTTCCAGGGCTCTCAACCACCTCCCACACACTCATAATTCACTGACACAACAAGAAGGCTAGGACCTACAAAGCCAGACTGGCCAGAAACATGCTTCCCTTTGTGTGTGACTCTAACACACCGAGGTCACATGTGCAGTTTGCAAGCAGTACCTGTGTGGCAGCCATGGGCAGGTAAGAGCATCTGAGCATCCTGGATTCAAGAGTGCTTTCGGGGCCTGCCTGGCATTGATCGATGCTCTGATTTAAGATGGTGAAAGCTGCAGGCCGATCAATACTCTAATCAACACCACATGCTTCTCAGTGGCTTCGCCGCTCCCTTCAGCTGGGAAGAAAATGAGGGAGCAAGAGATTAACTCAAGTGCTCAGAACTCCTCTTGATGAATAATTGAATCAATGAGCCAGGGATGGGCCCAACATGCAACCAATGAACAAGGGGTGGAGAAGCAGGAGGGCACCAGGCAGGAGAAAAAGAGCTTTCAAGCTATAAGAGGGACTGTAGTGGCTTTCATGTTGGAGTGTGCGGTGCATCTGCCTCTAATCTGAGGAAGGGAATGGAGAAACATGACTCCAGCTGACTTGTGGAACTTGTGTGCATTGGACTGTTGTGTTCCTTTCTTTGCAGTACTCCCTTTTAAATGCTGCTCAAATGCTGCCTGCGCTGCTGAGAGCAGTTGCAGAAAGATCTTCTGTATGACAGTGAAAGCTCTGGGAGTGTTGATGGCTTTTTACAGGAGTGTGGGAGTGTGTGTGTGTGTGGGGGGATTTTGTAATTAAGTAAAATAACTATAACAATTAATAAAAAATGGACATCGCTGCCTACGATTTTGCAGAGACGGAGCAGATCTGAGGGGGAATGCAAGGGTCATGCAGCCCTGGGAATACTTGAAATCAGTCTGATAGTTAACCAGTTCCAAGACCTTCCAGAAGTGGGGACACGCACGTGTTCACACACAAAAAGGAAATCTCTGTGGTGCTGCTGATGGCAAAGGGTGAGATGGGTCAGATGCAACAATGGGAGAAAGGACCCAAGGGCTTGCAGAGACACTCTGATGAGGTGTATAAAGAGAAGAACAGAGCGGTTTGCCATGATGAGAAACACTCTTTGGGTTAGGAGAGAGGAAAACCAAGGATTGTTTGAAAATAAAAACAACATCCCTTGTACATTAAGGACTGTTAATGGAGAAAAGATGTACAGGATTGAGTGTGTCCTAATCTGACTCCAGATTGGAGCTAAAGTCCTTAGCAGGAAACATGCCTGGGTGATCTGCATTATGTAAGCATTTTGTCTCTTCTGTGGCTGTAGAATAAGCTTTGGACTCGATTGTTGATCAGTAGCTCTCTGCTCTGTACTTTACTTTACAGTTGGTGAAAGGGTCCAGATTGTCCATACTGGAGACTGAAGTCCAGATGAGAAGGTACAGCACAGCTGTGCTCTGACTCCTTCCATGCTGCCCATCCATAGGATTCCACTCCATCCTGGAGGTACCACTCAGAGCGTTTCATTTTCTCTAGTTGATTCACTCCACTGAATCTAGGATAATGGTGCCAATTGTGGGGGTTCCAGTGAGGCGGACAATTTTTCACGAGATCTGGATTGAAACCCATCAAGTCATTTCACATTGGCCATCAGCTGCTACTGACATATATCAATGCCCAAATGAGCTAGATTCAAACATGCATTGCAGAGACATAAGACCCTGCATCTCATTTCCAATCCCCCAAGCCTCTTTTTGAAGCAATATTTGATGCATTCAGCTTTGATTTGCCACCCATTCACATCTCCCCCATCTACTCCACACAGTCCATCATCTATACATTTCTCTTCAAACCCAATATATACCAATCTTCAATTCAATTCCTATTGCCTTGCAGATCAGACAGATGAAATCACTGCTTCTTGGTTTAAATGGGTTCCCTTTTTGGTTGTCATAGGATGAAGATGGAGATTTCTTTTTAAAAGCTTCATGCAGATGTTTGCATTTGCTACTGTTCAATAAAGTTGATCATTTTGCTCAGGAGGTATCAATGCAATTTTCTACACCACTGGCTTAAATATTTCATCTTGGTTAAAAAAAAACCCAGCCCCTTTCCCCATGTAAAACCACCAATAACCATCCTTTTCCTCTATATTTGTGTTGCAAAGGAATAAACAAAAGAGAGGAAAAAATCCTGTGTTGTCTCAACGACAAATATATTAGTAGCTTATTTAAATCACAGAGAGTCAGTCCAGAGTAGATACCTCCAGCACATTTTTGTGACTCCTTATTTCATCTGTGTCACAGCTAGCATAGTGATAGCATAGCTGGGAAATGTCTTTCCACACCATTACATTTCCCAGTGAAATATGTGTGAATTACCGCTGATGGTGGTTGGAAGCTATCTGGACATAAAACATGCAGAAAATGAAATATTAACTTTCCTATCCAACTTGGTAGCGGCTGTTATGTTTTGTATTATAACACGTTAAGGTGAAGTCCTGGAATAAAAAATAAAAATAAAACTCCCAGACTCCCATCTTGGCAGTATTGTGCATAAATGACATTGGATGTGGATGATAAAATTGGAAAGTTGGGGGGGGGAATATATTCACAGTTTAGTTGACGGTGAATATAAATAGGGACTGAGCCAAATGCAGGTTGCAAAGAATCCTCCAGAAACTTTATTTCTTCCAGATTACTACAAATTGCATTGATAAAAAGAAAAAACCAAAACAGAACAAAAAAGCCTTATAGACTCCATGGGCAAGGCTCATCCTCAGTGTTATAGTACTGATGGCAAAGAGTTTATATTTGGGGGGGAATTTTGTCCACTAGCTGTAATTGCCTCATTTTGTTCCCTGTATATTGAATTGGACCTGGATTCAGTGAGACATTTGGGCCTCTGAGTAACTTCAAGCATAGGAGGCGACATGATCAGGGGGATCGGTCACTGAACTGAAAACTTGAGGTCTGTTCCCCACTCTGCCACTGACCTGCTGTGTGACCCAGGCAAAGTCACTTTGGCTATGTCTACACTTGTAAATTTAGGTCGACTTTAGCTAAGTCAACTTAGCATGTCTACACCTAAATTTTAAGTCGACTTAGGTGGGACCTTACAAAATCGACCTAGAGCATCCACACTGGATGCCTAGGTCGACTTCTAGGGGCTAGGGGGACCTTGGGCAGGTCCACGGTGGTGAGGGGGCACCCCTTGCCCAGTGCAAGGGGTCAAATGGGGACAGGGACCCTGCCAGGGCATAGGGGCAGGGTGGGCAGGGCTCTGCCCTGCCCTGTGGGGGGGCATGCCAGGGTCCCCCTGTGCCCCCCCCAGCAGGGAGGGCAGTGGGGAAGTCCTGGAGAGCCCTAAGTCGACTCTAAGTTGACTTAGGGGTAGTCCAGGTCTACACTGGCTTAAGTCAACTTTAGGAAGTCGACTTAAGCCTAAAGTCGAATTAAAAGAAGATTTAATAAAGTTGACTTAATTTTCATTAAGTCGACTTTATTTTCCGTAAGTCAACTTAAGCAGCTTGCTTAAGTCGACTTAAGGAAAGTGGAGTGTAGATGCAGAGTAAATTAAGTCGACTTAAGCAAGCTTAAGTCGACTTAATTTACAAATGTAGACGCATCCTACCTCTCTCTGGCTATGTCTAAACTAGAAAAGTTAAGTCGACTTTATTAAGTTGACTTAAAAAGGTCGACTTTAAGTCGACTTATAATCAACCTTATTAAGTCGACTTAACGAAAGTTGACAACCTTTCTAATGTAGACATAGCCCCTTTTCGACCTTATTAAGTTGACTTAATAAGGTCGATTTAGGTGCTAATCCCTGTCCACACTGGCTTAAGTCAACCTAATAAGGTTGATTTAAGCGTTAAGTCGACCTAAAACGAGGTGTTATTAAGTCGACTTAACTTTTCCTTAAGTTGACTTAAGGAAATGCTTAAATTGACTTAAGGAAAGCCCAGTTTGGACGCGGAATAGTTTAGGTCGACTTAAGCTTCCTTAAGTTGACCTAACTTGTAAGTGTAGATGCACCCTCTGTGCCTCTGTTTCCCCTCTCACCTCCTGTCTATTAGATTGTAAGTAACTAGGGCAGGGAGTGTATCTTACCATGTCTATGTACAGCACCTAGCACTGTCAGACCTTGATCTCAGTTGGGGTCCCAGGATGCCACTTTAATAATAATATTCCTTTCAAATTAATAGATTTTAAGGCCAGAAGGGACCACTATGAAAACACAGCCTGACTGACTCTCACTGTGTTTAAAATGGAGTTAAAGTTATGCACATGCTTAAGTCTCTTGCTGAGTTTTCCACCAAGGGCCTGACTCATCACTCCCCAAAAAGAATGGGAAGACTTCCATTGACTTCAGTACTCTTTGGATTGAGAGGGGCCAGATCAATGGGAATCAGGCCACTAAGTATCTTTAAAAGTCTTGGCTGAAATGACTACGACTGATAATTTATGCATTCACACCTTTTTAACATTGAATTTCCCCCACTCCCTTCTCCCCATATTCTTGCTTCTTCACTGATTGTGTGCTGCCTAAAGTAATTAGATTGGTCAGACTTCTTGTATGAGGCATTTTAAGCACTGTGAATGCATTTGTTTCCAAAAGGTTGGGTGGCCACTGTACATTCTACACTTTTAAAGAACTTTGGTTTTTTATATTATTTTTTCAATCTAGACTAAAGGCAGATCAAAGCAAAGCCTATGAACAGCAGCTTTTCAGCCCCAGGTGGGATTCAAACCAGTGATTGTTGAGTTCCTGTCCTAACCACTGTACTATAGGGTCAGAAGCCTACTAAGTTTTATGCTGGGTGCAGGTTGCCATTCAAACCAATAAACATTATGCCATCTGCTGGAGAAAGGTGGGAAAGCACAGGGTATACAGACAGAAAGATAAAGAGAAAGACAGACAAAGCGAAGTTAGTATAAAGGTTGTCTAATAATGAACTTCAGTTCCAGTTTGGGACCAGGTGTTCTGAGCTATTTAGATGCAGGAGTGTAAAAGTAGTGGGGGACATTGGACTCGGAAGGAATTGAAATCAATCATGAAACTGACTTGTTTTGGTAGAAGATTTCACATGCTCTAGAGTAAGTGCTTACTTTGTGCCATGCTGTCGGGCCAGGTGGAGCAGAGAGACAGGTGTGCTTTGCTTGTGAAAGCCCCGTGAGCAGAGATGTTTCTGAGTGACTAAACCAGATTGAACAGTCCCCTATTTCTGAATCTGTTTCAGTCCGTTTTCATCAGCTAACTTAACTCTGTAGGCTTGCTCCTTCACAGGGTGGGGGATGAAGGGAGGGGCAGTTCTTAAAGCTTTTTCATCTAGGGACAGAGCATTTTGCTTAGTGTTTCAACAAGATGTTTAAAATCAGGCTTTGTTTTTGATTCAAGCCTCATTCTGCTTGGTTTTTACAGCTTGGCAGTTCTGGCAATTGGGCTGGCCTTGAGATGGACGGATCCTTCCTTCCTGCAAAAAATAGTCCCCCAAGGAGGTAGATCAAGCAATGGATCATGTGCTAGTGCTCACAGAGATGGCGGGATCTGAGGGTGATTCCATAGCATCCGAGCAGTTAGAGAGGGAAAGTACCTCCTCCATTATCCAGCTCCCTGTGAATTCAGGATGGTTTTCTGCATGCTATCTAGAGCTATTGCCTTCCTGCAGGGTTTCACAGCTAGAGACAGAGCTGGGCAGGGCCTGTAAATTGAAGGGGCTGGCCCACCTAAGCAGTTCTTTTGCAGCCATTTGTTCTCCTTGGCCCTGACTGTAAGCAAAAGGCAGCTCAAGATGTGAGTGCAGTCATTTGATGGGAGCAATGGACATCTCACTTGTCACAAGAACGCAGGGAACTTGCTGCTTTGGCCACCTGTTCCTTTCACATTTGGACCCTTCATACAGCAGATGGCAACTCTCTGTGACCTCCTGCTGCGAAGAATCCCAGTTAGAGCAGGGAGGGAGGGGGAACCTGAACTAATGCCCCACTCCTTCATGAAGCCTGGCTGAATGGAGTAGTTAAGTGTAGAAAGTACATGGAGTAAATCTTTGGTCTGGCTCATTCTGGATGAACATCCTTCTTCCTTCCCTGCTCCCCAGCTGGGCATGAATAAAAAGCACACTGTGGAGGAAGGTGAAAAAACTCCAGGGTCTCTTCCTTCCCTCCCCAAATGTGATAATCAGACCCTGAGCATGTAAGCAAACCCACTAGCCAGACACCTGGCACAGAATTCATTGTAGTGGCCCAGAGCCCTCCCATCTAGTGTCCTATCTCCAGCTGTTGGAGATATTTGCTATTAGCAGTGTCAGCTGGTCCGCATGCTTTTGTGGGCAACCTCACCCTACCATCCGCTTCATAAACGTATCAAGCTCAGTCTGGGAATCAGTTTGTTTTTGCCCCCACTGTGCCCCAAGGGAGGCTGTTACAGAACTTCACTCCAGAACCAATGAGGTACTCAGTTCTGTGTATGTAAGCAGGTTGGCATAACATCGCTCCCGTGCAACAGCATCTTATTAATACAGTATGCGCTCCCACACCTGCTTGCCTCATTGTAGGTATCTCTGGCACTGGTCAGAACAAAGCCCATGGAGAGCATCAAGCTCCATGTGAAACTGGAGGTAAGGGAGCAGTGGATTTTGCTGATGTGTTTAGAGGGTCTTAAATATCAATTCTGTTCCCATTTATCTGTCCAGGTTCTTATCAGATACTCAGCCCTGAGAAGGCAGAGCAGAACTCACAGGGGTCAGGCTATGCAAGAATGGGCCTAATCAACTGGCTAGATTTCTCCCTTTGCCCTAGGAAATTACTGAAATGTCTCCATCTTATTTCCGTGTGTCAGCAACCTTTTCCTCTTCCTTTTCCCTCATGTTTTGCTTAACTGTTGGAGGAACGATGGGCTTGTGGTGGATGTGCAGGACTGGCATGGAGGGGACTTGCTTGGCTTGGTCAGGCACTCCCTATATTAGCATGGACCTGTCACTTGTCCATGCCTCAGTTTCCTATTTGTAAAATGGGGTCAGTGATGCTTCCCGGTCTCAAAGCAGAGGTTGAGAGGATGAATGAGTGTCTGTTTGGAAGAGGTTCAGTTACTGCAGTGACGAGGCTGAAGCTGTGGATAGATCACTGTAGAAAGACAAGCTGAAGAAAGACATCTTGCATTCTGTTCCAAAGGCAGTAAGGTCTGTTTCATTCTTTCCTCTTCCCAAAACATGTTCCATAGCATCAGGCCAATTGCAGAGCTGTCGGTTTGTTAAAAGCAGCTATAGAGTTGCTATTTAAACTCAGAGCATCATCCATAACTTCATTTGAAGCCTTTCTGGGTTGCTCTTTGTTCACATTATGCGACAAAATCCATTTTTCTTTCGAGGTTTGCAAGAAGAGAACAATAGGAAACAAATTCAGCCATAGAAAAGTTCAAACAAAAGCTACATTACAAACCCACATTCAAGTCATCACCGAGTCCACCAGATTCATCAATGACCAAAGCCTTCCAGGTAATGAGTCCTACTCAGCAATCGCTCGGAGAAATAATGCATTTTGGAAGTAAGCAATCAGTATATGCTGAATGGGAATCTATTTCACAAGCATTTTATCTACTGTTAAGGACACATAAGCTGAGGAAAGGAGATAACTATCCCTATTAATATTGATTAGACCATTATATATCTGAAAAAGTGATTATAGTTTGAGGTGCTTGCATCTTCCCAATGTAGAGAGTCCTGCTTTGAAATCGTTAAACCAGCAAGTGATAGGTTGCCTTTCACGAGTTGCAATTTACGACAAAGCTAACAGCTTTGGCCAGAATAAAAAGAAAAACACAGCCTAGAAAGGGGTTTTGGCAAATAACCCTCAAGCACTAGGCTGTTAGTTTTACCTTCCCCTTTCCTGCATCATTTTTGATTTGTTGGGGTGTCTTGTTCCTCACAGCAGAGAAAATACTTGGCTGCAGCAAATAGAATCGGAGTTCTTTATTGAGGCTGCTAGACCCAAATCAGGAGGGACTTTCATGTTCTTTAGCTCCCTGACACTGTGCTCACCAGACAGGGTCTCCCTACATTCCAGACTCAGCAGTCATGGAAGGATCTGTCAGGGAATTGAAGAGTCCTCCTGACACCTTGTGCCTTGTGTTTGCTCCTAGGGTGTGTCCAGACTGCAAATGAAGATATCATTCCAGCGTGGGCAGGTATATTCATTCAAGCTATGATAACATGGAGGAAGAACAGGCTTGTGGGGGACGTGCAGGACTGGAATGGAGGGGACTTGCTTGGTTTGGTCAGGCACTCCCTGTATGACCATGGACAAGTCACTTTTCCATGCCTCAGTTTCTCATCTGTAAAATGGGGACAGTGATAGCATCAAGGAGCCCCAGTCCATGGTGCAAAACCACCAATGTGCTAGGTGCTGTACAAATGCAGAACAAAAAGACAGTCCCTGCTGAAGGCGCTCGCAAGCTACAGTTTCCATGCCAGGGCATGCTATAATCACTTGTTGTGTAGTTCTACTGGGAAGCTGAAGAGCAGGATGCAGAGAGAAGCTGGAGTGAATGCTATTTTGTCTTCTTTTTTCAGATTAAAAAAATGCCACCCATCAAATTTTTAATATTTTCATTAGCTCCTGGTTTCAGCAGCACAGCTGGCCTATGACTGTCTTCCACGAACATCCCTTTGAAACCAAAGGAACAGTATTATTTAATCAGTGTGTGAATGCTGCTGTATGGTGTTATTTTGAACACAGGTCCCTGACCCAGAGAGACCATCATCTAAATATGACATAACCCAGCAAGTGATAGAAACAGACAAGGTGTACAGGTGAGCCCTGGGAGCAGTGGCATAGCGAGGGTGTTTGGCGCCCGACAACACCTGGGGGTCAAGCCCACATTTATGCTCCCCCTGCCCTCCTATGTCTTCCAGCTCCCCTCTCTAGGCACCCCCCCTGCAGCCAGGTGCCTGGGGGCTTGGCCCCTCCTGACCCCCCCATCACTGTGCCTTTTGTTCCACCCTAAGTGTGCAGCTGAATGGCAGCTGCATTCTACCAGGACGTACCAGGCCCAATAACAGGACACCCGGTACCTGGGACATTCAGCACCGTGTCACAGGTGTTGATCTGCATGCAAGATATCCCTGATATGACAGTAACATTCTACTTAATTATATACCTCACCCAGACCACAGAGACGCATCCTACGCTACACACACAATGTTCCTTGTCCAATGGCATTTTTCAGTCAGGATACACCTTACCTGGGATATTCAGGTTCTTTCTACCTGGCGTGATTGTTCTGCTTAGATGCACACCATGCCTACAATGTCTGCTAGCATGTACCTGCTATGATCATTGTCATTGTAGGATGAAGCTTGTCTGGAATATTCTCATCAAATGCATTCTACCAATTTCCACCCAATGTGACAGCTATGGACTTGAACACACCGAGGATTTTTTGAGGCATGTCAATTGTATTTTTATTTGCTGTAAACCCTCTGCCCATTATGGTGATGATTTGAATTATTGTCGTGCTTGGGAGACCTCGGTGTGGGCTGGGTCTGCCATGTGTTAGGTGCTGTACAAACGCAGAAAAAAATGTCCCTGCCCCCGATGCTTCTGTATCCAATAAATAGTTATTTTTGACAGGCATGTACTTAAATACCAGTTTAAATCAGCAGCTGCAAGCATAGTGACTTTCCAGTTGAGGATTTAAGAACCATTATCATTTATCACCATTTTTTCTCCCTCTCTGTAATGTGTTGCCTTGACAAATATTATCAATAATCTTTTCTATTCCAGGAGTGAGTGCTTTGCGGATCTCCTGTTCATCTGCTGCAGTAGCGATTAAACAATTTCTCATGCTCCCAGAAAGTGATGGGAGATGTCCATGGGCGGGGCCGTGGTCTGAGCAATTCCTGCCAATTGGCTTGCTGATAGGTTTACCTTTCAATCCTTGCCCTTGCTTGCTGTGAATTGCTCTTTTACCCCCTTCATAAATTGCATCTGATATTAAACTATGGGTGAGGGAAAGGCAGAGACTCTGTAGTCTCAGCCAGCAGGAGAAGATAGGCCTGGTAATCACCATTATCAGCTGATAATCAATAAAAGAAAATTAAATTATTAGGGGGATAATTGAGTGAATCAGAACAGCTATTAAAGATGCCAACTGAGTATGGAGTCCTTTGTTTTACTCTGGAACAGGCTTAGCAGGGAAACAAGAGCCTGGCTTTCCCCACAGATTCCTTCCTTTGAGGGACACCCTGCAGAAGAGAAAAGTGAGATCGTTCTTCACATCCAAATGTTCTTAGGTCTCTCCTCCAAGGCTTCCAACATGGCCAGCCATTGCGATAGAGGTTAATAAGATATGGACACTGGCCCACTAGAAAATGAAATACGAACACTCATTTATTTTGTATAGGCCACCAAATAACCTCTGGTTGCTGATGGTCTGACTCTAAGGTTCTTATACAGCATGATGCTGAGTGTGCTATAAATGCCCCTGGACAAATAGGTTAAACAGACTAGTCAAACCAGCAGCCTAGATCTGAAAAGCTCTCATGTGCTGTTATTGATGTCCTAACTCCCAGGGCATTCAGCCCCCCGGAATTTCAATCATGCCCAAATCTAATCCAGACACCTGTTGGTTACAAACCTGTTGCTTATTCTTTTTCCAAGTAATACCCTTCATCTGGATTATCATCATGCCTCAATAACTGCTTCCAAGTCAATCTCCCCCCTCCCACCTCCTGCCACTCTGGTATATTTCACATGATCTGAAAGTAAAGTTAACTTTTAAAAGCTGTGCTGTTTTCAGGCACCCCCCGAGGTGCCATTAGGCTGCAGAGGGAGCTCAGTGAAAGGGAACACTGACATGTTCTTTTCTAGAAGGTAAACTATTAGATGAGCCCTCTTAATCTCCGCTATAAGTGGAACACACTTTGACTGATTGCTTCCTCAGAGGAAACTTAACTTCTTCTAAGGGAGGCGAGAGTATTTTATCTATATTGGGATTCTCAGGGCATTCAAGAGTTGTCAGAAAAATGAGCTGATAATCCGACAACAATCACCGGGGAGAAGGGTAAACAAAGAACCTTCTGTCTCCTTTTTCAAAACAAGGATCTCCCGACGTTGGATAGATGGAGTGAGGTGGAATCATTCATAGTACGAGGATGCGTCTCTTTTACTTTTGGAGGGTGTGTGCATGGGGGAAGGTTAAAAAATGCTGGCTTCACTAAAAAGCAGACTGGGAGTGTGGAAATATTGTCACCTTTCATGGTGGTTAGCTAATATTTTGGAGTCTTGCCAGGTCATTTGCTTTAGGATGAGAAATTGGTGCTGCAAGTCAGGTGTATTTTTGATGTAATTTTTGTTTCTTAAAAATAAATAAATTATAAGTCCCATTTCCCTGAAACCAGTAGACCTGGGGTGGCCAAACTTATTGATTCTCTGAGCCACATACAATTTTCAGAAATTTGATAGCCATGGGGCACCTGTTCGGCCTTAGGGCTTCAGCCCTCTAGCAGGGCTTGGGGCTTCTGCTCCACAGGGAATGCCTGCCAGGGCTTGGGGCTACTGTTGAAGCCCTGGCAGGTGCCTCCCATGGGATAGAAGTCCCTACACCCAGCACCCAGCCACAGGGCTGAAGCCCCAAACTCCTCATCTTAGTCTGGTAGGTGGAGAATGGGAAGAGTGCAGAGGGCTCTGTGAGCCACACTTTAATTATGGCTCCTGAGCCACAGTTTGGCCACCCCTGCAGTAGACGGAGGCAGCAGTAGTTTCCTTGGTCAGAAATCCCCCTGTCTGCCACTTCAGGGAGCTTCATAAGCTTTGTCTCTTTGCTTCTCATGGGCTTGCTCATAGTTCCTACTCTAGCCTCTCTGCCCCCAGTACACAGGGGTTTCAATTCTGCCTTCCAGTCTCTGTGTTTGCAACAAGGGAAATCCCTCAAAACTCCTGGCTTGGCTCTAACGTGCCATTAGACCGATTGCTGTGGGCAGGCTTTACATTGTTGCCAGCTGACTTTACTACATAAGGGGGCTCGATTGCTCCTTCTGTTGAGCTGGAAAGAGTGCTTGGCAGCCCCACTGGCTTTAATGAGGTCTGTGATTCACTTTGGATCCAAGAACTCTCCCCGATGGCAGCCATCCAACCATGCTACAGTGCATCCCAGGTCCTGGAAGCTCATTTGAAAACAGAGACTGAGGAGGAAAGAGAGAACAAGGAGGTAGTACTTGGATCTTAGGATAACTCTTGCAGCTATAGGAGTTGCTTCTAAAGTGGAGTACAGTAAGAGGCTCAACACAATGGACAGTAAAAATGGGACAGGGCAGGAATGAAGGGAGGAAAGTTGGCACTCGTTATTTATCTAGAACCTGAGGGCTTCGAATTTCTTTATGGGCAGCAGCCTCAGAGCATCCCTGTGAGGCAGACAAGTATTATTTTTTGTCTCTTTTAGGAAGGTACCATTTGTCACACCTAGTACCTTGTCTCCAACCAGCTGCCTAAGAAGGAATACATGGAGAATCATCCGTCCCTCTGACTACTAGCCCATGCTACTCATCCATGTGGGAACCAATGATACTGCGAGAGATGACCCTCTGCAGATCAAAGGTGACTACAGGGCTCTGGGAGCACGGGTGAAGGAGTTCGGTGCACAGGTGGTGTTCTCCTCGATCCTCCCGGTCAAGGGTAGGGGCCCGAGCAGAGACAGATGCATCCTGGAGGTGAATGCCTGGCTGCGGAGATGGTGTTACCAGGAGGGCTTTGGCTTCCTCGACCATGGGGTGCTGTTTCAGGAAGAAGGACTGCTAGGCAGAGACGGACTCCACCTATCCAGGAAGGGAAAGAGCATATTTGGAAGCAGACTGGCTAACCTGGTGAGGAGGGCTTTAAACTAGGTCCGAAGGGGGAAGATGACCAAGGCCCACAGGTAAGTGAAACTGAGGGAAACCTGGGGGAAGGGATGGAACTTGGGGGATGCTGGGGCTGTAACAGCAGGAATAAAAGAGAGGGTAGTTGGAACTGGGGGGGGGGGGATCAAATAATTGTTTTTTATTTCCTGATGAAGTCATAATACCTCAGGCGAGTGGGGAAGGAGGACACCGGGAGAAATTGCAAGGAGGAAGATGCAACAGGAGGGAGAATTGACAGGGCAAAGTAGGGCAAAGTAGGGCAATGGGCCTGGTATCTTAGGTGCCTGTACACAAATGCAAGGAGCCTGGGAAACAAGCAGGAAGAATTGGTAGTACTGGCACAGACAAGGAACTATGATATAATTGGAATAACAGAAACGTGGTGGGATAACTTGCATGACTGGAGCACTGCCATGGATGGATATAAATTGTTCAGGAAGGACAGGCAGGGAAGAAGGGGGGGAGGAGTAGCGCTATATGTAAAAGAGCTGTATGACTGCTCGGAGCACCACTATGAAAGTGGAAACAAGATGGTTGAAAGTTTGTGGATAAAGTTTAGGGGAGAATGCAACAAGGGGGATGTTGAGGTGGGTGTCTGCTACAGACTGCCAGACCAGAAAGAGGAGGTGGATGAGGCGTTCTATGGACAACTAACAGAAGTTTCCAGATCGTCGCAGGCCCTGGTTCTTATGGGGGACTTCAATTATCCTGACGTCTGCTGGGAAGATAATACAGCAGTGCACAGGCAATCCAGGAAGTTTTTGGAGAATATTGAGGACAACTTCCTAGTACAAATGCTGGAGGAACCAACTAGGGGCCTTGCACCTCTAGACCTATTGCTCACAAACAGAGAAGAATTGATCAGGGAAGTAGAAGTAAATGGCAACTTGGGCAGCAGCGACCTTGAGATGGTAGAGTTCAGGATCCTGATCAATGGAAGGAAGGAAAAAAGCAGAACACACACCCTGGACTTCAGAAAAGCAGATTTTGGCTCCCTTAGGGAGCTGATGGGCAGGGTCCCATGGGAGGCTGATCTGAAGGGGAAAGGTGTCCAAGACAGCTGGCTGTATTTTAAAGAAACCCTGTTAAAGGCACAGGAAGATAACATTCCGATGTGCAGAAAGAACAGCAAATGTGGACGGCGACCAGCGTGGCTTAGCAGGGAACTCTGCGGGGAGCTGAAACATAAAAGGGAAGCTTACAAGAAGTGGAAGCTTGGACAGATGACAAGGGAGGCGTATAAAGATATTGCTCAGGACTGCAGGGATAAAATCAGAAAGGCCAAAGGACAATTGGAGTTGCAGCTAGCAAGAGATGTGAAGGATAACAGAAAGGGGTTCCATAAGTATATCAGCAACAAAAAAAGGATCAGAGGTGGTGTAGGTCCCTTACTGAATGGGGCAAGCATCCTAGTGGTGGATGATGCGGAAAAGGCTGAAGTACTCAATGCTTTTTTTACTTTAGTCTTCACAGGGAGGGCCAGCTCCCAGGCTACTACACGGGGTAACGTGGAATGGAGAGAAGAGTGGCCCGCGGTGATGGAAAGTCAGGTTAGGGAACACTTACTGAAATTGAATGTGCACAAGTCCATGGGGCCGAATGAACTGCATCCGAGGGTGCTGAGGGAGTTGGGGGAAGTGATTGCAGAGCCGTTGGCCATTATCTTTGAGAACTCGTGGCGAACGGGGGTGGTCCCAGAGGATTGGGAAAAGGCCTATATAGTACCTATCTTTAAGAAAGGGAAAAAGGAGGATCCGGGGAACTACAGACCGGTCAGCCTCACCTCAATCCCTGGGAAAATCATGGAGCAGGTCCTCAAGGAATCCATCCTGAGACACTTGGAGGAAAATAGAGTGATCAGAAACAGTCAACATGGATTCACCAAGGGCAAATTGTGCCTGACCAACCTGATTTCCTTCTATGATGAGATGACTGGATTTGTGGATGCGGGAAGAGCCGTTGACATGGTATACCTTGACTTTAGCAAGGCTTTTGAAACGGTTTCCCACAGCATTCTTGTCGGCAAGTTAAGGAAGTGTGGGTTGGACGAGTGGACCGTAAGGTGGATCGAAAACTGGTTAGATCAACGGGCTCAACGGGTAGGAATCAATGGCTCGATGTCTGGTTGGCAACCGGTAACGAGTGGAGTGCCCCAGGGGTTGGTCCTGGAGCCGGTTCTATTCAACATCTTCATTAATGATCTTGATGATGGAATAGACTGCGTGCTTAGTAAGTTTGCGGATGACACCAAGTTGTGGGGAATGGTAGATACTCTGGAGAGCAGGGACAGGATCCAGGGAGACTTGGACAAATTGGAACACTGGGCTGAAAGAACCTCATGAGGTTCAACAAAGACAAGTGCAAAGTCCTGCACTTAGGACAGAAAAATCCCATGCACTGAGGAGAGACTGAAGGAACTAGGCTTATTTAGTCTACAGAAGAGAAGACTGAGGGGAGATTTGATAGCAACCTTCAACTACTTGAAGGGTTGCTCCAAAGAGGAGGGAGCTAGGCTGTTCTCGAGGGTAACAGAGGACAGAACAAGGAGCAATGGTTTCAAATTACAGCTGGGGAGGTCAAGGTTGGATATTAGGAAAAACTTTCTCACTAGGAGGGTGGTGAAGCATTGGAATGGGCTATCTAGGGAGGTGATAGAATCTCCATCTTTGGAGATTTTTAAGGCTCGGTTAGACAAAACCCTGGCTGGGGTGATTTAGGGGGAGTGGTCCTGCTTTTTAGCAGGGGGTTGGACTAGATGACCTCGTGAGGTCCCTTCCAACCCTATTATTCTATGATTCTATGGCTAACTTTTTCAAATTGCTGAGTAGTAGAACCAGTAAATATTGGCTGAAGTTTGAATTCCGATTATTGGTGGCTTCTTACATTATTTAAATTTTTCGACCATCTGGTCAATATTTTCTTCTGGTTTTATTTCTGGGCTTTGGTGTTCCCCTCCCCAAAACAGCTCTCTTGAGTGTCCAGAAGCCCACATTGCAGCTAATGGGCCCTTCTTTGTGCTCGGCGCTTCTTAAAACCCAGCCATTTAAGTATGAGCCTAACTTTAGGCTTTGGGATTCTAAAATCTTGGCCTCAATCCCTTGGGCCAGATTCTGACAGCCTTCCTCAGCCCTGCGCTCCAGGGTGAGTCCCATGTGCTTCCAAGTGACTCTTTGTGGCAGAGAGAGCAAGCAGGTCAATACCTGGCCCCTGCATGATAAGATAAAGGGAAGATTTATCCTAAATTGCACTTGGTGGGGGAAGATCATGACTCCTTCAGGGAGGGTGGAATCTCAAATCTCTTAGACTATAATTCATGGCTTGCTATCCCCCTGGCTCTTTTAGTGGCATTCTAAGTGCCTCCATTCCCTTGAATACTCCTCTACATCTCCTAATTACTGTTTATGCAGAAGACACTAAGATAAAAAGGCAACACCTCATATAAAGCCAGGACGAGCACGGTATGCTGCAATGCTGTCTTCTAAAACTGGCTGGAGATTTATTCTTACTTCAGGTCTAAAATTACGCTGTAAAACTCTCACCTTCTCCTCCCTGCTACCAATGCCTGCCTGGATCATCTCTGAAATGTGATTCAGAGGAGACAGAGATGGAAATCTATGGCCAAACCCTAAGCAGTGCTGGAAAGAAAGATGAAAAGGAAGCTCTAGTTCTCTTGGCCCAGAATCTTTGACTAAGGAAGAAAAAACAGGTTTGTGCAAGGAAAGACTCCTGTTAATTCCAAAGTGTGCGCAGCAGCTGTTGCTGGAATGGTGCTGATTATGTGCTAACATGTTATCAGCCCTGAATTTTGAGTAGGCTTGTGGTGCACTTAACAAGAGTTTGACTTATTATTTTTTATTCCTGGTAATGCTTTATGGTGGAGTGTATTGATTCCATTTGCTGGAGTACCCCTTCCTTAAATATTTTTTATATAATGTGTATTGTACACACTTATAATAGCTTTTGCAATCCTTGTCATTCAGTGACACTAATAAAGCAATTTGGATTAAATTAAATTGAACTCAATGAAACAAGGAGGATGGAGACTGAGAAGAGAGGAGAGAAGTGTGTTTGTGTATGCACGTGCACATACGCACACACACAGAGAAAATAGGAGTACAGAAGAGACTGTGATGAAGGGAGGGAAAGAAGGATGCATGAAAAGAAGGGTGAGAGAAAAAGAGAGGCAGACAAAAAGCAAAGAAGAGGAATAAAAAGCGAGAAAATTCAAAGTGAATGGAGATAAAACTGCTAGTGACTCCTACATCTATCTAGAATAAAGGATGCTGGAATCCGTCATTAGTATTTCAAAAACAAATACAGAAGCAATGCTAGAGATGAACACTTAAGTGCTGATCATGCTCCCATTGAATGCAATGGCATTTTGCTATTGAATTCAATAGTATCAGGCTAAGTCTCATCAAGTGGCATTTTCAAAAGTACATACGTGACTTAGGCATTGTCCCATTGAGTTTCAGTCTTCCGGTGACAGGACACCATATGAAATGTGATGCCATTCTGAGAAACTTTTTCAATGTCTCAAGACAACAGTGCCTTTGAGAGTATTTTAAATGTCCTTCCAAACCTCCATGGAGCCACCCACACATCAGTGTATCCACACATTCACCCATCCCTCTAGCCACATATCTGTGCGTGGTCTTCATCCCCATACAATGTAAGCACCTCACATGATTTAGAAGTGCCAGATTCTCTCACCCTGAAATCATGTTAACTCATACTTTCCTACATGAATCCTATGGAACTGTGGTCCGCATACAAAGCCCACTGAAGCTGATGGGAATCTTTTAATTGATCTCAGTGGTCTTTGGATCAAGCCTCAATTGCACAGTCAGATATTACCTGACATGGGGCAGCTTATGGCTAGAGTGAATGATGGGCTGGGAAAATTCAGGCTTGTCATATTTGTTTGCTTTCATTATCTCTTCCTTGTATTATTTTTGGTTGTGATCGAGTTCTGGGTTTGATCTTGTTCTTCTCTTTATTTGACAGGGATTCAATTATCCTTGCTGATACAATCATCACTTACTTAGTGATGGGCTTGTCAGGAGTGTTTGATTAGGAAAATTAACTACACATTTCCCCTCGCTTTGGTTCTTTTTCATTTGCAGGTTTGTTTTATTGTGGATTTAATTTTAAAACAGTAAAATAAAGCAAAGAGGGGAGCAGAAAATGCTAGTAGCATGAAGGGATGAGCTACATGGGAGACACCTTAGCTTACAGGATCTGCTCAGTCGTGGTGCTCTGATTTGCATTACAATGGTATTCTGAATCCGCAGTGGGATTTTTCCCAGGAAGAAGTGTCTTCTCTGTAAGCAGCACCTCAGTGAGACAGTGGAGCCTGGGTTAGGAGAACTGGCTCCACTGCCCTTTCCTGCCATGTCCACATAAACCATCTCTCATCTGTCTACCCTGAAGTCATGTGTTTTGCCTCAATACAACAGCACTTCAGCCCTTGGGGTCGACATATCGTGGGTCTGTGGTTCCCCTGCAGTTCTATCCCGTAGGGGCACTGGGTGAGAGAAAGCAGGAGAAGGCAGATGCACAGTGCCTGGGCCTGCCCTGGTTTCCCCCAATTTACTTCCAAGGGAGCTGGCAATGCTGACCAATGGCTTTTATTGATATTTAAAAGCAGTCAGGCAGTTTTCACAGGGGCCTCTGACATTGAGTGTGAGACAGAGAGAGGGTGGGAGCAGCTGTTACACACCAAACCCAACCATGGAAGGAAGAACCCTGGCCATGTCCTGTAGCAGAAACTATCCTGATGACTGGGGACTGCTTTGTTTTCTCTATTCTCATCAGGCAGGGGGTGATATAATAAGGTCCAAGCTGTGCAACCTGAGAGAGGATTTCCTCCTGCAGCTTACTAGGAAATTAGGGCCTTGCCTTTAGCTGATGTAAATTGGAACCTGCTTACAGGGCAATGCAGAGGATCTAAGCCTTTATCTTTAATATGCATAGGGAGCTGAGAGAGAGGAAATTTTCCCAGGGAAGTCCTCCATCTATCAAGACTGGGAGTGGAGGATAGGGGCTGGAACCCCCAGAGTGTAGGCTGGGAATATGCAGGTGAACCACTGATAGAGTAGGCATTTCCCATCGACTTGGAAAGGGGAGAAGGTAAAAAGCTGTCAAGCAGATATGAGGCTGCACTGCAAAATCCATTTCAGGATCTAGTTCCCACTCCCTGGCCCTGTAACCAGAGGCTGCGCCAATCAAAAGAGCTGAGGTACCCAGGAAACGTAGACCTGGGGCTGGACTTTAAAATATACAATGCT
The DNA here is from genome assembly GCA_007922175.1 of Pelusios castaneus. Classification (NCBI taxonomy): domain Eukaryota; kingdom Metazoa; phylum Chordata; order Testudines; family Pelomedusidae; genus Pelusios; species Pelusios castaneus. Next base: position 722,510 of record ML685846.1, on the reverse strand, counting down.
TCAAAGAGAGACGGGAAAGTTCACATATGGCACCCTGGGCTGGGTCAGCCTCTCCTCCTGGTGGGATAGGAGTGGGGAACTTAGCAGATCACGCATTGCCAAAACAACATCAGTCCCCAACCCCTAGATATGCAGAGAGAGAGAGAACACCCCATGAGCAGCCCTAGCTCCCATCCCACTGTGTGCTGGGAATGGTAGCTTAAATAGCACAGAACTCCTAGGGGCCGGTAACAGTTCCCTAAAGACAGCTGTCTAAGTGGAGCTCTCATCCAGGTCCATTTGCTCCTGAGTGATGTCCAGGAAGCTCTCTTCCAGAAGCTTGTTGCGTCCCTGACAAGACGGAAAAAATGGAAAGAAAGAAACAAACACTGGAATCTGAGCAAGGGACCTGGCTTCAACATTGCCCAACATTTCCATATGCCTTGTAATTAAATTGTAAGTAAAAGCAAGTAGTTGACTGCTTCGCTAATAGCAGAGAAAGGAGGCAATCATGTAACTTCCATCTGTCTGCAAATATAGTTTATGGTGGAAATACATTAGCAACCTGGAGCTCAATGCCAGGCTCAATTAGACTAAACAGGATCAAAGGGCACTCTGGGTAATAAATATCCTGGTGGGATTGAGCCAGAGTCTTTCTATTTATTGCTAGAGGAGATCATAATCGTTAGCAAGTTGGAGTAAAATCCAGAGCCAAACAGGAAAGGTCTGAACTGTGGAAAGCATGTTTAAGGGTAAGGGGATCTCTCCCCTCTGCCTAGAATTATACTCCAGGGTGTAGCTGGCATCAAGGTTATGTTTAATTATACAGGGGCAGGGGCAAGAATGCAGCTCACATATCCATCCTGAGATGTGATCGGAAGAGAAGTGGGGAAGGGAATTGGTGAAGTGTGTAAAATTTACACTGGGTAATTGAAAGCTAATACTGGGATCTGGCTAAGGTAAAGAACTGCATTCTCTTTAATGAGCCATAAGGGGAAATGAGATTGGCTCTCACTTGCAATGTTGCTCCTAGAGAATTGCCTTGCTCTTTCTCTTGGCACTTGAACGTGGGCATGGTTATGCACGAACATAGGCACTATAATTTATTAACTCATTCTCAGATTACACACCAGTCAGAAGTGAAGGATGATTTGGGCTTTTTGTGACATGAGCTACATTTGGGACATGGGCTAAAAAGCCCACATATACTCCTGATTGCATCTTCCTGACATGGAATTGGAAGAACACAAACCTAAACAACCTCCATTTTACAAGAGAAAAAAAGAAGAAAGTCAAAATATTTTAATACCAAGGCCCACTTACCCTCAGATCTCCTCCAGCTCTCTAAAAATGATTTCATTTGGCTCCTGAGCAAATACTGTTTTATCAAGACCAACTTAAGTAGCTGAACATGGATTTAGTGGTCCAGTTACTCAATCTACAGTTTTTGTTATAATCGTTAATAAGGAGAATACAAATTCACATTTTGTTTTACAGAATTTTCTATTATTTTTCTTTCCTATGGCCAAGGTTTTCAAAAGACCTCAGCCCACACTTAAGTCAGCTAATTAAGTAGGCTTTTTTTTTAGTGCCCATTGTTCTCAATATGCAGGTAGAATTATCAGCAGCATCTAAGAATCACATTGTTATAGGTACTTACGTGCCTAACTATCCCATAGAAATCAATGTTACATGCCTAAATACTTTTAAAGGTCTACCTCGTGGTGACTTAGAAACATAAGTCTCACTGACTTTTACTGGGGCTTGTGGAAAAATATTTCAAAAAGTGTCACATTGGTTTAGAATCCTGTGATTTAGGGCAGCTTTGCCCACCTATCTAGATCTCCTGCCCTTACCTATAGTATTAGTGGTATAATATTCAAGTTCTGGAGGGTTTTGTTTTTTTTGAGATATGTAGGTAGTATAATTCAAATATATTTTATCAAAAAATCTGGTTATAGAGTTGTGAAACCATTCCATATTCCATTACTCCCCAAAATGGAAGCTGATGATCTGATAACATTCATTTTTGTAGCTCAGATATGAAATAAATTGTTTTATTAGTACTGGCAATTTTCTGGGGTGGATTTCAGAGAAACAAAAGAAGATAATGATTATCTATCTATCTATCTATCTATCTATCTATCTATCTATCTATCTATCTATCTATCTATCTATCATTGTCATTACATCTGAGCCACCTCCCCATTTGGATGTCATTGATAGTGTCTTCTGATCAAATTGGACAGAAGTAGTGAATTACTGAAGAGAAGCAGCGACTGCACATCCCAACTACAAATGACACAAAAGCCTTGCAAAATGATTGCGCTTGTGAAACAACAGAAAGAATATAAACAAAATAACCCAAAGCCAAATTTTCTGTTAGAGTCACATGTAAACAGACACTTGACTCAGTCAAATACTTTGCCTACTTCTGATGAGCTAACTGACTGTAGAGTTAACTTGATTTTCTTTAAAATACTGAGGAACCTTTAGAAATCTACAACCATTAGCAACTTTTCTACCTTTTACAAAGACATGTGGTTTGAGATAATTGTAGGAAATAAGATTTCTGAGCAAGCGCTTAATCTAAAATTTCACATTATTGTAGTTAATTAAATGAGGTGATAAGAAGCATGGGAGCTGTTTTTAACCTGATGGAGGGTTATATTATGTATAATAATAATAATGGACATTGTGTGGCCTAGTGAAGTGGTTCTCAACCACTGTTAACACGCATTACTTTGTCTCCACACAGCGGTAAATGTGTTGCAGAGAGCCAGGGATATGACTGGATTCAGCCTGGGTGCGGGGGGGGGGGGCACTGGTGTGTTCTGTAGGGTTGTGACATGCCATGAAGCATGTCAGGATCTGCAAAAGTTTGACCCACAAAAGGTGGAGAACCATTGGCCTAGTGGATGGAACAATGGACTGGGACTCAGTCAATCTGGTCTCTGCCCCTGATTCTACCATTGCAGACAAAGGAGAAGTCACTTAATCATTATATGCCTCAGCTTCCCCATATGTAAAATGGAATAATGATATTTGCCTCCTTTGTAAAGAGTTGTGATATCTATGAATGAAAAGATAAGGTGGTAATATTGTTATTATTGTTATTATTTTATTTAACATTCAGATTTCAATAGCATCTTAAGACCACATACAGTGGTCCTCTGTTCTTGGGTTGCACAAAAACAGGTCACAGGACCTGCCTGTGATGCTGGGTCCACTCCATGCAGGACTGGAAGGAAGGAAGGTGGCCAGGCAAGCCAATTAACTCCACAGGCTGCACCTGGAGGAAGAGCCAAGGATCAGGGAATTGATTGTAAGTAGGTTCAGCTGTGTGGAAGCAGACGCGCTGCCCACTGCTGTGAGGAAAGGTAGTCATTCTCTGTCAAGAAGATTCAGTGCTGAGAACCCACAGAAAAAATGCGGGGGAGCAGGAGTTATAGGAAGCAGTAGTGAGGCCTAGGAGAGGAAAGCCCAGAACTGCTACATTGAGACTCCCTGGACTGAAACCCAGATTAAGGCTGGGCCCTGGGTTTTCCTACTAGCCGCTGAAGGGATGGCACTTAAGGCAGTGAATGGGTAAACTTCCTAATACTGCTGAAGGAAAGACCTTTATATACCCCACCAGGGGGAAGTACTGAGTGACCGAGCGGAGGACTGAGTCACAAAAGATACTGCAATCCTTGAGATGAAAGAGGAGCTGCAATCCTGAGCCAGAGGTGCTGTGACCATGGCATGGGGCATTGATCTTGAACATTAATACCCGCAGCTACGGGCAGGATGCGCTAGAGAAGTGGTGAGTGATGCGCCCCAGGATCCTGCCCCAAAGAACTTGTAATGTAAAATGATACTGATTCTGATTTCGCAATTTATTTTCGGAAGCAATTGATCCACGCATTACTGGGTATCTCCATCCGTCAAGGTGTCATCGTTTGGCCGAACCTTACCTTTGCATGGGCCAAACATCTCTCCTTGTCTCCTTGGTGTTAGACCGACCCAACACCACCTTGCTCAAGGTACATTCTGATTTTTATACTTATTATCGCAATTTCAGCTTGTTTCCTGCCAATTTCGTGAAGTCGGACTTCCGCAGCCTGTCTCTTGTCACTACCTTTAGTTCAGTCCCACAGTGCATTCAGTTCAGGCCCACTGATTTGGATTACTTTGTTAGGCCTTGGGCCAACACCTAGGCACTTCTACTTGTCTTTCTATTTTAACTTTTTACTTTCTCCTACATGCTGTGGAAGACAGGGAGGCTATATGCCAGGGACAAGGGAGGGGTGTTGCAGAGTCTACCCCAGCTTGGTGTGCCTACTCAATTTTAATCCAGCCATCTTTTCACTTGCATTTGTAGTGTAGCAGGAAATGATTACTGGAGGAAGGGCATAGGCTGCTTTACCTCAATAGCATATGGAAGCCTGATTATTCTTAGATATCTCATATTTCCTTCTGCCTCGGGTCCATGATGTCTTCTCAATGGTCTGACACTAGCTTTATTTCTGCTGGTTTGTTGCTAGTGACCTGTCCTTCAATCTCTGAGGAAGTTTCTGGTATCTTTGCTACCGTAATGCTCATTATTTCCAATTGATTGCATGTCTTAGCTTCTAGCCTGGTAATTTCTGCGTGTGAAATAGCTATGAACTGAGCAGTAATCGCCACTCTAACATTCCAGGCCCACAGGCTCCTCAGCTGTCTCTGACTCAATGCTGACTTGGTGGGGAAGCTCCTTCCTTGAGTTTTATGGTTTATTGCTGTGTGGTTTCCTGCATGGTTGAAACTCCTTGCTACTCATGCTCACGTGCTATTCCACCAAAAGGCAAACAGTGCCTTCTAATGGGAGCTCTAGAGATTTGGGAGATTCACAGCCACAGACTCCTGAGGCCACTTTAGCAAATTACTTAATCCCCTCATGCCTCAGTTTACCCTCAAACAAATTAGAGGTAATAAACCCTTTTTTATTCTTCCTCTCCCGTCTTTGTGGTCTATTAAGTTCTTTGAGGAAGGAACTGTTTTACTACAGTATGTTCATATGGCACCTAACACAATGAGGATTTGATCTTGTCTTGGCATTTTTAGTGCTAGTACAGTATGAGCAAATAATACTCATAAACCTGGGAAGATAGTGCAGAAGGGGGATTTATATGCGGCTAACGGGGAACTGCAGGTGGAAACAGCTATTTCCACTAGACCCCCAATACATGTCTATAGCTATGGATCACTGTTAAGTGTTACCAAGTGGTTCCTTTCATATTTCTAGTAACTCATGGTATTTATGAAGCCAAACATGCATGTAGGCTTTTGTATGCAATGAAGTGCTAAGACTTGGATTCATTCACAACAAAAGGGAAAACAAACAAGGAGTCCTGTGGCACCTTTTAAAGACTAACACATTTATTTACCACATGAGCTTTCCTGGAAGAAAATCCCACTTTGTCAGACACTTGAAGATAGGGAATTTACACTTCCCTGCATTTATTTTCCTCCTACTTTGTAAGTCACAGGATCAGTTCGAAACGGGTAGCCATGTTAAGCATCTGATGAAGTGGGATTTTCTCCCACGAAAGCTGATGCGATAAATACATTTGTTAGTCTTTAAAAGTTCCACAGGACTCCTTGTTTGTTTCACAGGATCAGATTAGACTGTTACAGCAAATCATATACATTGTACAAACAGGACTGTCTCTGCGCAAAAGAATAAATGGACACAAAAGGATTTCTGACATCAGAAATAACATTCCAAAACAATAGGAGAGCACTTCAATCTTCCTGCTCACTCCATTGACCATCTGTCAATAGCCATACTTAGGCAAATGGATTACAAATCAAAGCTTCAAAGAGAAACTGCAGAATTAGAATTCATATGTGGATCTGACACCATTGCCTTAGGGTTAAATAGGGATTTCATTTTTTTTTCTCATTTCTCAAGGTGATCTTGCCTTCTTTTTACCTCAGCTCCCTCTAATATGCTGTTCTCCACTGTTTGAATCGAAACAACTGCTTTGATTTGCTGTAACAGTCTGACCTGATCCTATGGTTTACACTTCCCTGCATTTATTTTCCTCCCATTTTGTAAGTTTTCCATCTCCAAGTGTCTGACAAAGTGGGATTTTCTCCCACACTCTGTCATAGGAATGGCTTTTCGGCTGCAAGTCTGGTTGATTAGGAGCAATGTTACATAATGTAAAGGCATCATATTGTTTTAAGACTAGAGGTATTAACTATTGGAGGTTGGGAGGAAACTTCCCTGCACAGAGTTACCTCAACCCTCTGAAGCAGCTGGTGGTAGCTATTGTTGGAGGTGGCCCACCCAGACTAGGTGAAGCAAAAATCCTGGAGAAGTCCTTTTTGTATCCAGGGGGCACTGCTGAGCAGCTGCCCTGCTTAGGCAGGAAAGATAGCAGGGTTCCCCCAAATAAACAATCTTGGGGTTGAAGTCAGGATCTTGTTAGCCAGAAGCATGGGCTGGCACTGGTTTGTGGTAAGACTGACAGCTGTTATCTTGAATGGCTGCATTTCAAATCAGATGCCTGTCCTGATTGTAATGGTGTGCAGTTAAATAAGATGAAAGCTGCAGTTTGCATGCCACATGCAATGGGAGAAGATGTTACTGAAGGCTTGATAATTGAGCATTCCAAACACTGGAGCAAATGTCTGCCTCCTGTACACCCATGGACTTCCATCAGCTTCATGGGGGTACTAAAGAGTGAGCTTGTCTCACGTCTGTGCAGCATCCTGGGAATTCACTGTGCTGGGGGAGGTTGTGGGCAGTTGCATATTTTAAATTTAAATTGATCCCTGATTTTCAGAATGTTGCATGCAAAAATATACACACACGATTTGTTCTCAGGGTCACTAGCTGACTGGGCAATCACTGACTTTTTGAATGGGGCAACAGTAGAGAGGGCACTAGGGAACAGAGGTGCAGTTGTCACATCTGTGCTTAAGTCATTGTCACTACCTTCTCAAATAATGTGTGCGCAATTGCACACATGCGGTTTTACTATCTGGGCATCCACAAGTACCATTTAATTGATAGAATGTGTGCAGTGGAGAGACAGAAGAGGGCTCTTTGTGTTAATCTGACACTAACATACTGCATTAGTAAGTCACTTTCCAGTTTGGTTGAGGCTGGCAAGTTGCAGAGGGGTAGCCGTGTTAGTCTGTGTGCACCAAAAACAAGAGACCTGTGGCACCTTAGGGACTAACAAATTTCTTCGGGCATAAGCTTCTGTGGGCTTCAATCCTGGAGCCCACGACAGCTTATGCCCGAAGAAATTTGTTAGACTTTAAGGTGCCACAGGACTCTTGTTGTTTTTGGTTGACGATGGATTCCTTAACTAGCATCTCTCATTAATCATTAGATTGGTACTCATCTGCGATGCCTTGCAGGGGTATGCAGCTTTGTGCTGCATTTTGCTACCACCAACCCTTTAGTGTGAGGAGGGCCTTCTCTGTGCCTGTCATGGGTCAGCTGCCCGAGTCCATGGGCAACACAAGCTCAATGCACCAAGCTGTCAGAGTATCCTTATGGGGTGTCCTGCCCCTGTCCCATTGGTCCCTCATTGTACTCACATTTGCTGCTCCTAAAGACACAGTGCACCCCAACTTCCCAGCTTACCGCGATCACTGCTCTGTTCTAACACTCAACACCTAGGTAGGGTTATAGTGGGAAAACAAGCAAAAGTTGGCTCAGCAAAAGGGAGAGAGACAAATAACAGCAAGTAGAAATACTAGGAACAATGAGTTTCATATAAAATAAAAACCATGGCACACGTTATAGAGCCTAGACTTAGTTAACTAGATACTTTCATGTCTTTTGGGCAAAGCTCATCTCAAAGTCCTTCCAGTGCATTATCTATCTTTCTGTCTTTCTCAGTCAGGCTGAGAGACAAAACACGCTGTCAGCTTGTCCACTAGGTAAAGGATACTCTGTGTCCCTTTGAAATCTCAGGTACATCAGAACAGTCCTTTGGTCTTCATTCCTCAACCAGATGCCCTCCTGCTGTTTGTTCCTTCCTGTAGATTTCTCTCTGTTGTTGATTTTTTTTTTTTTTTTTTTTTTTTTAAACAATCTTGATTAGCTGGTGCTTCTGTATGCAAATAGATTTCCATTCTGAGGCACATGCAATGCACAGTGACCAGACAGAGGTAAGCATTTGCTACTACCGGCCTGAACAGAACCTGTCCCAGGTACATCACCTCCTGGTGAGCTGCTTTCAACTTCATGCCTTTACAAACATAATTTCCAGTACAGATACATAACTGCTTATGCATTATCTGCACCTACATTTTGCAATGATTATGATGGCCAGCGGTTTAGTGGCTCTCCATAAAGAGCTTGTGTGTGTGTGGGAGGGGGGGAGGTGCTTTATGCCCCCCTACCGTATTGGAGTGGGGAATTTGGAGCAACGATGGTGGGGCTAGAGGATTCGGCCCAGTGGGGAGGACAGTCTCAGGGGAGACAATAAGCAGGTCACTGGAGCAGCGGTTCTCAACCACTGTGTCAGGACACAAAGGTGTATTGCGAAGAGCCGGGAGGTGTGTCATGGAATACTGGCAGCTCAGCTTGAAGCTAGCTTGGGGCTCCTGCCGCCCGTCACTTGCTGCTACCCTCAACAGCCCTCTTCTGCTGCACAACACAGGCAGCAGCCAGGGCCAGCTGAGTAAAGGGACTTAGAGGCTGCAACCCAGAGATCCTGGGCTGGGGGAGACACTTGCTGCCCCACAGAAATAAACCCAGCCCCATCGAGCCAGGGTAGCAGCTGTGCTGGCTTGACTCTGCCTCCTCCCAAGTCCTGGAGTGCTGCATCCTCTAGGGCGCTGCAGTTCCCCAAGTGCTCCCAGCCCAAGCGCCACTGCCACGGGCAGATTGTAGTGTGTCACGCAGGGGAACGTCCTCTGTCAGGTGTGTCGCCACGGAAAAAAGGTTGAGAACCACTGCACTAGAGGTCCCCAGTCAGGGATTTATGTCCCATTGTGCTAGGTATTATGTACACACATAATAGAAGACAGGCCTTGTCCAAAAAAGTTTACAATGTATCCAATCTAATCACCTCTCTTGGCCAGTGCAGCACCCATGGTTTATTTTTGAATGCCCTATCAGTCCAGTTTCAAATCAATGATGTGATGGGGCTTCTGTCACTCCCTTTGAAAGAGACAACTCTCCTGTCTAAACTGTCTCTCCTATAGGAAATATATCCTGGTTTTCAGCACAAATCTTCCTTGGTTATGTTGGATATATTCAAAATCTACCTTTGTTGAATATATTGCCCTCCTCCTAGCTATACCTCTCTGTCCACCCTAAATGATTCCACTCTCTTCTTTTGGTCCAGTTGAGGCTGTTGTACTTTAAGGGACAGGACAACATATTGGATCTCCACTGACTCTGGCTCTGCCACTGACCTACTGTGTGACCTTGCCTAAGTCACTTCCCAATTCTTTCCCAATTCCACCATTTGTCTGCCTTGTCTATTTAGACTGTGCACTCTTAGAGGCAGGTTCTGTCTCTTACTATATATATCTTCGTCCCCTACCATAGCAAGACCCTGATCTTGATTGAGGCCTGTAGGTACAATTTTAATAATGATACTCCATTCAGATTCATGGCCTTTAAGGACAGAAGAGATCACTGTGAGCATCTAGTCTGACATCCTGCGAAGCACGGGGCCATCAGACTTCACCCAATGATTCGTGCAGTGGAAGAAATGAGTCTTCCCTGCTATGTAAGTGAGTGCAATCAACCCAACCCCCACTCACTACTTGTAGCCTGTAATTTTATCCCTATCGTAGCTGTAGTTTAGCCAAGATTTATAGCACAATACAAGTTTATTTTGTACAGCATCTTTCATAGAAATTCTATCCCCAGAGCACATTTCAGAGTCAAATAAAAACGAGACAGTCCTGGGCATAAATTACAGGAAGCCATGGTTTCGAAACACTGGAGAGTGAATAAATTGAAGCAGTCAGTCGTAAGGCCGGCAAATGAGGGAGAGAGAGATTCAGAGGCAGAAAAGATACCTTACACTTTTAGGCTGAGATTTGGAATGGAAGGGAGTGCTGGTGAGGTGGGGGAGTTGAGGGAGACTGTGGAGACTCTTAGAAGAGAGAGAGAGGTGGTTGTAGGCAAACAGTGGTGAAGAGACAGGGTAGCCATGAGTTCAGCTGCGAGTAATTCAGTAGAATGGGTTTTTTTTTTTTAAACAAGAGGCCAGATCCTCAACTGGGGTAAATCAGAATTAATTGAACCAAACAATTTTCCACCAGTTCAAGATCAGGCCTCCAAACAAGTGATTTCTTAATTGGGTCCTGCAGTGAACGAGGGTACGTTCTGGCATGTTAGGGTGGAGGTGAGACGATCACATTTCTGTGGCTCTCTTGCTTTGTACGCACCTTGAAGTTTAGATGGGGCTTGGAGAGTGGGCAGAGGCAGGAGTTGTTCTAGTGGAGGAGAAAAGTGCCTGTCCTTTGGCTTGACCTCTTGATTTGCCATTGGTGTGCCATAGCTAGACCATGGGTACGAGACAGTTACGTTTGCTTCCAGCTGGAGTCAGACGTATCTGGTGAGGATGGTTTAGTGAAATGGGCCACGGATTCAGGAGATGTGGGTTCAAGTCCTGGCTCTGCCCCAAACTCCCTTTGAAACCCTGGGTGGGTCTGCCCTGTGCTACATCTCCCCATCTGGGACACAGAGAAGCTACTTCTCTACTGAGTGTGGGGAAGGGAGGATAACATGCATACAATGAGAATGAAATGCTCAGATTTGGGGACCACATACATACCTAGATATAACTGTGCCTTATGGTCTGTTTTGGGCACCGTCAAGTTCTATACCTGTCATGTGCCAGCTACATGTGCCACTCCCTTGGTTGGATAGAAGTGGAGCTGTTCAGCTACTTGTCATAGGCTCTATATAGCTATAAGTGTCTGAAGATTCTATTTTTGGGTTGAGTAACAGCTTGTGCTAGTTGAATTCAGGTCCTCACATTCTCTGCCTTCCCCCACTCCCAACTTCCATCCCTGCTATAGCTCCGAAGGTCTATGATCACAGCACATCAAGACCTAGCCAATAGCAGTGAGACTGCAGAAGCGTGCGCTTCTAAAACACTGGCCACCCAAATACTTCATCACAAAGGGTCCTCATGCCCATTTTACAGAATAAGTAAACAAAGGCATGGAACAATGAGACAATTTGCTTTTCTGGTTGGTAAGTGGTACACCCATGGATAGAACCCAGGAGTCTTAAGACTGATGCTCTGACCTCTCCTGAAGATACTACCTCCAAGAGGGGAAACATTAGGCAGACCAGGCAGCATGCCATTTGGAAGTTAATGGACTTATACCAGGGATGCACTTGTTCCCTGCAGTTTCTTCTGCGTCTCTGAACCAGACACATGCTGGCTCTAGCATGTACAAATGTAAAATAATGAGGTAGCAGCCAGGAGTGTCTGGAGCAGGCAGGGAGGAATGAAGATGGATGACTGTATCTAAGACACAATTTGAAAAGGGATAAATACAGGCAACAAGTTATTCACTACAGCAATTTGTAAAGAGTGTTAAAAACCTCCAGGCAGGATTGTTTCACATCATCTCTTTTTCTATTTGTGGCCTGACAAACCCCGTGTAAATGGCACTGACTGATGTCTGCAAACCAGTCCCCTTAATCTGCAGCTCTGCTGTTGATTAGCTTAACTCACGTAACACCTGGTGTCAACATGACCTGAGGTGGATTGAAACAGGGGAGTCCCTGATGCTTCCGATAGGGGGTCCAAAGGGTGTGGGGTTTCCTAATGGAGAGGGCTGGCGGTAGAGAGTCACTGTTGAGGACTTGGAGACTGGTGGTGGAGGAAAAAGCAGAGAGCTGTGCTCAGGAGTAATTGTCTCCTAGTAAAAGGTGAGCAGGAGAATGAGCCTGTTCCCCCTGATGGTTTGAGGAACTCTTACATGAAGTCAAGTGTCCACATGGAATAAATGATGGGGAAAATGGGGACATGACCAAGGTGTGTGGAGAGTGGGAGAATGTTTAGGCTAATAGAAATAACAATGGCTGCCATTTTATAGCATCTTTTGCCTCAAGGGATCCCAAAGTGCTTTCTGAACCGATACGCAAGCTGTGCAGGAGCACTGCTCAGTACTTAAGTATGGCGGCCTCTGGGGTGAAGGATGGTCTAGTGGTTTAGTCACAAGATGATCCCAGGTCAGTTCCGGGATCTGCTACAGACTTCCTGTATAGCTTTGGGCAAGCTACTTAATCTTTCTGTGTCTGAGCTGATAAATGAGAATGATGTGCTCACCCTCACAGGGACATCGGGAGGAGCTCACCTGTGTGGGGATGGAAGGAGGCAGGTGGATGGAATGTGACAGCAGTGTAAGGAGACAGAATGCAGTTACTTGAGGGTTAATCTCATGAAAAATTGCCTTCAGATTTTTCACTAACACAAATGCTCAGGATCTTGATTTTTTTTTTTTAACCTCCCACCCAGAAAGGTGCTAAATCCACCAGCTTTCCCCCCTGCCCCGGGTTAGCATTTGCTCAGAGAACAGATTGCCCCCTATTGAGCAGGTGTTGCCGCTTCTTGCAGTACCAAGCTCTTTTATTCAACCACTAACCTGCTCTGACCGTACTTAGCTTGCGAGAGCTGATGGGGTCACGGCACATGATATAGAGCTGCAGCACCTGAGGGGGGGAAACTGTGCATGAAGATATTTTTAATTTGATTCAGCACTTATTTTTTCCCAAGGAAGGGGTGGGGGAAGTGCCAAGAGTGAATATGCAGCCAAGGGAAAGAAAAAGGAAACAGTGAAATAAGAGTTATATAAAAAGCTAACGCTGCGTTCAGAGCAGACAGGATCAGGGTGGGAGGGGAACTAACAAACTGCAGGGAAGAAGTGGAGGGGACCAGACAGTTGTTGGTGAGTAGGAAGAGGCAGATAGCCAGATCCAGGAAGAAGAGGAGAAGAAAAAAGATAAACAAAGGGAACTCATCTACAGTTGTGGCTTTGGCCCCCTTTGATGTTGCTACTCGGATAACAATGTCTAGAGACAGAAATGATAATGCTTATTTGTCCATTTCCACAGTGCCTAGAGGCTCCCCACACGCTCAGTGCTGTACATATGTGCAGTAAGAGACAATCACTGCCCTGAAGAGTTTGCAGTCCAAATAGACTTTACAAAGCACAGGAGAAGAGAGGCATCATTTGCCACACTGCAGCTGGGGTTCTGAGATGCAGGAATAAGAAGTGACTCACTCATGGGAGACTCTGGCAGAGCTGGGAATTCATCTTTGATCTCCTGAATCCCAAGCTGGCACCTGAGCCAGGGGCCCGTCTTTCCTTTGATGTTAGTGCTCCGATAACAATGACGAGAGATGAGAGAACAACATGCTGTGAATATTGATTGGTTCAGATTGGAAAATGTTTTTTTCTTTTGGTACCTCCTGTAGTCTGGCTAGCAGTTTCAGCAGAGTCTAGGGCCAGGATGGACTCTGGGAATTACTAAGGAATTACTGATGGGCAGCAGGGTGCTGATTGGTAGCTTCCCTGTTGTACCTAGAAATAAACAGGAGACTTTGTTCCCCAGAGCCACCAATCCAGCACCTTGCACGAGTGCTGAATTCACTCCAAGCAGAGAAGTGCTGTAGCTGGTGATGCTAAAACAGAGTATATGATCTTCAATTAAATGTGCAGACTTGTTTCCAAGTGCTTAATTGACCTTGTTCGCCAGTGTCATGGAGTAGATGGGTTGTTACACAGCAGAACTAGCAGATCCAGCCCCTGCTTTCCTGAGCTTTCCTTTCATTTTGCAGGCACGCAAATTTCCTTTGCTGTTGTCTCCTGTGAGCTGGAATAACCTGAAGCAATCAACTCCAGCTTGCTCCTTGGCCAGAGCAGTGAACCCAGTAGTTTGGGGCATTTTAGTGCTTCTCTTTCTGTGGAAAGAGTGTCCCAAGAGCTTGTGCATTCCCTTAGTTAGTTTATATAGTTACTACTGTGCTCTGCAACTCCAGCCCGCCAGATGCCAGAGTTGTCAACCAGTTTCATTGCATCTGGGCATTCAAAACCTAATCTTCAGCTTTGAAAGAAGAAACCTTTCCCTAGCCTCATAGCAACTTCCATGATGGAATAGACCAATTGTTCTGTTTGCTCTATGCAGGTACTGGATGGTTCTGGCAAAGGTGTTAAGCTCCAGTAAGGCACCTGACCATGCAGAATGGTGCTGGAGGGAATTGTTCCTCTTTTCTCAGTAGCTGTGTGTTCTCAGCTGCAATACTCGGTCCAGTTTGAGCCCCCACATGTTAAAGATGTGGACAACTTGGAGGAGTCCAGAGGAAAACAACAAAATGATAAAAGGTTTAAAGAGTGCTCCCTCTGAGGAAAAAATAAAAGAATTGGACATAGTTAACCCAGAAAAGGGGAAACTTCAGGGCAACACATCTTCAAATATGTGAAAAGTGTGTTATAAGGAGGATGGCAATTAATTGTTCTTTGTGTCCACTGATGATAGGACAAGACGTTATTGGCTTAGTTTGCAGCAAGGGCAATTTTGGTTGGGGGTATTCGAAATAACATTTTAACTACGATTGTTAAGCACTGGAACAGGTGAGCTGGAGGTTTTTAAGAAGAGGTTAGACAAATGCCTGTCAGAGATGGGCTGGATTTACTGGGTCTTATGTTGGGTGTGTGTCTTTGCTAATCTAGATGATCCGGAGGTCCTTTCCAGACCTATATTGCTATGGCTATATCTACACTTGGCCAAATAAGTCGTCTTTGCTAAGCATGCTTAGCATGTCCACACTATAAAATTAGGTCAACTTAAAGTAGATCTTGCCTAATCGACTTAGAGCATCCATACTGGATGCCTAAGTTGACTTCTAGGGGCTAGGTGGACCTGGGACTGGTCCATGGTGGCAGGGGGACACCCTTTTCAAAGCGCCAGGGGGCTCAGCATTTGCCCCATTGTACTCTGGTACAATGAGGGTTGAGCAGGACAGGACAGTGGCAGGGTATAGGAGCAGGGTGGGCAGGGCTGTGTCCTGCCCTGTGGGTGGGCACGCCAGGCTCTGGCTGTGCCAGCCACCCTGGCAGGTAGGTCAGTGGGGGAGCCCTGGCACCCTTTAAGTCAACTTATAGTCGATTTAGGGCTAATCCGCGTCTACACTGGCTAAGTCAACTTAATAAAGTCAATTTAGCCAGTAAAGTCGACTTTAAACTAGGTTTTATAAAGTCGACTTACTTATGCAGCAGCTTAAGTCGACTTAAGGAAACTGTAGTGTAGATGCAGAGTAAGTTGACTTAAGCAGGCTTGAGTCGACTTAATTTACAAGTGTAGACGCACCCTATGAGCCTACAATATCACAAGTAAACATTTACCCAGGAAACCTAGATGGAAAGCACATGAGGGTAAACTAAAGGAGGTACTAAAGAAGGAACCATTGTTAGCTGAGCAGGTCCATCCCACTGCAGTGGAAGAGTGATGCACGCACTTGTGTGCAGACGTACTTGGCTGTGATCATGCAATGGTCCCTGGTGGAACTGCCCTACTTTATTGCAACACTCATAGGTTCAAGTCCTGATTCTATTGACGTTCTGTGTGTGTTCTGGTAACTAGCATCTCCTTGCCTTCACCAAGGCTGCACTGCTCTCGCCTAGAATGCACTGCGATCTGCCATTGCCTGCAGTGCTTAGCCCCTGCAGCAGCTCATCACAGGAGGAGGGTGAGCCATGCAGGCAGAGCAAGGAGAGCCAGCTTGTGACTGTTGCAGGGAAGTTACTGGGTCAGGGGAGTTATTATCTGTAGGCGCTTTCTGGGACACGGCACTGCAAATAGAAAGTGCGGTTCTGAAGGTCACTTTATTTCCACCAAAGAATTTAATTAGGCTTCTGTAAAGCATTTAGATTTAGGAGTGGAACATTTTTAGCTCCCCTGCTGGGAGTGCTCATGAATATTAAAAATGAAATAAAGATGAGAAGCTGGGGAAGAGGTGGGCCTGAAGTCGTCCGTCTCTTCAGAGCCTGCCTCTGATGCAGCAGTTGTTATTACTCTACAGAGGAGGCCTCTATAAATTACAGGGTTACTCCTTGAAGAGCCCGTCCCTCGGTGGTAGGAAACAGCAGTGTGATCTGTGACTGGAGGCAGCGCCCTGTGGGGGAACATGCATCCTTGTGTGCCACCTGCTCAAATCCAGGCCAAGCCGGGGAGGTGGTTGCACCTGGAAGAAGGATTTCCAGAACATGGCTGGGTATGTGGGAGGAGAGGAGGCTTCCATGGTGCTAAAAACTCTGGAAGGGAAAGCAATGCAGCTGGGGAAAGAAGGGAGAAGGAACACTCGTCCACGGTCTCCTGGGGAATATCTGTCATTTTCTTTCCTCTTCCCCTGGAAAAGATCCAGAAATCCTGGCATTTGCAGAGATTTCTGCAAGACATGGAATCTCTGCGTATCCATGGAGGTGAGATCATTAAAGGGGCAGCAGCAGGATAGTCACAAGCTCATCATAGCTAGTTGCTTCGCTGTCATTGCGGAGGTCATGCTGGATCACGTGGTTACCTGCTGTATTTCTTCCCTCTGAAGCACCTGGCATTGGCCACTGTTTGAAGACAGGATACTGGGCTAGATGGATTATTGGTCTGACACAGTATGACTGTTTGCATGTTCTTGTCTCTCCAGTAAGAGCTGAAGCCTAGGCAAAATTCCTGCGAGTTACAGCAGGACCTAAGCACAACAGGAGGTGGGTTGTTGGTTTTTTTTTTTTTTTGCATAAAGGGTTCATGCATGCTGGAAGGAAAGCATTGACTCATAACCATCTTTGGGTTTTCCTGAGAATCCAGAAACTTGACCAGTCATTGCTTATCCTGTCATTTGTCACATGCAGTAAGAACTTGCAGGACTAGAAGCTAAGACTATGGGGGTTGTCTTTCTGCATTTCCTAGGAAGCTTAGCCTAGATTCATTTTGGAGAACCCTGGAAAGCTAGACACTACAGGAAGTTGAGCAAGTGGAGCAACAGCATCCCTTGTGGTTAGAATAAATAAAGATATCCCCTTAGCTTGAGACGGAATGCCCAGTGCAGCTTCTGGTGAGAAAGCTGGCGGTCTCAGACTGGCCCAAATGGCATGCAGCCGATAAAAAGGCAGGTGAATTTTGAGTCGTGCTGGAAGGTAATGCCAGGGCCACACAGCAATGATAATGAAAGAATGAGAGATGATGTCCAGCGTCTTTCTACCACGCTACAAATCTATTTTCTGGCCACAGGATGCCTTTCTGAGACAGACACGCTCACTTCCGTGAAAGGAAAAGAAATTACCTGACTTTTCTTGCTCACAATCTTCAAAAGTGGCTAGCAATTCTGAAGGCTCAGCCTCAGATGCCTTGAAGAGGCCTGATTTCAGATGGAGGAGGCTCTGTATTTTCTGAAAACTGAGGACCTTTAAGATGTCACCTCAAAATTCAGGCATCCCACCCCCCTAATCATTTTAAAAATTGGCCATAGCTACTAATTGGTGCGCAGTTATCCACCTCGCCTATGTGTGTCTCGCTTTTACCCCCCTGTAGTTTCTGTTTTCTTATCCATCTCTTCATCCATATCTTTCCAACTCAGCCATTTTATCCCTCTTCACATTTCTCCGATTACTTCTGTGATCTTATTATATTAATAAATCTCCCAAGCCCTAAGCACTTAGAATTACATTACTTTCCACATAAAGGAGCTCTTCACATTACTCCATCACAATTCTGTTTGATATATAGATGACATTCAAATGGTCAGACTATCTATAACTGCTCTCTTTTGCTCTCTGGCTTTTACTCTTCTGCCTCTTTCCTAAACTCCCAAAAGTGTCAGGGCTGCAATGATATTCTAGGCTTTTAAGCTGCAAACTGAACACTCACCCAGTGGAGTCTGGACATCTCCAGAGCAGTCCTTTGATTATCCTGGTGGAAAAGGCTTTTGATTTGGCTTCTGACAGCAGTTCTCTTATGGCCTCCTCCAGGCTGCAGACGGAGGTGGTGGGGAGAGAAAGAGCGTCTATCTGGAATGGAACACATTGTGGAATTAAGTGACCTTAGAGTGCTGTGGTCTGTGTCGCTGTGAGCAAATTGGCCTTGTGTTAAAATGGTTATTGTGCGGGCTCTGAGGGGGATGTTGGATGGAAGCATATTACCACTGTGATTAAAATGTGGTGACTCTGTTCCTTCAGAGTGCAAGGGGGCAGGCGTGAAGTGCAATCACGTGTGCATGCCCAAATAGGGTGGGAGGAAACTGGCTTCGTCTGCTCGCCTCATTCTTCCTCCATCGCCATTAATTTTCATTATAGAGGACATGATATTTGGCCCGGGAGAACCCCTGTAGCTCCAAAGGAGGAAAATGTCTCCTGTTGTGGCAGGAAAATGCACTCTAAAACATCTTTAAGATCCCTCCCAGGTTATTTTAAGGATCTAGTCATAGTTTGTCATTTGGTGGGCACTTGTTACTTTGGCCTACCATAAGGTTTTCTATATTACTTATTCTCATGCTTCAGGGCATAAGTCAACCTCCAACTAATGAGGGTCAGGAGGAAAACTTTCCTGTGGGGTGATGATTCTGTAATCACCTGCTGCAGGGTTTTCTGCACTTTCTCCTGAAGCAGCTGGTACTGATCAACATTGCAGACAAGACACTGGACTACAGGGACTTCTAGTCATATCCAATCTGGTAATTCCTGTGTTCCTGCATTATTTAAGCACTTTCACAACTATTCATGGAGTTCAGGGGATTCCCTTCTGCTTTTGGACTAGTGCCAGCTTCTGTGATGGGCTAGTTTGAGTTGAAGGATAAGTTGCATCTTTATATGTTATATATGAAAAATAATTCAGATTTTTGCCCCTACCCTGTAATGTCCTGCCAATGTTTTTCTAATAAAGCTTTGGAAGCAGCTAGGACAGAACCCAGATGTGTCTGCTCTGAAAGCAAAAAATGTTACCCCACTTTGAGCACAAGGAGCAACTCTGGTAGGTGTTAGCAGCACAGGGCTTATGACACACAGCTGGTTGGGATTTTATCCCAGAGAAGGTAAGCAGTGACACACCAGCAGTTCATCATGCCATGTGCTGCATGGGAAGCAGGCTATAAGCAGATACCTTGTGAAAACCTGAGTGCCAGCCTTCACTGTCAGACTTACAGCCTCTGATATTCAGGAGAGGATCAGGTAAGGGATCTTTCTTTTCCCCTTGGCTTAGATGGCTCTTAGCCACATGTTGGAGATGATCAAAAGGTGGCTGCAGGCCATGCCCACTAGTGCATCAACGATGCTGCTTCATAGCTCTCTCCTTTTTTCTTTCTCGATAGCATAACATCCTAGAAGTTTCTCTCCATGTTCCTGACCCAGGTTCAGGGACAATTGACATGTTAGCCTGTCCTGAATAAACTACAGTGTGAGATCTACCATATGCTGGGGAATTTTCAAACAGTCCATTGCAGATGCACAGCCAAGATGAGGCATGGGTCGTTAGAGCTGCTGATCCTTTCCCCTTAACATTGAGCTGATAGCATATTGGCTCAAAGTACCTAATGACCAGCACACAATAGAGGAAAAGTGTAAGAACAATAACACACTTCCTGTAGGGCGTGCTCCCGTTCTTTACTTGCTGTATTTCCCCCTAAAAACAAACGAATCTCTGAAGTCCATGGAATTGCAGCAGGGATGGATATGTCCCATTTTCTCCTGCTAAAGGTGATCAGTTACTCTCCCACCGATTTGTGACCTTCACCATTTGCTGCCCCAACTACCTGGGAAAGATCTGTGTTCACCTATGGGGTGGAGCATGTTTTTGTGAGTATAGCAGGGACTGTTCTACACAACTGCTTTTGAAGTGGGAGAAACTATTTCAGTTCTGGGTTTCGTCGCTATCTGGAAAGCAGCTTCTGTGCCTCAGTCTTCCCATCTGTCCAAAGGGGTATAGCAAGACCTCACTAAACATTGCAATGTGCTTTCAAACCTTCAGATGACAGGTTACATCATGGTTTATACTAGGTAGGGCCAAAGGGTTCTAAGAAACATTGCCTTTCTGTGCTGAGAATCTTGCCAAGGCAGACACAGAGTAGGAGGAAGGAAAGATTACCACCTCTGTTTCACAGATAGAAAATCGAAGCACAGAGTTTAAAGGTATGTCTGGGGAGGAGGGTCCCAGAAGCCAGGCTCCAGCAGCAACCTGAACATCTATGCTGCAGTTTTATAGATGCATGGCCAGAATCAGCTAACACAGGCCAGCCAGAGGGGTTTTATTAAAGCCTGTGGTGGAATTGAGCTTGGATCTCCAGAGACCCAGTACCTTTAACCAAACAACCATCTGCATCAGCACAAGGTATTAATGTTCTCTATTAGCCCCTATCCTTGTTGGTATCCTCATAGCAAGCCTAGTCATGGACCAAGATGCCATCATGCTAGGTGCTGCATAAACAAAGAGGAAAAAAGATGGTCCTTGCCACAAAGCGTCTAAGACAAGATGAACTGCATCCGAGGGTGCTGAGGGAGTTGGGGGAAGTGATTGCAGAGCCGCTGGCCATTATCTTTGAGAACTCGTGGCGAACGGGGGTGGTCCCGGAGGATTGGGAAAAGGCAAATATCGTACCTATCTTTAAGAAAGGGAAAAAGGAGGATCCAGGGAACTACAGACCAGTCAGCCTCACCTCAATCCCTGGGAAAATCATGGAGCAGGTCCTCAAGGAATCCATCCTGAAACACTTGGAGGAAAATAGAGTGATCAGGAACAGTCAACATGGATTCACCAGGGGAAATCGTGCCTGACCAACCTGATTTCCTTCTATGATGAGATGACTGGATTTGTGGATGTGGGAAGAGCCGTTGACATGGTATACCTTGACTTTAGCAAGGCTTTTGAAACGGTTTCCCACAGCATTCTTGTCGGCAAGTTAAGGAAGTATGGGTTGGACGAGTGGACCGTAAGGTGGATCGAAAACTGGTTAGATCAATGGGCTCAGCGGGTAGGAATCAATGGCTCAATGTCTGGTTGGCAACCGGTAACGAGTGGAGTGCCCCAGGGGTCGGTCCTGGGGCCGGTTCTATTCAACATCTTCATTACTGATCTTGATGATGGAATAGACTGCGTGCTTAGTAAGTTTGCGGATGACACCAAGTTGGGGGGAATGGTAGATACTCTGGAGGGCAGGGACAGGATCCAGGGAGACTTGGACAAATTGGAACACTGGGCCAAAAGAAACCTCATGAGGTTCAACAAAGACAAGTGCAAAGTCCTGCACTTAGGACGAAAAAATCCCATGCACTGCTACAGGCTGGGGACCGATTGGCTAAGTAGCAGTGCTGTAGAAAAGGACCTGGGGGTTATTGTGGACAGGAAGATGAATATGAGCCAACAGTGTGCCCTTGTTGCGAAAAAGGCCAATGGCATATTAGGCTGCATCAGTAGGAGTATTGCCAGCAGATCGAGGGATGTGATAATTCCCCTCTATTCGACACTGGTCAGGCCGCATCTGGAATACTGTGTCCAGTTTTGGGCTCCCCACTACAGAAAGGATGTGGACAAATTAGAAAGAGTCCAGTGGAGGGCAAGAAAAATGATTAGGGGGCTGGGGCACATGACTTATGAGGAGAGACTGAAGGAACTAGGCTTATTTAGTCTACAGAAGAGAAGACTGAGGGGAGATTTGATAGCAACCTTCAACTACTTGAAGGGTTGCTCCAAAGAGGAGGGAGCTAGGCTGTTCTCGAGGGTAACAGAGGACAGACCAAGGAGCAATGGTTTCAAATTACAGCTGGGGAGGTCAAGGTTGGATATTAGGAAAAACTTTCTCACTAGGAGGGTGGTGAAGCATTGGAATGGGTTACCTAGGGAGGTGGTAGAATCTTCATCTTTGGAGATTTTTAAGGCCCGGTTAGACAAAACCCTGGCTGGAGTGATTTAGTGGGAGTGGTCCTGCTTTTTAGCAAGGGGTTGGACTAGATGATCTTGTGAGTTCCCTTCCATCCCTATTATTCTATGATTCTATGACAAGATGCAACAGAGGGATGCAGAGAGGGAACATGAGGAAACAAAGGCAATATTGCTCAGTGAAATGGGCAGTGGGGTTGGCCTCCTGGCAGCCTAACAACTGTCAGGTTGGGCAGGGCACCCTCCGCAGCCTGCTGAAATCACTCCTCACCCCTTCATTTTACAGGATTTCCAAGATGCCCCAGTCAGTGACGGAGAGCTCCAACAGGTGACCCTCTGACCCTATGTGCTGCAGGCAGATGGGTCACCCCTAGGGCTTGCCTCAGTGGCAAGGCGTCAGCAACTCGGCAATTAAACTGACCACACACATCTGACAGAGACGCTCCCAGGGAACAGCTTTTGCTGAACTTATTTGTGTGGTACTCAGAGGCAGCTTTCAATGGGATTGTGACTGAGACTGGGGTTTCCGGACCGAAAGAAGAAATGAGGAAAGTTCGTTACGCAGATTTCATCCCTATCGTTGGCTGCTCCAGGATGGAGCTGGCTTCTGCTGCATTGCCTGGGTCAGCCTCTGATTTGCCTCTTTCCTTTCCATTATGGACTGAAACAGCCAGAACCAGGGAACAGCGGCTCAAACAAACGGGTAATTATTTTCTCTTCAAGGGAGAGGGTTTCAGGTTTCTCTCTGTCTCTCTCTCATTCTCTGTACCTGGCAACAGGCTCCCTTACTGACCTGGACAGAGTCACATTGCAGAAGGGAGACCACACTGAGGCGGCTGCAGTGACTCAGAAGTCACAGGCAGTGTGTTTAGATTCACTGCACCCAGGCACTGAGGTGCATCATACAAACAACGTAGGAGGGAGAAAGAAAAGGAGAGAGAGAGCAGGAGGGAATGGAGGATGGATAGATTATAACTCCTTTTTGCAAATTTTGGACATTGCCATCTCCAGGGATGGAAGCCAGGAAGCTCTCCCAAATAGTGTCGTCAGTGAAAAGGCAACTCCAGTTTTAAAAACTCCCACTCTTCCTTTTGTTATCCAGTCTCTCCTTCTGATCTCTCTGGGGTACTGATTCAATGCTGCTCAGCTCCAATGACCCTGCTACCTTCCCTGGTCGGTTAAAGAACATGACACTCCGAGGCAGAGGAACATCATTACCTCCAGTGTACAGAGCAGTTAATTGGTGCGATGGGGGGACAGACAGTGCCTTGGAGTATGCATCTGCAGAGGGGTGCAGGAACCACCCAGAACCTCCTCCCCTCCTCAGTGGAGAATGGGCAGAGCATTAATTCCATCACTATTTCTAATGCTCTATAGCAAGGTTGGAGAGTAATTTCCTACTGCTATAGGCCAGCAGCATATCCTAGCCCCTGGTGAGAGGAAGGAGCGATGATGCTCCCTTAGCCAAGCTCTTGGAGCAGAGTGGCTCCCTGCCCCAACCCACCACTATGGGCTGTGTCCTAGAGACACGACCTGCCCCAAGGAGGTTAAGCAAGATGCTCAGTTTCACCCAACAGGGCCATGGCAGAGTCTGGAGGAGAACCCTGGGTACGTAATTCCCAGTTCCCCCACTCTGACCACTAGATCGCACTCTTTCAGTGCACTAGCCCTTCTTGGGCAGGAGACTGTTGTGGTTACGATTGTGCCAAGACGATCAACCCTACTGCCCTGGAGGGAGCATAAAGCAAAGGAGCAAATGGGTGCGTTTGACTCATTCTGGGTGCAGAGGAAAAGTGCAGTGGAGGCTGTCTCCCAGCTTCCACAGTGGGCAGCAGACTTAGGCAATGAGACTTGGGTGGCAAAGGGGGTTGGGGAAGAGCTTCTCTACAGCCTTCAGGAAGGGCTTCTCCTTTGGGGGAGCAAATACATGTGAGGGAGACAGGAGAAAGCCAGAGTTGAGAGCCCTTATTCTTCTTCCCTATGGCAGAGTTCACTTGGAGGGAAGCAGCAGCAGCTGAAAGTTCCCTTGGCAACGTCAGGCGGCCAAGTGCCCTGCAGAACAGGAGTCAAGAGCTCTAAGTAATTTCTCATCAGATAATAAACAGAGTTCCCGAGATGAGCAAGTCTCTCTCGCCTGCTCTGCAGTTCCTTTTCTCTTGCTGTCTCTGTGTCTCTCCCTCCCTCTGCAGCTTTGGAAATGGAGGCATGCAGGCAAGGGCCGGCACTGTGACTAGTCGCTTGAATGTTTCAAATCAGGGCATTCACTCTGGTTCACTAATGAGTGTCACGGGTGCAGCCATCATGCCCATCCCCCATACCTAGATGTAAAGGAGGTTCCAGCTGCTTGGAAGGGGGACTTCTGGTGTAGGATGCCAGTGTGGAAATGATGGAGAACCACTCTTCAATAGCTTTGCTTTGGTAGAGCTCCTGTTCCATTTATGCTCCGTTTGGGGGCGGGGGTGCCTTTGGGTTTTATGAACAGCCACCGACATTCAATTTCACTGTCACATAGATGAGTATTCACATGGGTTATGTCTACACTTGCTAAAATTAGTTTGAATTAGTTAGTTTGAACTAACTAATTCGAACTAATTTTAGTTAGTTTGAATTAGCTTAATTCGAACTAGAAAAAGTTAGTTCAAACTAAGCAAGTGCCATTCATGGCACTTGCTTAGTTCGAATTAGCAATCCCCATTCATTTCAATGGCCAGTTTGAACTAAGAAATTAGTTCGAATTTACATGGCCACGTTGGCTAATTCGAAATAGTTTGAATTAAAGCCATACTTCTAAAGCCCTATTCAAACTTATTAGTTCGAATTAAGGAAGCCCTTATTTCGAACTAACTAAAGCCTAGTGTAGCCATGGCTTTAGTTAGTTCGAATTAAGCCTCCTTAATTCGAACTAACTTGCCAGTGTAGACATAGCCATGAAGTCCTTGCCCATTCAACCAATCAGGGCATGGAAATAGGACCATATGAGTCATCCCAGTTAACCAACACATTACAGATAACGAACATGGTATACTGACAGAAAAGGGCTTATGAATAGCCAATAGAGTAAAATATATATCTATATATCTATATATATATAAAACAAAGGGCAGAGACTGCCTTTGAGTTCAGAATTTGTACAGCACCTAGTGCAATGGGGTCCTTGTCCATAAGTGGGCCTCCTGGCACTACAGGAATACAAATACCGAATAATAATACTTCATTGTACATTTCTGATCTGCTTGTCTGGTGCATGTCATATCCCCCTTTAGTGTCTCATCCCCTTAGAGGAAAATAGCTTACTATGCCCGACAGCCAATGGAGTTTCTCCTTTAGCATAGGCGATAGAAGTCTGTGTTATGGAAGATTTGTTACTTATTTCCTCAACTTTAAGGCTGATACAGCAAATGAAGATGTCTCTGGTGAGGTGTAAATGCCAGCAAAATCCTTAATGCAGAAAATCCAGCAGGGTCTCCTTACTGGTAGACTAGGATAGACACAGTCTGTCTTGTGCTTCTCCCCTGTTCTCACAGATGTGTCCTGGGCAGCACAAGAAGTCTGAACTTTCAAAAATGTCATCGGCACAGTCATTGAGCTCTGCAACCAGTAGTCCCCAAACCCATCTGTAATCCTGCCTCCCTGTAAAAGGAAGCCCATATATTAAGGCAACAAGAAACAGTGCGTCACACCTCTTACTGTAAGTCCCCGCTAGGCTATTCCCAGCTTACTGGAGGGTGAGACACCAGATTCCCCGGTCAGAGTCTGCATTTGTGGCACATGACATTTGCAAAGAGTTGTCGTGAGCTTCCTATGGGTGTCAGCAAGACACTGGACCAGTGGGTGGATGTTAAACATTTTTCACTGCTCATACCAGGGGCTCTATATTTAATGTAGTTGTTTTAAATCCCTGATGGACCTACACAGAGGGAAAAACCATCTGATGAAACCAGAGGGAGGCGGCACCGAGCAGTGGAAGAGCAGTGGCATTTCAAGTTAGGTTTGATGTGCAGTAACTGCTCTGGGATAGTCTGAGAGGAGCGACAGAATAGAGAAGCTAACCAGATGGCGGTGGGGATTCTGATGGACACTGATGTTGCTAATGGTATTATCAAAGCAGCTAGAATGAGGCCTGTAAGGTGTAGCTGAGGTGCATTGGCAAAAATACATACAGTGTCCGATGCACCCGTCCTGGTCCATATCCAATGCTATTGGCCCTGGGCTGTTCTTAGCAGATAAATTAATTTATAGAACAGCCCTGGAGAAACAATCCAGATATGCTCCCTGCCACCTATACAGTCAGTTCCCCCGTTCAAGGAAATTGCAGCTATAGGCAGGATGCAAAACTTTAGATTTGGATTGGGATCTAAACTAAATGCATCTAAACTTCCAGGATTTGAGATTCCAGTGCCAAATGCACTTTCCCAAAGGTGGGATCCTTTGTCCAGCATCAGCCCATTCAGGCTGCTGATCGCAGGGGTTGTGCTCATCCAGGGAATATTGTTCAAAGCAATCATCCCATTTCTCATCAGTTTCACAGCTAGAGAACATGGATGTAATCCGTTCTGGGCTCCTTATTTAAACACGTTTCAAGGTGTCTGCCACATGCTGATTCTTCAATCAGCTGATTCTTGTCCTGGCATAAAAAGGGACAAATGCAGAAGACCAATGGCCAGTGCACAGTCCACTGCTGCAAGAAGGCTGCTGTGTTTTAGGTTTCCCTGTAGAACTCCCTTGGCTTTCAGATGATAGGCAGCTCCAACAAGATGAAATTTCATCTCCTTGACATTAAATGTAACCTTTATGGATTTTGCTCTAAACACTTCTGGAATTACACAGTCGCTCCTTTAATCTCACTGGGCTTTATGGTAATGTTTTTTGTTTAAGGTTTCAGTCCTTCCAGGTTTATCCATGGGGAGGGCCAAATGGCAATGGGGATAGGGGCGGAATGATAGCTCCTGAGAAGAAAATTCTGGAGTGAGCACTCACTTTCAAAACACTGGCAGATCCTGGCTCAGGGACTGGGAAGCATTTTGCTGAACATCTTTGTGGCTTAGGACTGTAGAAACATCCCCTATGGCCCCGTGGCCCAGACTGAACAGAACCTGAAACACTGGACTCACTCACTGAAGGATTTGCCCATTTGCTCCCTTCCTTGAATGACTATTTCCCAATATACCATTTGGTCATGTCCCCGCTGTGTGCCTCAGTTTCCCCACCTATAAAATAGGGCTGATGATTCTAGCCCCCCTTCGTAAATCTAGAGGTAAAGCAGCAGAGAAGAGTGATCTGTTGTCATTATTCTTCATTGATTTACATAGCATGGTTTGTGGGTGGATGGCCTCTGCTCTCTGATGATCCCCAGCTAACAGAACATCCCTTTGGGGCCATCAGCAACCGGACATCTGTTAGAGCAACCCTGGACTTTTTAAATATTTGCAAAGAAAGGTTTCAAATTACAGAAAAAAAAATTAAATATTCACAGCCTTGTACAAATCCTTCCCTTTTTACAATCCTTGGCAGTACCCAAACTGCACACATTCTGTATCTGAGAGAAATGTTCTAATGCCTCGACATTCCTAAGGAGGTGTACCGTGCCTTTCATTAACACTCCTGTGTCCTCTCCTCCTTAGTTTTCTTGAGTTGCTAATATTTCTTGGATCTCATTAATGTTTTTTCAGCCAATTCAGATTTTATCTCACAGTCAGACACTCTAACAGATAATGAGTCTAATTTATTCCCAAAAGAACCAAAGGGGGGCTTCTAAAAGCCTTCTATTGCTGTGTGTAAGTGATTTGAGAAGTGGCTTTAAGAACTGAAGAGTTAGCACCTAGTACTCTTCTTTCCAGTCAATTCAACACCTTTGTGTAGAGTGACTGATAAGGGTGGACAGACTGGGCACTCTGAAGTGAGAGAGAACAGAGGTGACCTTTGGCTAGGGCGGGCCCTAGGTGAAGGCCCATTCTGGGGCCCCTTAGAGGCCTATGGGGGCCTCCTCTCTGGTCTTGGCTCCCCACCACCACCCCTGTCCCCCCCTCCACAGCCCTGGCTCCCTACCATCCTGGCCCACCCCCTGGCTCCAGCTTCCCCCCATGGCCGCAGCCCCCTCCCTGCTGCCAGCCCCAGTCCCCCACTGCCACCCCCAGCTCTCCTCTGCTGGCCCCTACCCCAGAGGCCAGCTCCTCTTCCTGCTGCTGACTGAGGCAAATGCGGCTTTTGGGGTAGGTGAAGCAGGTGATGGGGCCCCTTACAGCTTGGGGCCCTAGGCGTGCGCCTGCTTCGCCTATCCCAAAAGCCACCTCTGAGAGAGAATTACTTGCTTGCAGATTCTCAACCCACTTTAGTGTCACAGGGGCATCTGTTACTGAGTCTTGCTCCTCCAAGAACTAGCCCTTGTTCTCCTGCTTGCATTTAAGGGACAGGGTGGAAGCAAAGAGTGCAGAATGCATAGTCTCTTGCAGCATGGAAACAGCCAGCCGGTTAGTGGATGCAAAAACCTTAAATATAAAATTGATGAGTAACCCCAAGGTGAGCTGGCTGTGGAATACATAGTCAGTCATCCAAATCTACCTCTTGTGTCCTGTCATTAACCAAATCAGAAGCTCTCTGAGGCAAGGACTGTGTTTTTAACCATGTGTGTGAGGCTCTGATCCCAGATTGCAGCATGTAGCTGCTACTGTAATACAAATAAATGATATAAAAAATGAGACGCAGAGAGATGAAACGACTTGCCCAAGATCACACACACAGTATACAGCAGCACTGGGAATAGGCTGGTGCATTAAACACAAGACTATCTTTCATTCTCGTGTGTGTACGGTGTGTGCGTGGAATCATAAGTACACAAGAAGAGCTATATCTTGATAGTGAGCAGCTAGAGCATAGCATAGGTACGTGGGAGATACTCATTGTATGATGGCCTGGCATCCATTATTGAATGAATGGAAGGTGTGGAACGAAGTGGGGCTATAAAGGCAACAATCCCAGAGCTGAAGACCTTCCTTCCACACAGATCTTAGGAACATGTGTCGAGGCTGCATTAGGGGAGATCCCTGCACGATGAATGGTCATGGTTTAAGGGAGATCTCTGTTTGCCCTGTGGAAGCAGGACTTTGTGCTGTGTCCAGATGCACAGCCCCTTCCACAGCTATTTGATCCAGCCTGGACTTGTAGAAGCTACTTGTTAATTGACACATGGGGCCACAAGTTGTGTTAGGGGAGATAGAGAACCCTGCCCTAATGTGTGTGACTTCGGGTGTATCTGCACTGCACGGGCTCCTACTGGAGACTTCCAGAGGGACACTAGCAGCCTGCTATTTACAGCGAAGGGCGTTTGCTTTACATCAAGTGGTAGAGACCTGTGTCGGCTGTATGGGAGAGGTTGAGTGGGATTCCCTGCTGACCACCAAGGTCTCTAAATGTATGTGGCTGTGGTTGTGAAGTCAAGATGGGTCTGAATTAAACCTCTGGCTCCAATCCAAATACCTCCCACTATATAGGTGCCATTAGAAACCCCAGGTATGAATATCCTTAAATCTTCTTCAGAATTCAAGATTCGGGTCCACATGTTCTATGACATCTTTTCGGTGAACTCACAGTGCAGTCGGGGCACTACCTGCAGTGAATTCTTGTCTCGCTCCTTCCCCACTCTGACTCTGAATTTCATCTTCCGTCCCCTTAGCTGTCAGGATGGCATCTGCTGCTGCCATTCACTCCCCATCACGATGCACAAGCCAAGAGCTAGCCCTCAAAGATCAAGTGATCCCAAAAGGCAGCAAGTGAGAGTCAGTCACAGCAGCCTAAATTCCAGGGCCCGGATTCTGCTCCCTCTTGTGCCTCAGTAAATTGGAAGTAACTCTGGAGTCACCTCCATGCGAATGGGGTTAAAATGAGGCCTTCAGTATTGTGCTGTCATTGTCTCTGATGCTAAACCTACACTATGGAAACAGACACATGGACAGTGGTTTAAATTTTGGGAAGAAAGGCTTAACTAGAAGTTCCAAAGGGGTAGCTGTCAGTCTGGTTCAGCAAAACAAACCAAGAGTCCTGTGGCACTTTTAAAGACTAACACATTTATTTTTCACATGAGCTTTCGTGGGGAAAGTCCCACTTCATCAAATGCCAGAGTGGAGAAAACTTACTTACAGTAAAGGAGGGGAAGATAAATCCGGTGATTACATGTCACTGCATCAGGTCAGATTACTTCAGCAAACCAAACAAGTTGTATAGATTCAAACACAATGTATCAGAAAGTGGTGAAGCTGAGAGAGGTGAGAATCATTGGGTGCGTCTACACTTACAAATTAAGTCGATTTAAGATTGCTTAAGTCGACTTAATTTAATCTGTGTCCACACTATATTTTCCTTAAGTCGATTTAAGGAAAATTAAAGTTGACTTTACTAAACCTAGTTTTATGTTAACTTTTCTGGCTAAGTCGACTTTAGAAAGTCGACTTAGCCAGTGTGGATGCAGAGTAGCCTTTAAGTCGACTTAGGGGGCTTCAGGGCTTCCCCACTGCCCTCCCTGCCAGGGTGGCTGGCATGCCCTCCCACAGGGCAGGGCAGAGCCCTGCCCCCCTGCTCCTATGCCCTGCCAGGGTCCCTATACCCCTCAGCCCCCATTGGACCAAGGTACAATGGGGCAAAGGCTGAGCCCCCTGGCACTTGGCAAGGGGTGCCCCCCCTGCCACCGTGGATGTGTCCCAGGTCCACCTAGCCCCTACAAGTTGACCTAGGCATCCACTGTGGATGCTCTAGGTCAATTTGGCAGGATCCCCTCTAAATTGACTTAATTTTTGAGTGGGGACATGCTAAGTCGACTTAAATTAACAAGTGTAGACATAGCCATTGTTAGTAATGAAAAATAAAGGAGAAGACCTGTAGTAATTTTAAAGTCTAATGTCTGTAGTAGGAAAGCCAATTCATGTCTATATTCAGATCCAAATTGATAGCATCGAATCTGCATATGGATTCTAACTCTGAAGTCTCTCTTTGAAGACTTGATCTAGAGTAAATGTTTTTGAGAATACCTACAGATAAGTCCATTACTGAATGGCTTGGGAGATTAAAGTGATTTCTTATTGGTTTTTGAATGTTCTTATTTCTGATGTCAGATTTGTGTCCATTTATTCTTTTGCATAGGGACAGTTCAGTTTGTCTGATGTATAAGGCACAGGGGCATTGTTGGCATATGATGCCATATATTACATAGGTGGATGAGAAGGTGAATGACCCCCCGATGGAGTAGCTGTTTTGATTTGGTCCTATGATGGTGTCGTTAGTGTAGATATGTGGGCAGATTAGCATCAGGGTTTGTTGCAAGGATGTGCGCCTGTCTTACTGTCTCTGTTTTGGTCTGTAGTTTCTGGTGAGTATCCATTTAAGGCTGGAGGACTGTGCAAAAGAATAAGTGGACACAAACATGAAATCAGAAATAAGAACAGGCAGGCATGGGGACTTGTAACCACATCTGGTTGAAATTTTTTGACCAGCTTTTTTGGAGAAAAAGTCATATTTGGTGATGATGAAACACTTTGTGAATTTGGGATGATGTCTCAGATTCCAGGAGAAAAAAAAAATCCAACCACATGAAAACATATTGAATTTTTTTCCTGCGGCTGTTTCCTTTAATTTTTATTTAATTTCTTTAAAAAAAATCAGCTTGTGTTGAAACATTCTCCTTCGAGAGGAGTCCCCGTGGGTCCTCCACCTGAGGTGTGCTGGCGTGCGCCAAGCCACCTACAGAGATTTAAAAGTAGTGACCGTTGGAGCTGCGTGCATGAGACAGCTGTCTCGCGGCATCCCTCAGCACTGCTTTAGAATGCACGGCTCCAACCATCATTCTCTTCTCTACTGCCAAAGTCCACACAGCAGAGAAAACATTCTCTCTCAGAATTTTTTTTTCCTTTTCCCTCAGACGTGTAGAAATTTTTCCCTAATAGGGATTTTTTCTTTTTCATTCAGTTAAGCTTAATCCTTCTTTAAAAAAAAAAAAAAAAAAAAAGCGGAGCTCGGACACTCCGACTATGCCAGGCTCTCCTGGCTTTAAAAGGTGCGAGAAATGCCAGGATGCCACACTGGCTTCAGACGGCCACGCCATCTGTATAAGGTGCCTTGGAGAAGGACGTATCTCAGAAAGATGTTCCCATTGTAAAAACCTAAGTTCCAGGGCCAAGAAGGCCAGGGTCTTAAGACTGAATCTCCTTTTAATGGAGAAGTCCCTGAGACCAGTTTCAGACCCCAGTCGTGGACACTCTGCCTCCCCGCATCCGGGGAACAAGAGGCACTTGTCACCTCCTCAGGGAGAGGCTAAGAAAAAGAGACAGCCCTCCCTGTCTCCCTCCAGGAGCCGTGCCAAAGAGGCTGCAGGTCCCGCAGGTACAAAAAGCAGCACAGAGGCTAAAAAGAAAGCCGTGGCTGCTTCAGCTGAAATGGAGCTCCCTGACAGGCTGCCTAACAACAGGGCACCACAGGGGTCGGCACTGCAGAGCACCTCGGTGCTGAACAAGCCACAAGCCTCAGAGGAACTCCTCACTGAGGTCTTCAGGCTACAGGCACCGCTGACTCAGCAGCCTCAGGATCAGCTGGAACCGACGGAGCCAAATGCTCTCCTGGAACAGCAGACTGCTTCAGCACCACGGACAGCGGCTCAAGAAAAAGCTCTGCTCGCAAAAGTACTCGTAAAGCTAAGCATTTAGAGTCACCCAGGGAGACAAGATCACCTTCTCCTGAATATGGGGATCATTACACAGGAGCATGGCATCATCAAAGCAGATCTCCCCCTGACTATTCAAGTGAAGGGGAGCCTCAGGAGGAGTTCTTAAGAGACCTCCCTTACAGTGAACCTGCCTACAGACAGACTCAGGCTGCCTTTCCAGGGCAGAGCACCATACCTGAGTTGGGATCACGGATGGTATGCCCCTATGTTGACCTACCCACCCTACTGGATGACTCAAAAAGCAGTGTCTTTATACAAAAGAAGGAGGGCTCAAGGGCCAACCTCTGCTTTAAGCAGACGGGAAGACTTACATGCCTCTTCACCTGAATCCCACTCACAGGACGAGGAGGAAGAACCTGAAGATCACATCACGCTTTCTCCACGTCATGATATACTATCTCTAGTGGATGAAGTCATCATTCCATCCACCCCCTTGCATCTCTCGATGAGGCAAAACAATTCCAGGAATTGTTTAGAAGAGTTGTGGAATCCTTGGAAATCCTGATGCAGGAGGTCAGTGACTCACATCATAAGCTACTCAACATTATGCAGATGAAACCCACTACAAAAGTAGCCCTGCCTATGGACAATGCCTTAGTGGAACCAGCCAACTTGATATGGCAGACCCCAGCTTCAATTCCACCAACCAACAAGAGAGCGGACAGAAAATATTATATATCCGCTAAGAATTCGGAATATCTATTCTCACATCCAGCTCTGAATTCATTAGTGATAGAAGCTGCAAATCACAGAAACAAACAGCAATACAATAAGATTACACCACACAAAAGAGAAGATAAAAAATGGATTTATTCGGTAAAAGAGTATACACTTCATCATCTCTACAAATGCATATAGCAAATTACACAGCTTTTCTAGTCAACTACAATCACACCAATTATCTGAAATTAGCAGACTTCATCGATGCTATCCCGGATTCGACGAAGCGACAATTCCACTCCCTTATAAGAGAAGGTCAGCTGATCTCTTGTACAGCTCTGCAGGCCGCATTAGACGTGGCAGACACAGCAGCGAGGTCCATGGCAACAGGCATAGTAATGAGGAGATCCGCCTGGTTGCACTCCGCTGATCTTCCTTGCCAACTGCAAACAACAATTGAAGATCTTCCCTTTGATAAGAGCAAATTATTCTACAGCAAAACAGATGACACAATGCACACGTCAAAGGATGACAGGGCTACATTAAAGACATTTGGCATCTATCCCAACACCATGAAGAAACAGGCGAGTAGATACCAACCGTATAACTTGAGGTATCAATACCAGTATGCCTTTAGACAAAATTTCAGGAGCCAAGATCCGCCCAGAGGTAGACAGCATATCCAGAGACATAGGCAAAACAATATTCACTCTGGGACACCTCAGAACCCCCCACCATAACCACAATTTTGAAGGTCTGGTCGAGGGATTGATAGACCACATACAGATTCCAGAGCATACAATAGATTTTCACCATTGACTGAGGTCCTTTTACCCTGTTGGTCGAACATTACAAATGACAGATGGGTACTGGAGATCATCAGGATCGGTTATACCATCCCCTTTATAACACCACCGAATTATACCTTCCCTTCCCCTTCCCTCTTCAGGGACACACCTCACGAACACTTACTAGAGCAGGAGGTGCAACGCCTGCTACAAGTAGGTGCCATAGAAGAGGTACTGGAAAAGTAAAAGGGGAGGAGTTTCTATTCCCCTTGTTTCCTAATAAGAAAGAGATCAGGAGGATGGAGGCCGATCCTCGATCTGAGGAGGCTCAAAAAGTTCATAAAGCAAGAAAGGTTCAGGATGACGACTATAACTATGATCATCCCTGCTCTGGAACCCAATGATTGGTTTACATCCCTCGACCTTGAGGACGCATATTTCCATGTATCTATACACCTATCACATCTCAGGTTCCTGAGATTCAAAGTAGGAAATTACCATTATCAATATACAGTCCTACCTTTCGGACTTTCTACAGCCCCAAGAACATTCTCGAAGGTGTTCTCAGTGGTGGCAGCATACCTATGGAAACAGGGAATCACGATATTTCCCTACTTAGACGATTGTCTTTTAAAAGCAAGAACAGAGCTACAGGCCAAAAAGGACTTATTGTTCACAATAAATCTATTCAGGGATCTGGGTCTCTTCATAAACTGGCAGAAATCAAGCATACAACCATCACAGACCATAGAATTCATAGGAGCAAACCTGGACTCTACAAGTACAAGAGCATTCCTTCCCAAAGACAGATTCACCATCAGTGCTTTGATAGACACTGTATGCATGGCCCCATCCATAGAAGCACTTGTGTGCCTAAAACTCTTAGGCCACATGGCTGCAACCACAGCCGTGGTTGAACATGCGAGGCTGCACATGAGACCCCTACAATTATGGTTCGCAAGGGTATTCAAGCCTCACAAACAACCTGTTCACAAGATACTGTCATTACCGGTGGACATAAAACACTCCCTGAGCTGGTGGAAAGTCCCTCAGAATCCCCTTGGAGGGGTGCCATTCCAACAGAGAATACCCTCCATGTGGATGTCAACCGACGCATCTCTAACAGGCTGGGGTGCGTGTTTACAGGCTATACAGCTCAAAGGAAGTGGTCACTAACAGAGTCCAACCTACATATAAACATTCTAGAATTGTGTGCGGTTTGAAGAGCATGCAATTTCTTCCTACAAAAAATCAGGAACAATCACATAAGAATCATGACGGACAACATAGCTTGTATGTATTATATAAACAGGTGGGGGGAGCAAGATCACCCTCCCTCTGCCTGGAAGCTATGAAGCTATGGAAATGGTGCATCGCCTGCAATGTCTCGATTTCAGCCTCATACCTACCTGGCATCCGGAACACTGTGGCCGACACACTCAGCAGGGCATTCCCAAGAGATCACGAGTGGGAACTGAACCAAAAGGTCTGGGAAACCTTATGTCATCAATGAGGATTCCTTCAGGTAGATCTTTTGGCAACCTACCAGAATTGCAAGTGCGCGAGATTCTACTCCAGAGCTGGGATTGGAAACAAGTCCCTAGGAGATGCCTTCCACCAGTCATGGTCTCACAACCTGTTATACGCTTTCCCACCTATCTCACTCATACAGAAAATGCTAATCAAAATAAGGAACGACGGAGCCAAGGTGATAATGATAGCACCAGCATGGCCAAGACATCTGTGGTTTACGTTGCTGACCGAAATGTCGGTTCAACCACCAATACGCCTCCCAATAACACACGACTTTCTCTTTCAGCATGAAGGCAAAACACTTCATCAGAACTTCCAGAAGCTGCATCTAACAGCCTGGCTCCTGCGTGGTTCACGCAGGAGGAACTAGAATGTTCTGAGCTAGTTCTACAAGTTCTTTTGAATAGTAGAAAAGAATCCACAAGGCGTACTTACCTATAAAAATGGCGAAGG
The DNA here is from genome assembly GCA_007922175.1 of Pelusios castaneus. Lineage (NCBI taxonomy): Eukaryota > Metazoa > Chordata > Testudines > Pelomedusidae > Pelusios > Pelusios castaneus. The sequence continues at coordinate 686,506 of ML685846.1, read as the reverse complement.
TTCACAGAATGGTGTAGATCCAGACGGATTACTCCAACACAGGCATCTATCCCGGCCATCCTCGAATATTTGCTACACCTAAAAGTATCAAAATTATCGAACAGCTCACTGAAAGTCCACCTAGCAGCTATATCAACCTTCCACTCTACTAAGGGCGCAGACACTATATTCTTACATTCGATAGTAAAGAGGTTTATATCAGGCATACATAATCTGTACCCTGACCAACTCCGAATTGGGACCTTCACCTAGTCCTCCAAGCTCTCACCAGACCACCGTTTGAGCCACTGGCAACTTGCTCGCTGATACACCTCTCAATGAAGGTTATGTTTCTAGTAGCTATCACGTCAGCAAAGAGAGTAAGCGAAATAGGGGCGCTAATGGCAGATCCCCCTTACACCGTATTTCACAAGGACAAAGTCACACTAGGACCTCACCCGAGATTCCTCCCGAAAATCTCCACACCGTTCCACATGAATCAGATTATTGATTTACCTGTTTTCTTCCTGAAGCCACATGAAGCCCGACTCCACACTCTCGACGTCCGACGAGCGATGGCATTTTATATAAACAGAACAAAAACTTTTAGGAAATCGCAAAGACTATTTGTAGCAATAGCTAATAGTTGCAAGGGCATGGTACTATCCTCACAAAGAGTATCGAAGCTAATATCTAAAGGCATACAAGAGGCTTACAAAGTGACTGGTGTTCCTTTACCGGATGTAGTGAGAGCCCACTTCACGAGAGCTATGGCTACAACGACTGCCTTTATGAACAATGTCCTGATCGCTGAAATATGTAAAGCAGCGACCTGGGCCTCGCCTCACACGTTTATCAAACACTACCCAATTGACAGCATGACACGTGCTGATGCTAGAGTTGGTCAATCAGTTCTCTCTGCAGTGCATAGACAAACCTCTGAAGCCCCACCTTCCAATTAGGGGCACTGCTTGTCATACACCTCAGGTGGAGCACCCACGGGGACTCCTCTCGAAGGAGAAAGGGAGGTTACTCACGTTTGGTGAAGTAACTGGACTTCTTCGAGATGAGGATCCCCGTGGGTGCTCCACCACCTGCCCTCCTCCCCTCTCTGCTTTGGAGTGTTTCTCCAGGATTATGTAGAGAAGGGAATGACGGTTGGAGCCGCGCGTTCTAAAGCAGCGCTGAGGGACGCCGCGAGACAGCTGTCTCATGCACATGGCTCCAACGGCCACTACTTTTAAATCTTTGTAGGTGGCTCGGCACGCGCCAGCACACCTCAGCTGGAGCACCCATGGGGATCCTCATCTCGAAGAAGTACAGTTACTGCACCAAAGGTGAGTAACCTCCCTTTTTGTTTGACCCAAAAAGTTGTTGGGGTTTTTTAGACTTTTCGATTTGTTAATAAATTTGAAAAAATTTAGTTTTGGTTCACTTCAAAAATGATATTTTTTCTATTATTTCAGAGAGATTGGTGAATTCAAAACTCATTATTTGCCAGCTCAGCCTGTAACGCACATAGGCATATGCACACCTAGATATATTTAGATCCTTTATTTCAGCACATCTGCTCCCCCGCCCCCCAATCCTCCCTCTTAGCACATTCAGATCACACATTTTGTGCAATGGGAGTCCCGTCGAGCTGCCGTGATGACTATGACTCTGCAGAGAGATATTCCCTAATGCAGAGTGGCACAGGAAATAATCCTGCTGAGAAACTTGCGTGACTGGTGCAGACGAGCAACCACCATGGGGAGTCACCTTGCGTCACTGCTACATACCATCATAGATTCAAAGGTCAGAAGGGAGCAATATGATCATCTAGTCTGCACAATGCAGGCCACAGAACCTCACCCACCCACTCCTGTAATAAACCTCTAACCTATGTTGGAATTATTAAAGTCCTCAAATCATGGTTTAAAGACTAAGTATAGAGAATCCAGTAGCGAGTGAGCCATGCCCCATGCTACAGAGAAAGGCAACTTTTAGAACAATTAATTTCTGTCTCCCATCTCAGTCCTGCTTGGCCAATCAACTGAACCTGCAAAGTGAGCCTTCCTGATCGAGTTGATGTTGGCGCACAATATCAGGAAGGGGAGGGTGACCACACGGAATGTGCCAGCAGCTCTGGACCACCCATTGCTCCATCTTCGGAAAGTAGCATGGTAGGGGCGAGGTGCAGTTGCCCTGTGCTTGCTCCGTCAGCTCCTGGCAATAAAGGGAAGAATCTCCGATCTCAGGTGGCCCACTCTTCCTGGGAGCAGGGGAAGGTGGCACCTTCAGTGGGTTTCAGGGCTGTGTCCGGAACGAGGAATTTTGGATGAGAGAGAGGTGTAGACAGGTTGCTGATGGACGATTCCTGTGCTTGTCCACTTCGTGACTCTTGTACACTGGAACTATTGTCAAAAGTGCAATCAATGCATGGGCACTGAATCCTCTATCTGTTCTACAACTCATGGACCTGGAGCCATGGAGTATGTTGTACCCATGTGCACAACAACCCGATTGAGTCTCCTGTACATGACCCCTGGTGTTAATTAGCAACTTGATGTTGCACTGTATACTGCAGCATGTTATGGTCCAGAAACTGTGCATCAAGAGCAATGTATCAGGGAGCAAGTGTGTCTGCGAGGTCCGCTCAGCACTGTGCATAGCAGTGGCACCAATGGCGCATTGCCCTGGTGAAGTGTCGAGCAAAGACTGTGAATGCACTGCAGGAGACAAACAAGGGAAAGGAGCAGTGCCCCCTCCTCTCCTACCTTCCATCCTCATCCCAACACCATCTCCTCATCACTAATCCCATCAGGAGGAGGCTGATGAAAGAGCACCACAGAGTTAATACAAAAAACCTGGAGTCATTTTGGTGCGTGGCAGAACTGAGCCCGAGAACGAATTCAGCAGTAATGAGAGAGGAAATTACAGATAAGAGCGGAGAAACTGCCCAGCTAGATGAAGGGCGAATGTCTGAGCTGACAGAAAACAAACTGAGGTGTAAGGACAGAATTGATGATTGGGGCCCAGGGAGGAGAATATAGGATTCCTTACAGAAAGGATAAAACAGACATTCCAAACCAGCCTACAGTGTGTGAAGGAGAATTAGGGACTTTACCTTCCCCAGGGCTGACAATGGGAAGATGGATTCGCAACAGATGAAGTCCAACTTGCATAGCTCAGAAAAGACTTAGAGGAAGAAAAGTTTCTTTCCCACCCTGTGCAGATTTCTCTGCACTTTCTTTTCTCATTCATTCTCCCAGGCTGCAGGCCAGCCTGGCATCAGAGGCTGTTTGGAACCAATTTTACCTCCTTTGGGATGCAAGGCCATGGGAGATATTGTATCCAGTCAAATTATTGATCCCAGCTATGGCCTTAATCCTGCTGTGGGATCCCTGCCGGACCCTCATGCCCTTTCAAAGCCCTAGAGAAGACTTTTGATGTCCCTTCTTGGAGACACTGAGACTCTTCACAGGCACAAAGGTTCTCCTGCGTGGATCCTGCCTGAGCCTGTTCATGTATTGATACTAAGATACCAGGGTGATGGAGATGGTATAAGAAACACAGAGAACAGAATAGGCCACAGAACAGAGAGGCAATGTGATCTCTTGGGAAGAGCCCTGGCCGGAGACTGTGGAGACTGGGGTTCTGCTACTGACCTGCTGTTTGGTCTTCAGCAAGTCACTTTTCCTCTGTTTTCCCTCCCATCCTCTGTCTGCCTTGTCCATGGAGACTGCCAGCTGTTCAGGGTAGGGTTTCTCTCTTCCTATGTGTAGATCCAGCCCCACAGTGGCATTCTGTGGTCGCGATCAGGGGTCTCCAGGCTTCCACATCTTGAAATAGTCAACAACCCGCATAACTCAAATAACACTTCCATGGTCAGATCTAAAGATCATATCCCAGGATACTCATTACTAATGGACACTGTGCAGGCTGGTGCATGAAGCTGTGTGGGAGGCTAAACCTGCCCTACTTACCTGCCCTGAAAATACTGCATTCCTGAGCGCTACGCGCTTCCCCTTTCCTTAGATGCATATTCAGTGTGAAATTAGACAGATGGGACTTTACAAGCCAGATTTTAATGATCTGATTCACGGGTGGCTGGAACTGTCAGTGACCATCAAAACCTAGCTTCCTCCAGAGACATTGCACAGGCCGTGCCTCCATAAACCTGCCTCTCTTCCAAAGGCCCTGCTGGAAAGGTGCCCAGGCTCTGACTGTCCGTAGTATCTTGGGGCCCAATCCTGTAGATCTTTGGAGCCAGCTGGTGTAAATCAGTGGAGTTCCACTGAAGTCCAGGGAGCTCTGCCTTTTTACACCAGCTGAGGAGCCGGCTTTTCCTCCTGTGAAGAATCCTGCTGAAGTCAGTGAGCAGTCTGCAACCTCCACTGACTGTGCTACAGAGGAAACCCTGTACTCATGGAGCAGCAATGCCTATCTGTCCCCTGACAATGGAGAGAAGAAACTAACAGTCAGCTAGAAAAACAGTCAACTCTGAGAAAAATAACCAAGAGCACTTCAGGGCTCTAGCTGATTTGTTAGGACAAAGCTACCCTGACCCTGGCACCACTTGCTCTGCAAAACTATTCAGAAAACACCTTTGGTGGCTGATGCCTTCGGTGGAGTCAAGAGGAAACACATCCCCCTCCAGATATCTTGAAATCCCTTTCAGCTGGGGATGCCCCAGAGCAGGCTGTAGGGACCTTCTGTACAAGGCGTGGCTGGTAGGTCCAGTGTGATAGGGGCTTTTATTCTAGAGGTACAATTTAGCAGGCTCCAGGCTAGGGACCATGCACTTGCCTCAGGAACCTCGCCACCCTATAGAAAAGCAGGTGCTGACCGCAGGGAGAGAGGGAGAGAAGGCAGTGAGGATGGAAGAGAAAGAACCCAAGAGTGCTGAGCAGGCACTGAAAGTACCTGTCTACTCTTGAACTGCTACTTACGGGAGGTGATTTTTATTGGCAGTTCTGCCAGACAGCCCTTGTGGGACTCGAGACAAAAGCCACATCCCAGGTTTGGGCTACCCACAGGAGCCACATCGGTTTTAATGTCAAATTGATTTAACTAAACCACTGCCACCTTTGATGTGGATGCTCTGATACTGGTTTACATTGGCCAATGCTGGTTTAGGTGGCCCCTGTCATTTACAAGTTAGTCAGATGGGTGTAACTTCTGTGTGAACGAAACCATGTTTTTTACAGTCTCAAAGGGGAAGTTTGGATCCTGGTACCTCTCCCCTGGGGTGTGGATCCAACCACACACAAACTCAGCATGCAAATTCCAGCACTTGTGCATTAAGCACACTCCTCAGTTTTTGAGAGGGTTTGAGGCCCTCATACCACTGTGCATCCTGGTCTTCGTGTGCCACAACATGGAGTTGTATATGCAGATTTCCAGCCAATGTGCTTTGAGTTTCATGGCCAGTAGAGGCAGGAGATGCAGCTGCCAAAATGTCAGTAGGAAAAGACCTTTCCTGCCAAACATTTTTCTGTGATGGGGGGGTTCAGTAGCTGTCTGTTTTCTGGCATCCTCCATTGCTGCTTCCACCTACATGAGAGAGAAAAAGGTGGTGTCAAATATAATCTGTTGATTCAGCTGATCTGTTGCCTGGGCGTCTTGACATATTTGTTTTTGTTTCCTTTATTGCCCATGGCAAGTTTCTACTAGTTTTAGCACAGCAGATCTGGTAGCATCTAGGTCTCCTGTCTCGTGCACCTCTCAGGCTTAACAGCAGAGGAGACTGGGGTAGACCAATGAGATCCCTTCTCCTTGAGAACCTCACTTCTGGATTTTGATGTGATGTCAGAAGTAGTATAAAGTGTTGCACTGGTGGTCTGGAGTCAGGAGTGCTCTGTTTAGCCACAGCAAACTGGTCTCCAGATATAGCCCAGAGAGGATTTCTGTCTCCATGGATCACTCAAGCTTTGGCCTCTTTGCTGGGTGGGCCAAGAAGGTACCCCAATAGCACCATGCTCTGGAGGGGATTCTGTTTCTTATGTGGATGCTTTCTACTGTAAGATGAAGAAAGCAAGCTGGCACAGGGGTGGGCATGGGGAAGAGTGCCCCCCAAACACATGGTTCACAGGCACTGACAACCATTCTCCAGCCAAGCTTTCACCACCTGGAGAACTAGAGTGAGCACCTGCCGTCCCAACTGCAGGTACTCCATGTTATGGTGCACCTGTGCCAAATAATGTGATAAGCTTGGAGATCCCTAGTTGTAGTTGTATCACTTTATTAGCCACTGGAGATTCAGGCTGGGAAGTGGTGCCTGGAGAGCAAGACTTACGCAGAGGAGGACAGATGCAGTCTTTGTTCAGGGGTCTTCCTCCCTGCAGGCTCAGTAGCAGCAGAGGGAGATGGAAGGGGACAATGAGAGGAAATGACTGAACCCTGGCTCTGATTCACTGTGCAGAGCTCAGCTGGCATTTCAAGTGTCATTTTGAACGTCTCCTGGAGCATTCTGTAAACATGGAGCTGAGTGCATGTACCTGTCAGGGAGCATTTGGGGCAGAACCAACAGATCAGGCTTGGGCAGGCTTGGGAGCTGAAAACTTTATTCCCCAGGCGCCTCCAGAGGGCTGGTGCAGAGAGGAAATCCCTGTGAGCAGCCCATGTGAAAGACATTCATTGAGACGGGGGCCGCGCCCGAGCCGCTTGGCTTTTGTTCCCTCGGCCGCTGTCCCTTTCCTGTGTGCCCAAGATGTAGCTGAGGGAGCACCCAGTGCAGCTGCCTGTGTGATTGGATTCCAAGTGCAGGCTCGGTAGCTCTGTACAGCAAGAGCTGTGTGAGGCCCAGAGCTTGCATTTGCCTGTGTTTTCTGATGTGCGCAATGGTACTTTGCAGCTACAGCTTGTGCTGAATGCTTTTTCCTCTTTGCTTTGCTCCACATCCTTCCTCCTTCTTCTGCCCTCTTTCCAGGAACCTGAGCTAGCTCATGTTGTGGTGACAGCAAGACTTTTACTCCGGTGAGCAGAAATTGCTGGGGGGTGCTGGAGTCCTCTTTCCTTTTCTGTGTTGCTGATCCCACTTCATTGAGGGCCAAGGCTGCTGGAGGAGAGAGCTCTGAGCAACCACTTTGAACCCACCACAAGTACCTCTTCCTGGTGGCTTCCTCATGAACATTCCATTTTTGGCGACTTTCTGCATTTTGGCAAAGAAAAGAGCGTCTTCTCTTTGATTTCAGGGAAGCACTGGGACTCCTTTCTCTTCCCATCCTCAGGGCTGGGCTCTGAAACAAACTTGTGATCAGAGCCCTCACAAATAGGATGTGTGACTTCCAAGCCAGGATCCAGATGCAAACACGCCATACTTTTTTATAATGGAACATAGGAACATATGGATTTCCAGACTGGACCAAGCCTATGACTGGTCTAGTCCAACATCTCTCGCTGTCACAGTGGCCAGTACCAGATGTTTTAGAGAGAAGTGGGCAAAACTTAATCCTTGGTCCAAACGCCATCCAATGTTGGTGCCCAGAAGCTCTGTAGACAGATGGGTAGGCATAGACTGAACCTTAGATCAATTGATTTGGGACAGAGCCTTCTCTGTGGCAGAGTGAAGTGTGTGAAACTGCCTTCCAGTGAATGATCTACATGGCCACTTACTGCGTGGTTTCAGAGCTTTCTGTTGGGCTAGTTGTTCCATGATCCCTCTGCTCCTACCTACGCTACTCTGCAGAAGATTGGGTTCGGATGCTGCTGATTTCCAGCTGAGCCACTTGGCACTGATCTGGGTTCGCTAATGTATTTTTAGTGCATTTTGAAGATGGGTGCTCGGTATGGTGAACCAATAACACTGCACAACACCTGAATACATTGACTGGTTTTTCAGAGGGACTCAGTCCACTGGGAGCCCAGTGTCTGGGGGGCACTTTTAAAAATTAGGCTCACTTGTGGGTGATGAGGCCTTGACAATCTCACTCGGAGCTCCTACAAAATCCATCCCACGATGCATGTGTATTCGCAAATATCTTTGTGCACAGGCATATTTGCTAGAGATGCTGCTGGGTGTTAGCACAATTGGAGCTTATACCTGCTGCAGATATTAGAACAGCCTCTGCTTGCAAATTTTCAGACAAGAATGAGTTGGGTTCGTGGCTTCTGTAGGTGTAAATGTAGTTTGGGGATTGCATCATGTGAGGCACTGGCAAAAACCAAGCTGGCCCCTTTTTGCATTGTTTATCCCTACACCTGAGCATAACTGCCCTTGCTTTACTATGCTCTAATAAACCTTACTCAGGACAAGAAATACAGTTTCAAACTCCTCATGTTCTATATCAAACTACTTTATGTATCTCTCTCCAAGGGAGCTTCGCATCTCAATAGGTAGAGGATCAGGTAGCAAAGGAAAAGCGATTAAAAAAAAAATGGCACCCAGTTCAAAATGAAAGGGAATTTTTAAAAAAACCCTGAGACTTCAATTTGCTTCTAGTTGGGCTGGGTGATACAGACTGATTGATCAGGTAAAGCAGTGCCAGCTGCACCCTCCACTCTCCGACACCCTATCCTGAAGGAAAGAACTCAGCATCCTCTCCTCCTTCATCTCCCTCTGCAGGTGATAAATCAAGGTGAACTGTCCCTGTCGCCACTTGTTTCTCTAAGGTAAGCCCAAACCCCAGGCCCGCAGGAAGTGATCTGTGTGGAGCATAGAAGATGGATGGTTGCTTTGTACGGAGTCTCTGGGAAAGGAACATGTCAGAATGATGAATATTCCCAGGACTTTTTTAACTGACTCGGAAGAAAGTGGTGGAGAAAAAACCCCAGGCATGGCTGTGGGGTCATGGAAAGGAGGAGATGGGGAGAGTATTTAGCACAATACAGATACACTGTGCCAATGCAGGAGGTAGGTGCAAAACAGGAGGAGTTTGATCAAGTGGTTATTTTTCATTTTCTGCTTCCAGGAGTCTGCTGTACTGGGAAGTCACTGCCTCTGGGTGTCAGAGACCCGATAGAGACACACAACGCAGTGGTTGTAAGAGATGTATATCCAACTGTCCCAGTCCACATCAGTTCTAAATCCCACCAGACCCCTAATTGTTGTAACAGCTACCATGCTGGCCAGGATTGGGCCTTGAACCAGGGGCTACTTGAGCTAGAATCACTAGGGTCTTCATCGTGAGATGTGAGACAAGAACCTACTGCTAATTCTGTAACAGACTCCCCTCCTACAGAGCAGCCTATTACACAGCTAGGAACAAACTGCAAAAGCTGGGTCTGGGTTCAGATTTGCAAAGTTGAGGGCATTGTGTGTCTGATAACAGGGGAGCTATTTGCAACAAGAGCAGATCCCCTTGTTCCTTGTGTTGCCCAGGGAGGCCATTCCAATGGGGTGGAGAGTGGTGATTTAGTAGTGGTTTGCACCACTTTGCACAGATGTGTAAATAACAATGCAAGATTCCAGTCAGGGGAGAATACATCCCTCCCCCTGTACTGTACAGCTGTCCTCTAACCTCCCAACACCCTTCATCTGCATGGTCCTGGCATATAAACTGAACGGGACTCTAGGGCCAGCCTCCTCGTTGGTTGTTGCAGAGGCCTGGTCAGGAAGATGGAAGGGGTATGACATGGGGTTCAGGACCCAGCCTTTCATTCAAGTGCATCTCTGATGAGTAGCTACCAGCTGGGGGAGATGAGATCCCAGGGCTCTTGTGAACAGGCAGCCTCTTTCCTTCCACTGGGCAGCAGCTGGGATTCTTTTCCCCCCTTATGACTTCATTACCCTTTCTTGGCCAATGTTCCCCCTGCCAGGGATGAGCAGAATGCCGCAGTCTCAGCTAATCCCTGATTAAATATTTCATGCTTCTGATTGAGAAAAGTGGATGGGTTTGGGGAGGCACATGTCTGGATGGAATGCAGAAACTTCTTAACTCCTTCCAGAGTCATGGGAGGAGCGGGATGGAGATGCTTATGGGGAAACTCAGCCCAGCCACCAGCTGGTTTAAACCACTGGCCTTGGGTCAAAATAATTCACAAGTACACATGAGAGCTGACTGCCTTTGATCATTGAGGTGTTGGAAACCCCTCCCCCCACCCCTACTCCCCAGGCTGGTATTTACATTTCACACAGTGACTGAGGCTGGCATTTTCCAACAAACTTAAGGGAGTTAGATGCTTATGCCCCAGGGTGAGTGGGGTCCCTGGATCCTTTATACTTCCAGCCTAAAACCCTGGCCCCTCCCTGATTGCTCCTTTCCCTCCACTCAGAATATTGCTGAGTGTTCCAAAGTGATCATTAAAATCTGCCATGCTCACCCTCCTGCACCCCATCCCCTATTTTAGCTGTTACTCTGTGTTTGTACAGCACCTGGTGCAAGGGGATCTGGGGAGGGAGGGACTTTAGATGCAACTGCAATATCACTAATGAGCCCAGTTCTCCTCTCACTTACACCAAGGAAACTGCTTTGATCTTGACAGAGGTATAGCTGATTTACACCTGCACATGGGAGGGGAGTGTCAAGAGGCCTGTGAGGCAGCAGGGCCTTAGGGTTAGGGCAAAGGCCTGGCACTCTAGCAACCTTAGCTGTGACCTTGGGCAAATCATGTCACTACTCTGTCCCTCAGTTTCCCCTTCTGTGAAATGGGGAGAAAGTTCTATGTCCATAACATTTATAGCATATGTAATATTACTTTGCAAAGTATGTTGAGATCTACGAAGGGCAAAGTATCGTTATAAATACTGATACTTTTACTTAGACTGTAAGCTTTTTGAGATAAAGATCTGGTTTTTTTTTATTCTGGGTGTGTACAGGACCGAGCACAATGGGGTTGTGGTCCACGACTGGGGTTCCTAGGTGCTACCACCACACAAATGAATAACAAGACAAATAATGATTAAAATGGATCCTCATGAAGAGAAGGCCGCATCTGTTTGTTTTGCTTTTTAATGGCTGGAAGGAACAGAAGGCGGTAAACAGTTAAATTTCTCTTGACAGCTGAGAAGTGCTTTGGTTTCTTAACAGTTTGTGCTGTGGGTGTTCAGAAAGCTTTGCGTTTCCCTCCTCTTCCCCCACAGAAGCTGATGTTTTGCTGTCCATTGGTTTCCAGCTTTGATCAGAGAAAGGAGAATACAAATGCCACCTTGATTATCACTCACATTTTCAAATGCTGTCGAACAGCAGTAGCTGTCACCTTTCATAACGCCATTTTGGGCTCCCATCAGATAACTTCACGGCTTCCCTGCAAAAAGCCCTGGTGTCCTTTAATGAGCAGGTCCGCACTCTCCATTTCTCACAGAGCTCAGCTGGGGATCTCCTACCCACTCCACTGAGCGCAGGGCTGGGCTGCAGCCGCAAAGAAAAGGTGCCTGGAAAGCTCTCCAGGCAGATGGACACCTTTGGAAAGGGGCATTATGCATCAGGGGACTGTTGTCTGGACACACTGATCCATTTGTCTCCAAGTGTTGGGCTCAGCGATGCCCAAAAATCGTTCCCATCTGGCTGTCTTTAGAGAGTGAGTTGAGCGTTCTGTCTAGATAGATGGCCACTTCACATTCATACAACTAGTTCTCCAGTAACCTGAGAAGGGTGACAACAGAGTCTTGTGGCACTTTTAAAGACTAACAGATTTATTAATCGCATGAGCTTTCGTGGGAGAAAATCCCACTTCGTCAGACGCTTTGAAGATAGGAAAGTTACAGAGTGGGAGGAAATTAAATGCAGGGGAGTGTATGACATAGCATCAGGTCAGGCTGTAACAGCAAATCAAAGTAGGTGTTAGGATTCAAAACACTGGGGAACAGCACATAGAGGAGGGGGGAGGTCAATTCACTTGATGTAATGCGAGAAAAATCCATAGTCCCTGTTTAACCCCAAGGCAACTGAGTCAAATTTGCATATAAGTTCGAGTTCTGCAGACTCTCTTTGAAGCTGTGATTTGTTATTCATCTGTGTCAACACAGCTATTAACAAGTCGTTAAGGGAGTGAGCAGGGAGGTTGAAGTGTTCCCCTACAGGTTTTGCAGTATTGCAGTTTCTGATGTCAGATTTGTGTCCATTGATTCTTTGGCGCAGAGACTGTCCTGTCTGTCCAATATATAAGGCAGAGGGGCATTTCCGGCACATGATGGCATAAATCACATTGGTGGATGAGCAGGTGAACGA